>OY998233.1:12621851-13036851 GCA_963922035.1 Amblyjoppa proteus
GGAAGTCGCAATTCTCACCGTGCGCTAATCCCGAATGATCCCGTTAAGGGTTGTTCGTCGTGCCCGATCCGCCGACTTCCGTCGCACCCCTTAGCGTGCCATTTAAATTTTCCATTCTTTACACACTCTCGCAAATTTCGAGACAGAAAGACGAGCGACTTATTTATGACTGCCGAGAGGCGAACGGGTCAGCACAATGCGAATATCTTCGGCGGACGAAATTAAAAGGGACGTCGAAAAGCGCCCTCGAAGAGAGATAGAGAAACTGAGTAAAATTTTTGGCTCGAAGTCCGGTGAAATGCGGCAAAATAAAATATAACGCCGAGGGAGCTTTGCTCCACTTGAATAAATCAACCCGGAGCCGTGGTAGTGGTAATGGTTGCCGGTCGGTCCTCCGCCACGTCGGCCCTCCATACACACCCCCGAAGAGCTCGAAGCCTTCCGGCTTTACCGAGAATCCGCGCCCGAACCGCTCAGTTTCGCCTCACAATCCTTCGGGGCAACCCCCTTTTTCCACGAATTTTTCGGCCCAACGGAGCCAACGAACAAACCCTTTTTTCAATGTCTCCACCGTTAGTCCACGTTGAAGATACAAAATGTCGAGCGATTGTTGCAGTAATTGTTATTCCGAGCTCACGTTAATCCCTCGAAGTTTGCATCTCACTGGTCAGTAGGTTTTATAAAATGAAATGAAGTTAATAATTATTTGAAAAAAAATGAAATTAATAATTATTTGAAAAAAAATTTAATTAATGATTCTTTGAAAAAAAATGAAATGAATGATTATTTGAAAAAAATGAAATCAATAATTATTTGAAAAAAATGAAATTAATAATTATTTGAAAAAAATGAAAATAATAATTATTTGAAAAAAATGAAATTAATAATTATTTGAAAAAAAAAATGAAATGAATAATTATTTGAAAAAAAATTATGAAATTGATGTAATCGTAAATAAAAAATTACATTCCGTCTTTAATGAGAACTTGGGCGATCGCTCAGTTTTGCCTGACAATCCTTCGGGTCAACCCACTATTCCACGAATTTTTCGGTCCACCGGAGCCGACAAATAAACCCTTTTTTCGATGACTATACCGTTAGTCCACGTCAAAGATACGAATGTCGAGCGATTGTTGCAACAATTGCTATCCCGAGCTTATATTAATCCTTCGAAATCTGCGTCTCACTGGTTTCGTAGGTTTTTCGGCCCTTCACCTTATAATTTTATATTTGATAAAATTCATGAAATGAAAACAAATGTAATTTTCAATTTGTGTCATTGACAAAGAGAATGAATTTTATGAAATTATAAATTGCTAAACCATTGAATTGTAAATAAAATATTATATTTTATTGAATTTAATAAATTTCATAAATTTTATTTAATTACTGACGAATTGAATGTAGATATAGTAGAAAAAAATAATTGTACCTTTTCAGCGGTCGAAAATGTGTGAAATTATATTTTGAACCATTGACCGACCGATCTGCCAACTTTCTAAGATATAATCTTTGAATATATCGATATTCGACACTCAATTTTTCACGCACAAAAGATGAAAAAAAAAAAAAAAAAAAAAAAGAAAGTGTATCGTGACGACCGAACGGTGATACAAAAAGCGCGGTGCAGAGAGAATCCTCATCTCTCTGTATGGAAAGTAGTCTCGAAGGTTCGTCCCCCTTTTTCGAAACATTTTCAACAAAAACCCCTTTTTTTTTTTTTTCGTGGCCAGCTGTGTGTCCTTGGTCCTTTTGCCGGTGGGGCAGTTTAGAAAGCTTGAGAAGAAACTCCGCATTTCTTTGGACAAGAGAAATTGTCCTGTCGCTCACAATTTTTCCGAACCATCAAAGCATATGCGCAGCATGCTACGGTATTGCCAGTAAAGTCCCCAAAAAAACAAAAAAATAAAAAAAAAAAATTGCACCATTGAAAAATACCTCCACATCGCAGTGACAATATAAAAAATGTCATTGCGTTATTAAATCTTTATTATATTTATTTATTCAAATATTAAATCCCATTGAATCCTAAACAATGAAAGCAATATGGCGACGAATGATTGTCGGACTCGGATTGGACGGGGCGAATCGGTCTCAATTTTCCGCCAATCTTCCCCCGACTAATGACTCGACGGTCGGGCGACTCTGTCGACAGGCTTTAATCAACCTTACCGTCACGGTATCGTCAGTAAAGTAAAAAAAAAAAAAAAAATAAGTAAACTTGAATAGAAAAAAAAAAAATTGCATTTGTCGAAAAATACCTCCAAATCGTAGTTAAAATAACAAGAACATTGTTGCGCTATTAAATCTTTCTTATTATTATTTTTTCAATTATAAAATGCAAAAAAAAAATAAAAACAATATAATATTATAATAATACGGCGTTATCTGCTCCGATTGGACGGCGCGAGTGGTCTCAATTTTCCGTAAACCTCATTTCGACCAACGATTTCCGGTAGGGCGGCTCTCAACGTCACCGTCACAATAGTGTCAGTAAAGTTGGGAATAAAAAAAAATATATATATATATTTATACAACAAAAAAATTGTCTTCGTCGAAAAAATACCTCCAAATCGTAGTTACAGCTACAAAAACATTATCGCGCTATTAAATCTTTTTCATTATTATTGTTTCAATTATTAAATGCAAAAAAAAAATAAAAACAATATAACATTATAATAATACGGCGTTATCTGCTCCGATTGGACGGAGCGAGTGGTCTCAGTTTTCCGTCAACCTCATTTCGACCAACGATTTCCGGTAGGGCGGCTCTCAACGTCACCGTCACAATAGTGTCAGTAAAGTTGGGAATAAAAAAAAAAAAATATATATATATACAACAAAAAAATTGTTTTCATCGAAAAAATACCCCCGAATCGTAGTTACAATGACACAAACATTATCGCTCTATTAAATCTTTTTTATTATTATTTTTTCAATTATAAAATGCAAAAAAAGATAAAAACAATATAATATTATAATAATATGGCGTTATCTGCTCCGATTGGACGGAGCGAGTGGTCCCAGTTTTCCGTCAACCTCATTTCGACCGATGATTTCCGGTAGGGCGGCTCTCAACGTTACCGCCACGATATTGTCAGTAAAGTTGGGGATAAAAAAAATATATATACAAAAAAAAAAAAAATAATTGCCTTCATCGAAAAAATACCCCCGAATCATAGTTACAATGACACAAACATTATCGCGCTATTAAATCTTACTCATTGTTATTTTTTCAATTATTAAACGCTAAGCAATAAAAAGCCAATATGGCGACGAATTATTGTCGGCTCAGATTGAACGGGCCGAGTCGGTCTCAATTTTCCGCGAATCTTCCTTCGACTAATGAATTCCGGTCGGGCGACTCTGTCGACAGGCTTTAATCAACCTTACCGTCACGGTATCGTCAGTAAAGTAAAAAAAAAAAAAAAAATAAGTAAACTTGAATAGAAAAAAAAAAAATTGCATTTGTCGAAAAATACCTCCAAATCGTAGTTAAAATAACAAGAACATTGTTGCGCTATTAAATCTTTCTTATTATTATTTTTTCAATTATAAAATGCAAAAAAAAAATAAAAACAATATAATATTATAATAATACGGCGTTATCTGCTCCGATTGGACGGCGCGAGTGGTCTCAATTTTCCGTAAACCTCATTTCGACCAACGATTTCCGGTAGGGCGGCTCTCAACGTCACCGTCACAATAGTGTCAGTAAAGTTGGGAATAAAAAAATATATATATATATATTTATACAACAAAAAAATTGTCTTCGTCGAAAAAATACCTCCAAATCGTAGTTACAGCTACAAAAACATTATCGCGCTATTAAATCTTTTTCATTATTATTGTTTCAATTATTAAATGCAAAAAAAAAATAAAAACAATATAACATTATAATAATACGGCGTTATCTGCTCCGATTGGACGGAGCGAGTGGTCTCAGTTTTCCGTCAACCTCATTTCGACCAACGATTTCCGGTAGGGCGGCTCTCAACGTCACCGTCACAATAGTGTCAGTAAAGTTGGGAATAAAAAAAAAATATATATATATATATATACACAACAAAAAAATTGTTTCCATCGAAAAAATACCCCCGAATCGTAGTTACAATGACACAAACATTATCGCGCTATTAAATCTTTTTTATTATTATTTTTTCAATTATAAAATGCAAAAAAAGATAAAAACAATATAATATTATAATAATATGGCGTTATCTGCTCCGATTGGACGGAGCGAGTGGTCCCAGTTTTCCGTCAACCTCATTTCGACCGATGATTTCCGGTAGGGCGGCTCTCAACGTTACCGCCACGATATTGTCAGTAAAGTTGGGGATAAAAAAAATATATATACAAAAAAAAAAAAAATAATTGCCTTCATCGAAAAAATACCCCCGAATCATAGTTACAATGACACAAACATTATCGCGCTATTAAATCTTACTCATTGTTATTTTTTCAATTATTAAACGCTAAGCAATAAAAAGCCAATATGGCGACGAATTATTGTCGGCTCAGATTGAACGGGCCGAGTCGGTCTCAATTTTCCGCGAATCTTCCTTCGACTAATGAATTCCGGTCGGGCGACTCTGCCGATGGGCTGCAATGAACGTTAACGCCACCGCGCTGGCGTCAGCAGCGACAATCGCATTAATTAACGAAATTGATCTCACTTTCCAGGGTAAGAAATGCGAGGCAACTGGGAAGCCGCCGAGGCGTTGGTGCTCGCGCCGGGCCAGCAGCTTCAACAACAGCAACACAGCATCATGGAGGAACAGCGTCTGCCCCTCCATTCGCCAACCACGCCCGCTTGGGGTGGTATCACCGATAGAATAGTGGTGAGTAATCGCGAGCCCCTACTCGAGCTCTCACCCTCGCATCAAATCCTTCGCTCTCGTCTCTTTCCGTCGCGCACTAAATCGCGGCCGCAGAGTAGCTGCGCGGGTACTTCCCCTCTTCCGTTCCCATCTACGGACCCTCGACTTTGCCGGCATGAAAGTCGCAAAATGTCCGTTTTCGTCGGCAAAACTCGTCGACGATAATGAAACAAATATTGCCGTCGATGGAACTCAGGGAATTATTTTACACTCACCTATCCATATTTGTGTAATATATAGATTGGTTTAATAATTTTGTTTAATAACTTTCTTTGATAACTTTATTTAATAACTTTGTTTAATAACTTTATTTAATAACTTTGTTTAATAACTTTATTTAATAACTTTGTTTAATAACTTTATTTAGTAACTTTCTTTAATAACTTTATTTAGTAACTTTCTTTAATAACTTTGATTAATAACTTTTTTACTCCTGCCCGAGTTCTCACCCTCGCATCAAATCCTTCGCTTTCTTCTCCTTCCGTCGCGCATTAAATCGCGGCAGCAGAGTAGCTGCGCTGTATTTCCCCTTTCCCATTCACATCTCGGACTCTCGATTTCTCCGGCATGAAAGTCGCAAAATGTCTGCTTCCTTCGGCGAAATTCGTCGCGGAACTGAAACAAATATAGCCGTCGATGGAACTCTCGCATTTCTTAACACTCACCTATTCATACGTATAAAACGGTTACTTTTATGCCTACGGTTCGTTACTACAATGCCTACGTGACTATAATTGACGAAGATATCATTTCTTAATCTTACACGAAACGGTTTGACACGATTGAACTTTTGATATGGTTGCGATGATTTTTTTTAGGTATTAAAAAAAGAACATCAGAAATTAACAAAAAAAAAAAAAACAAGATCGATAAAATAATATGGATAATCCTCAAAAATTCATACGAAACATTCGGCATTGAGACGCCTTTTTTGTAGTTTGGCCACTGACGATAGCTTCATCTTGTTGGAAATATTAATGATAAACCGCATAGAAATATACAAATATAGATCGATATGATCCATAAAAGCTAAGATTAAAAAATCATGAAGCAAAAGTCACATTTTTTTATCTGATTTTTCCATTACGGAACTTTGATATAGTTTTTTAAATGACCGTGTTTTTCTTGTGATTTGCAGAAGGAGGAACCCACGGAAGACAAGAACAACGATTCTGGAGTGTCGCCGGGTCATTACACGAGCAATTCAGCGTCACCGAGAAGCAGGCGTTCTTCGTCGACGGCAAACTGCAGTCTATCGCCGGGGAGCGCTTCCTCCCAGGATTCGAATGCCATGCCGTGCGGAAATTTCGACTACAGCCCGCAGAGCATCTACAAAAATTGCGGATCACCGCTCGATTACGTGAGGATTCATTCGATGGACGATATGTCGCAGCATCAACAGAACGAGCATCAGGCGATGGACGTTGTGTCAAGCAGTATGAAGTCTGGCTGCGAGGAGTCCGAGGTCGGTCAGGACACGCTACAGTGTCCCGTTTGTCCGTTCACAACATTAAACAGGTAAGCGAAACAGTTAAATCAACAAGTTTCGGTCGACAAAACCGTATTGGAGTACCTGATAAAAATTAATATAAAATAAACGTTAATCGAATAGAGTTGATTTTACAAAGTCATGTAACTAATTTTTTATATTCTGTCGTTTTGTAAATAGTAAAAATAGTAAAAATAGTAAAAATAGTAAAAATAGTAAAAATAGTAAAAATAGTAAAAATAGTAAAAATAGTAAAAATAGTAAAAATAGTAAAAATAGTAAAAACAGTAAAAACAATAAAAACAGTAAACATTTTCGTAAATGAATTTTATTAATTTCATTGACCTGTTAATATTTTCAGATTGCAGTTCACTGAACACCTCGCCGCCCACTACGCCGCAAAGTGCGAGACGCCCGATTTCACAAAGTCGTTGCTGACCGGTCCGGAGATGCACAATCAGCAGCAGCAGCAGCAGCATCAGCAGCAGCAGTTGCAGCAAATGCATCATTCGATGAACGCGATGGCGAGCATGGACGAGGAGAATCGTGCCTCGCCGTCGCAGGGTGATCGCTCGGAGCAGGAATCCGAAGAAGCCGACGAGCCCGGTCTGCGGGTGCCGCGGGTAAATTCCCAGGGAAAAGTGAAGACGTTCCGTTGCAAGCAGTGCAACTTCGTCGCGATAACGAAGCTCGAATTCTGGGAGCACAGTCGCGGTCACATAAAGGCCGAGAAGCTTCTCACCTGTCCGAAGTGTCCCTTCGTCACCGAGTACAAGCATCACCTTGAGTACCATCTGCGCAACCACTTCGGCTCGAAGCCCTTCAAATGCGACAAGTGCTCTTACTCCTGCGTGAACAAATCTATGCTAAACAGCCACTTGAAGTCCCACTCGAACGTTTACCAGTACAGATGCGCCAATTGCTCGTACGCAACGAAGTATTGTCACTCGCTGAAGCTCCATCTGAGAAAGTATTCGCACAAGCCAGCGATGGTTCTGAACGCCGACGGTTCGCCGAATCCCTTGCCGATAATCGACGTCTATGGAACGCGAAGAGGTCCGAAGCAGAAGCCGACGAGCGGCGTTCCGAAGAGCCAGGATGAGAACGTTCACATGACAAACGGTGACTTGTCCAGTCCGGGACAGTGTTCGCTGTCTGGACAGTTGGTCGTCCAGCCGCAGATATCACCGATCAGCCATCGCATACCGATCAACCCAATGAGCGCTATGCACGCCCTCAGCAACGGTGTCAATCAGGCCGTCATGCCCTTTCCCTACGGTCAAATGTTCGCAGGATTTCCCATGGCCAACCACTATCCAATGTCTGACGAGGCGACGGAGAAGCATATCGAGTACCTCAAGACCAATCTCTTCGCCGAGTACGCGAAGGTGATGACCGGCGAGAGAATGAACGTCGATTATCCTCAGGAAATCGGCCTGAATGGCTTCAACAACCCCAGCCTCAATGTGAACGCAACAAACGTTCAGGAGATCGCCTCCTCGCCCGTCGAAATCGGAGGCAACTCGAATACCGAGAGCGAACCAACGAAGAAAATCGAATCATCCGAGATCTCGATGGAGCACAAAGTAACGCCGCTCGACCTCAGCAAGCCCGACGTCGTTGCGAACAACAACAACAATTCCAACGAGAACAACAACATACAGCACGAGAAGATTCAGTCGAACGGAACGAGTTCGAACACAAACTCGCCGAGGACCTCCGGAACGAGCAGACGCAAAGGCAGGGCCGTAAAGCTCGACAGAAGGGTCGTCGAGGAGGAGACCGACGAGGAACGCGAGAGGGACAACGAAAGCATGGAAGCTTCCGGTATCGTCGATCAGAGCTGCTCCTCCGCGGAGATTTGCAAGGAGAGCTCGCCCGAAAGAAACTGCGCAATTGGCATGAGCAACGAATTCACCTGCCAGTACTGCGAAATTGCCTTTGGCAATGTCGTCATGTACACAGTTCACATGGGCTATCACGGCTACAAGAATCCATACACGTGCAACATGTGCGGTCACGAGAGCGAGGACAAGGTTTCGTTCTTCCTTCACATAGCCAGGTCCAAGCACACGTAGTTCAACAATCTTCGTTCGAGGGCTTTTTTTTCGTTTTTTTTTTGTTTGCATTTGCAGACTTCGAGGCACGGTGATCGAAGCTCGTACACGTGGAGATTTTTTTTTTTTTTTTTCTTGCTGTGACCTCGGATCGAGAGCGTCGTTCAGACACGCGGTCGTCGACGAGCGGCGAAGGTACAATGAGGTAGAATCTCTGCGTTCTAGTCAATACACCGGGCAGACGCTGTGAGCGTGGGACACAGCTCGGGGTGCAATTTAAGGATAATGAGTCAATTATAAACGCGTAATTCAAGCCAATGAAGAAGATACATTGTTTTAGTGGATGCGCTGGAATTTATTGATTCACACGAGACTCGAGCGCGCACCATAAGCGACTTCATTACGGAGGAGATTATCACGATTATCTTATAGTTTATATATATATATATATGTGTGTGTATATATATATGCATTGACGCGTGCGATTATGGATCTCGTTCGACAAACGTAAACAATTTATTTTTATTTTTTCAACATTTTTTTTTTTTTTTTTGTTTTCTTAACTGCGACTTTGCTCGTCTAGCGAATAACGTCGCATCGCCCTTTGGAGTACAGTCCCTCGAACTTTACGAAGAGAAGAGAAATCACCCGTCAGCGGATCCGTACATTTTTTTTCTTTTATCAAATTTCATCGAACAAGACTTTTGTACTATAATTTTTTTTTTTTTTTTTACTCGTTCGGAGGAACCAAATTTTTAAGTCTTACGCTCGATGACCCTCTAAGTGATTTTTTTTTCGTTTTAAAAAGAGATATATTATTTTTTTTTTGCGTGACCGATTCGCGACGGCGAGGATTTTGTTGTTCTC
The DNA here is from genome assembly GCA_963922035.1 of Amblyjoppa proteus. Taxonomy (NCBI): domain Eukaryota; kingdom Metazoa; phylum Arthropoda; class Insecta; order Hymenoptera; family Ichneumonidae; genus Amblyjoppa; species Amblyjoppa proteus. The sequence continues at coordinate 12,631,145 of OY998233.1, forward strand.
GACGGAAGTTCGAAGAGCTGTAAAAAAAAAAAAATGACGGTGTGCCGCGGTTTCGAGAAATCATTCTCGTCGCGAGACGCGTGTCCGGCTCGATCGCGCCTCGAACCGGCGAACGCGAGTTATTCGCTCCGATCGTAGGATTGCACAGAGACGCATTGGAAACAACGGAAGAGAACAAAAATTGTAAAGACTGATCGATGGGATCGATTGCGCGTGCTCTTCTGCAGCGACCTTTCCCCCGATTATACCTCATCAACATTGTTACTGCAGATGGGCATTAAATGTTACTTATTTAATTCTCTGTAGAATCGATGCGTTTTTCCTGCGACACTAGTCGATATAGATCGCATGTGAAAACTGTGTATCGCGATGCTATGACAGTGCAGTGAAAATGTTGACGATGAATTATACGAGGAGTGGAAACGTCGCGACGGAAAATTGGGCGCAATATTCCGAAGCCGCATATTTTTCTAAAAGCACGTGCCAAACGATTATTAGACAATTAACTATAGCGATTAGTTTTTTGACATAGAAAAGTCGAGTTTATATTGAATGTATGATAGACGAGACGATGCGGAAGGTCTCGATGCGCCGACGACAAGTGTACAGGTTCCTATAAATAGATAGATTATATATATCGATAAACATATAGCATATAAATATATTTTTCGAATCGCAAAGATCTATTGTTAATCGATAAGAGCGCTGAGGTCGAGAAGGAATGGTTTTTTTTTTTTTTCTTTTAGCGAGAGAAAAATCCCGTCGTAATTACAAATGTTTTTCTTCCATCTCCGAAAAAAAAAAAAAAAAAAAAAGTTTAAACTTCGTCAAACTGATCTCTCATCGATGTGCTCGTAACGCGGAACGAGCGAATTCTTTTTTTTTTTTTTTTCGTACTGTGTGAACGATAAGGAACCGTCGCGCACAACCTTCAGTTTTATTTCTTCTTTTTTTTTTTTTCGTTCTACATTCTGACTCCTAAATTTGAATGATTGAGCCGATTTATTGTTTTTTTTTTTTTTTGGTTTTTTTTTTTTTTTTTTCAAGTACTTAGGTGACGTCAGAGAAGTGATTGGACATCTCTTAATTTACTTTACACATCTCACCCTACATTTATTTTATTTACTTTTTTTTTCTTTAATTGCGAACGGTTTTATAATAAAAAAAAAAAATTGCTCGCCGAAGGTTCGCGCGTGGTCTTCTCGTTCACGCAATTGCGTTCACTGAAGTAATCGATATTATGTGTATATTATTAAACATTCGGAGTCTCATCGTGCGACGCGTAACAAAAGTATACGAATAATAATGAGTGAGCTTACGCGCGTTACCGTTACCATTGGAGTACCTTAATCAAATCGCGAGTTATAAAGAAGTAAGGATCACCGTAATGAGGTGACGAAGAAGCGACATGCCGGTTGCGTGATGCAACATAGCATAACTTAGAATTATGTAACAAATGGACATTCCCTCTTACATGTAGCTCCAAAATACATAAGTTATTTATCCAACACCAAATTGACAGCCTCAAATTATTTTCCTGTTCCCGTTACATTACACGCAATAAAGATAAGTCATTGTGAAAATCGTCAAATTCTGAAAAGAATTGTCTAGAAAAATGGCATTTTATTTTAAAAGACAACTCTTATCTCGATGGCGGCCCTGTTGACCAGAATTCGCGAGAGATCGTCGTCGTGCTCTTAAGGAGGGAGTCTCGCTGAGGGTGACTTCGCATAAGTTCGACAAAAATAATAGAAAAATTGCAAGTACTTCTTGATGGTATGAAAATCTGAAAAAATTCATGCATACTAAAGGTACTGAGAAGATTAATTTTGCACAATAATAATTACAAAATTTTATTAACAAATTGATGAAAAAAATAATTGCTTAACAAATTTGCCCGCAACCCAAATTTTTTTTTCGTCAAAATGATTCGTTTATTTTTCTGAATACGCATGAATTTTTTTAGATTTTTCAGTAATCGTTGATTTTTCCATGAAAAAAAAAAACAAAAAATCAACGATTACTGAAAAATCTGAAAAAATTCATACGTATTCAGAAAAATAAACGAATCATTTTCACGAAAAAAAAAGTTGGGTTGCGGTTAAATTTGTTATGCAATTATTTTTTTCATCAATTTGTTAATAACATTTTGTAATTATTATTATTATGCACAATTAATCTTCTCAGTACCTTTAGTATGCATGAATTTTTTCAGATTTTTATACCATCAAGAAGTACTTGCAATTTTTCTATTATTTTTGTCGAACTTATGCGAAGTCAGCCTCAGCGAGACTCCCTCCTTAAGGTTGCCCTTGCGAATAGTGTTCGCATAAGTTTCAGAGAAATGACAGCAAATTGCAAACACTTCTGGATGTTAGAAAAATCTGAAAAAAATCAAGCATATTAAAGGTCTTGGAAAAGATTAATTTTGCATAATGATAATTCCAAAATGTTATTAACAAATTGATGATCAATAAAATTGTTCACCAAATATCTCGGGAACCTAACTTTTTTTTTTTTTGAATGAAAATTATTTGTTAATTTTTTTGAATACGTATGAGTTTTTTCAGATTTTTGAATTCACTTTGATTTTTTTTTGTTCTTTATACGGGAAAAACGTGTGGAAAGCCAGAAAATTCAAGGTGAATTTAAAAATCTGAAAAAATTCATACCTATTCAGAAAAATGACCGAATAATTTTGAATAAAAAAAAAAAAGTTATGTTTCCGAGAGATTTGTTGAACAATTATATTTTTCATCAATTCGTTAATAACATTTTGAAATTATTGTTGTGCAAAATTAATCCTTTCGGCATCTTTGATACGCTCGATTTTTTTTCTTCAGATTTTCATACCATCGAGAGGTGTCTAAAATTCCCTCTCATTTTCTCTGAAGCTCAAGCGAAGTGAACACTATTCGTAAGGACTACCTTAAGAAGGCAATCAAGCTCATAGCAAAAATCGTACCGGAAATGACGTCATATCGGGGCTTCGTCACTTCCCGTTTGAAAATCTCATCCTTCGACTGGATGTGACGTCATGTCGGAGATCCGTCACTTCCGGTTCGAAAATCTCATCATTCGACCGGAAGTGACATCACATCGGTAATTTGCTACATCCGGTTTGAGAATCTCATTTTTCGAGTGAGAGCGACGTAATGTCGGAGCTTCGTCGCTTCCGGTTTTTAAATCTCGTTTTTTCGACTGAAAGCGACGTCATATCGGGACTTCGTCGCTTCCGGTTTGAAAGTCTCATTTTTCTACCTGAAGTGACGTCACATCGGCGATTTGTCAATTCCGCTTTGAAGATATTATTCATCGCCCGGAAGTGACGTCATATCGGGAATTCGCTACTTTCGGTATGAAAATATTATTTTTTCGTCCGGAAGTGACGTCACATTGGGACTTCGTCATCTCCGGTTTAAAAATTCAATTTTTCGACCGGCGTAAACATAAAATTTATTCACAACTTGTCGTACGAGAAAGTGTGATATATATTTCTGACAATACACTGCATATGTATATGTTACAATTTTCGGGAATGATAATTTGATGTTTGGAACAATTTCAACTTAAAAAAATAAAAATAAAAATAAAAATAAAAATAAAAATAAAAATAAAAATAAAAATAAAAATAAAAATAAAAATAAAAATAAAAATAAAAATAAAAATAAAAATAAAAATAAAAATAAAAATAAAAATAAAAATAAAAATAAAAATAAAAATAAAAATAAAAATAAAAATAAAAATAAAAATAAAAATAAAAATAAAAATAAAAATGTATTACTCGACCGAAAGTGACGTTAGATCTCAGGAATTCCGTGGCAATTTCACAATTTTCGTTTTCTTCCGATTAACAAGGGAACTCTGTCGCTTGATAGAAGCAAAAGACAGGTAAACATGAAAAGTGCGGTAGTGTACAGTTTTTTTTCTATTGAATTAATATATAAATATATAATATATATTAATATATTAATATATATATTAATATATTAATATATATATTAATATATTTGTATCGCCTATTCGGGTCCTTGTAAGTACATTTCAATGCTCCTTCCTCTGCTGTTCAATCTTTCAGCAGGAAATCGGTCTCGCTCTGGTCGTTCGTGGTTCGCAGACTTGTCTCACTGTCGGTATTGTCGGTGCCTTCTACGACAGCCTCCCTCAGAGTCATCTCGACTAATCTCAGAAATCACCTCAGACGTCGGATCTCAGAAATTCTGTGGCAATTTTCGTTTTCTCCCGATTTACAAGGGACTTCTGTGACTTAATACGAGCGAAAGACGAGAGTATTACAAGAGATCTTCGGTAGTATAGTGGTCAGTATCCCCGCCTGTCACGCGGGAGACCGGGGTTCGATTCCCCGCCGGAGAGAATTTTTTTTTGTTTTTTTTTTTTGAGGACTGTTCGAAACTGTTCTTAAAAGGAAAAAAAAAAAATAATCCTCTCCGGCGGGGAATCGAACCCCGGTCTCCCGCGTGACAGGCGGGGATACTGACCACTATACTACCGAAGATTTCATGTCTACCATTTATCTTTGACTCCTATTAAGTGGCAGACTTCCTTTGTAAATCAAGAGAAAACAGAAATAGTTAAATTGCGACGGAATGACTTTGATTGAAATTGCGACGGAATGAAATTGATTGAAATTGCGACGGAATGAAATTGATTGAAATTGCAAGTGTCCGTACGGGCGATGCAGATTCACAGTAAATCAATAAAGAGAATATAATGCCGAAGATTTCATGGTTTCCATCTATCTTTTGCTCCGATTGAGCGACAGAATTTCGTTGTAAATCGGGAGAAAAACAAAAATTGTGAAATTGCCACAGAATTTCTGAGATCCGACGTCAGACGTGATTTCTGAGATTCGGTAATCGGCAATCGGTGCGTACGGGAAATTGTCAAACACCACCAACCACCGAGCAACAACAGTGGTGTTGAAGGAATTGGATTTTTCCGAATTTCCATGAAAAGAGCATCGAATCTGCGAGAGAGATTTTCGACGAGCGCAATGAGGGAGTCAGCCGAAATGATAATAAGTTGGCTGCCATGGGAGATGGCAGCCACCTTATCATCATCCGACATTACCGACAGTGGGCCGAGTCTACAAAGCTACGGGGGAACGAAACGCCACCGACTACCGCACGATGGAGTGAACATCACGCATAATAAGTGCGCATTGTCTCGATCAATCGTCTAAGAAGCATTCACAATTCGCTTAGATTCAGTTTAAAACGATTTAATATCATTTCGTTAGTCTTATGTCCGTACGGGCTTGGCTGACGAGACTCCGGACAACATTTTTTTTTTTTTTTTTTGGCAATGGCCGCGCTTTGACGAACCAAGGTTAAAGCTTATTAATTCTTTGCGTGTTCGTTATTGTGGCCTTCTTTCCTACAACATCGATTTCTTTCTTCATCGATTGGAGTATTATTTTGTTAAAGCTGCTGAAAAGTTCTTGGTGCAGATTGATATCCAGATATAACGTTGAGCCGGATTGTAAAACGTGCCGCGAAGTGGGTGTCGTACCATTAGTGCCGCCATCGTTCCGTCGTCGTGCAGTCATTTTTCTATTTGGGAAGTTACACATGGGTTTGACTGTATTCTGAAGTGTGTTTATCGTTTTTTATTTTTCTCGTCGTTTTATCATAATTAAGTTATTTGCTCCTGAAATCTCATGTTTCTAACTTATCGTTACCTACTTTTATACTTACTTTAATTTTGAGAATTGTACTATGTATCTTTAGTCGGTAAGGTTGTTCGGCTCCCAAGGGTTTAGTTCTCAAGAACATCTGTTGTATACTTTTTGTATTTTTCTTTACTTTCTATAATTTTCAATTTAAAAGTAGTATATTTCGATACTAGAGGCCAAACGAGCAGTGCGCAAGAAGCGAGTTGCCTCGTCTATCGAACCATATTTTTCTTTACGAATGCAATGCAAAATCCGAATTGGGCACGATTCACAGGCATGCGCAATGGCGTTAGCCTCGGTGTTACCGTAGCAACCGCTTGGTAACATAGTAACCGTTTGCGACGCTAGATGGCACTAGTAGTAAAACGCGGTATGCAAAATGCCTTCACCAGTGTGCAAAGTACTTTGCCCACCGGTGAAGGCATTTTCCACACCGGTGAAAGTATTTTGCTCATCACTTTTGCGCATCGTGCGAGAATCAGCCATTTTGCATGCCTGTGAATGGTGCGCAAACGAGGATTTTGCATGCACGATCAAAGAATATATATATATTGAATGTACTTCGAAGGGTCGATGTAAACATACAGCAAATCAATGAAGAAAATATACTACCGAAGATTTAATGTTTTCTTCCTAGCTTTCGCGCCCTATCAAGCGACGAAATGATCTTGTACAACGGAAGAAAACAAAAATTGTGGAATTGCCACAAACTTTCTGGGATCTAAGGTCTGACGTGATTTCTAGGACAGCCAGGATGATTCCGATGAGGCTGTGATAGGAGGAACCGACATTACCGACAGCAAGCCGAGTCTAGAAACCATGAACGGACAGAACACCGATTACCTACCGAATAAGTGAACAGCACACAATAGCGCATTGTAGTGTACTTGCAAGGGCCCGGATGCGCGGTGCAAATATGTATTAATACAATAATAAAAAATATGCCACCGAAGATTTCATGTTTTTATTTTGTATTTTACTCCTCATAAGTGGCAGAATTCCCTTGTAAATCTGAAGAAAACAAAAATTGTGAAATTGCTACAGAATCTCTGAGATCTGACGTTACTTGCGGTTGGAAAATGAGATTCTCAAACCGGAAAATATTGTTTGCAAATATCTAAATGAGTCCAAATTTGGTGGGCTACATGGTAAGGTCATAACGAATGAAGACTGCGAAGGATATGTTAATTGGTTCGCAAGTTTTTAAGTTTGAGCCATGATACAGACACATCTGATGCGCAAACTTCGAAACTAAAAAGGAGATATCTTACAATAATTTATACTTAATTTGTTCATAACATTGTTATCAATCTTTTAAATGCTTTCAAATTTGCAGGGCTTCATGTCAATAGTATTTAGAAAGAAACGCTTCCAGGTACAGTGAAATTCGTTCACCCGTACTGAAATTGGAGCATGATACGGACGTCCGACCGACTAAAAGATTTATAAAAGGTATTTTTTTTTTGTTTTCAGCTAGAATGTTTATAAACATAAACTTATATTTGTTTAATTGGTTTCAGATTCTCCAGGATGTTTGTCAACGATACAACCAAAGTACGTAGCAAATTCTAGCTGCGTTGGTTGATTCGTTGCGAAGATATACCATGATACGGACGTCCGATGGGAAAAATAGTCATTTTAATGGGCACTTCTTACGTGTAAGGAGTGAGTGCTTAAAAATCTGGAATTTATCTCCAAAAATACATGCAGTGACAGAAACGAGTGAATTAAGGAATACAGCGTATACAGTAGAACCTCGATTATCCGAACCCTCTGATTATCCGAAGCGCCGCCTGTTCGGATAAAAATTCTACTATCCGAACTATTGCTCGAAATTCTTGTATTCTTACATTGTTGCGCGCTACAAACAACAAGCCAATTGGAGAACGCTCGAGCTCTCGTAAACTTGCACAGTACTACAGTAAATGCACATCAGTCGTATGCGCAGTATTTTATAGTTTATCAGCCGAGCAAATAGACACGTATTCAAAATCCTTTTTCGTTAATCTACTGGTCTCGTAGTTTAGTGCGTTATGGATTCAACGTCCAGACCTTCGACATCTAAGCGTCAGCATAATGTACTTACGGCGGAAAAAAATTTGAAATTTGAATAGGGAGACACCAGCACGACATTGTTAGCGCACTTGTATGATGTTTGCAAGTCAACGATCTTTGACATAAAAAAAAAAAAAATTTGGCTGCGAACAAAACATACAACTCTCTTGCGCCAAACGAAAATTGTGGATTTCGTGATGAAGATTTGAAATTACCGTTGAATATCATACAAATAGATGTATCACATTATTTCTCAAATATATATCATAATTATTTAAAATATATTGTTACTGTAATTTTTTTTTTCGTTATGCGCTATATCGTTTGACGCAGCTTCACCGTACTGTTTTCCGAACGAGCTCCAGTCCCAATTGCATTAGAGAATACAATTATTGGGACCGGCCCGATTTGCTCGATATTTTCATTTGGAAATGTGCGGGTTGATCCAGGTGCATCGAAACGTTTCCGTCACAGAACTGACGATGAAGTTCTAGAATCTACCAATTTTTTTTTTTGTATAAATTAATCCGACTGTCTTTTGTATAAATTAATGCCGACTTTGTTTATTAGCTACTTAAAAACAGCAGAAAAACGATAATACCTGAATAACAATGAATTATTATCTTCTATGAAAACAGTAACAACACAATGAATAATACATTAACAAGTTGCAAAACCACCATCGCTGAACGGAACGTGCTGTTTTTTACACGTGCCGTTCAGCGATAACTTGAATCAGTTGCCAAAGGTCGTCATTATCATAAGTACTGGACTTGTTTTATATTAAGAGAGTGCGATTCCTTACCAGACTGATAATCGTGTTTGGTGACAGTCCTCGCTGACGAGGATAACGTCGCGCACGTATCCTATCGACATTTCTACTGTTCACTGTCGACATTTCATCTGCGCCGTGTGAATACGTGAAGCTAGCAACCCACAAAAATAGTCTCTTGCGACGGAAACTCATCCCCTCCCATCCCTTTGACTGACAATGACTATCGCGTCGACCGGAGTGATCGTCATGACTACTGCCTTTTGTGGGCTCGTCGCTTTGTTACTATATCATCTCGGGCGACTACGGTTGTACATCGGGGCTGCTAAGTTTCCGGGACCGCGAGCATTTCCGGTTATTGGTAACGCGCATTACTTCATAGGAAGGCCTTCCGGTGAATATTTACGTTGATAATTTATTATCGAATTGCTCCTTTTACATTTTTATCAAACATAGAACATTTCAATAACTATATTAGTTAGTATGTGATTACATGTGTTCTCCTCTGGCATCAGAACAAATACGAAATTAAATTAATGACAACAGTTACAAACGGATAAATTAGGTAAATTCTGTTGGACTATATTAGTTACATAGCAGATAAAATATATACAAAAAATAGAAGAAATGGGATTGTGGGAGCTTCTCCTTCGGTGGACTGGCTACTCGTACTTTAGAATATTTGTCTTAACTATCACCGCAAAGGCGTTGGAAGACTTCCCCGTGAGTCCAAGTATCGAATCTCTATGTCCAGTGTAGCAAACGCACAATTTCGAGTTCGCCGGCGTATTTGTTGGGCGAAGCTCCTCATAAAACAACGTCTCCTGTACATTACGTAACACCTGATTCGGAACATGTGGATTTAATAACGCTAACAGGAGTGCCGACTCGATTAAGCCATTAAGAGTCTTTAAAAGAAAGCATGTATCGTGTAGTGTCCGCATTTAAGACGGGGATGCCATATTTGCTAATTTCGCCGGTTGCAGGTAGTTAAGATTACAGTATGTCATGGGCTCCCAATTCGATATGCGACATTACCTAAGGAACTTATGCTGTACAGTCTCAATTTTCCTTGAGTAGGAAAATTTGATCGGATCACACAGTAAAAAAAAATTTGTACTTTTTACAACAAATTATTGTTCACAAACGTCCACAATTTTTTTATCTGTTAACTTTCTAGTTTTACAAAGAAAAGTACAAACTAAAATTGTCAATAATACAGAAAATAAAAGGACATGTTCGTATATTCAAATAAATGACAAACGTGTTTGTCACTTGTTTAACAAAATAATTTTTACGAAATTTCGCATTTCGATTTTACGAAATTATTTTTTTACTTTGCAACGAGAGGTACAAGGTTCTAATGGTAGACAGGGACATTCTCATTGTTGAATTAACCATAGAGTCGATATGCGGAATAAATGAAGACTTCTCATAGAACAGCACCCCCAGATCCTTCATTGTTGCCAATATCATATTAATTTACCTTATGTAAAAAAAAAAAAGAAACGATGGCGAAGGTACTGTTTGTTATTAACAACTGAGAACAATTTACCGGGAGTTTCAGATATCGTGGATAAATGTGTGGGACTGGCCAAATCATACGCTTCACCCTTCAGACTCTGGCTCGGCCATCGATTGTTCATTATTGTATCCGACCCCGAACAGTTGAAGGTACGAATGAAGAGTAATGAAAAGAATCCGGCGTTCTCGTGAGTCACGCCAGGGCACTACTCTTGCCGTGAACTTTTTATTTTTGCAGATAATTTTCCATAGTCCGTACACTATCGAAAAGGGAGATCTGTACAAATTCTTTCGTCCTTGGTTGGGAGCGGGAATATTTACGGCTCCATGTAAGTTTTGCCTGGTGGTGGGAAACGTCTAGTGAGAAATCACATACACACACATTCTTCTGTACTGTTCGCGCGATCCTCGCAGTTTCGATTATCGCGGCGATACATGTATGCTTTTCTTAATATAATTTTCCAAAATCCGAAAGCACAAAAACATAAAAACATGAAACTACAAAAATAGGAAAACACGATAACTTTATATTTAAAAAAATAATGCTTTGTACGAGGCGCCTTCAATCATACACCGTTCAACTTTACATTTGTTCATTCTTACGGAAATAAAGCGTACACCGCACAAAATGTTACATAAGTTCACAACTTCGTTCAAATTTACACCACATATACCTTACACTTGCCCAATCCTCGGATCAAAAACTGTAACACCGCCATTTCTTTACACCACAAAAAATGTACGTATTCAATATGTTACACATTAGTAAGCTTACACCATTTCATTCTTACACTTGCCAAACCTTACAACTTTAAAACTTTACACATTCAATATACTTTACATGCGCAAGCTTACACTCGTGCAACCTTACACCGACGGAGAGGAAGAACGGCTTTCGAGAGGGGCGTTGGATGAGCGCCGCTCTTATTCTACAGGTAAGATGAACTGTTGGTTGTGATCACATGGTAGCCCGCCATGTACTTCATCTTATATGCGGAATAACAGTGGCGCTCATCCAACGCCCGTCTCGAAGGCCGTCTTTCCTTCCCGTCGGTGTAGGTTGCGCGTGTGTAAGTTTGCGCATGTGAAGTATATTGAATGCGTACAGTTTTAAAGTTGTAAGCTTCGACAAGTGTAACCATGAAATAGTGTAAGCTTGCTAATGTGTAACATATTGAATACGTACACTTTTTGTGGTGTAAAGAAATGGCGGTGTACAGTTTTTGATCCGAGGATTCGGCAAGTGTAAGGTATTTGTGGTGTAAATTTGAACGAAGTTGTGAACTTATGTAACATTTTGTGCGGTGTACGCTTTATTTCCGTAAGAATGAACAAGTGTAAAGTTGAACGGTGTACGATTGAAGGCGCCTCCTTTATACACATGCTTTATACACCCCCCTCGTAGCGGGTAAATGGCCGAGTCATCGCAGACTAATATCGGCGACGTTTAATTCGAGAATTCTGGAGTCATTCGTAGAGGTATTTGCCAGGCAGTCGGAAGTCATGACGAAACAGATGAAGAAAGAATTGGAAGGTGGCGAATTCGATATATATCACTACATATCGCTTTGCCTCTTAGACATTGTATGCGGTGAGGCAAATTTTAATCGATCGTGGAAATATCATTTCGACGAAAAAGACTTCATATATCAGGTTCGCGCTGTGCTTTCAGAAACCGCTATGGGTGTCAAGATGAACGCTCAAGAGAAGAATAGTCGTTACGCAAAAGCAGTGGCTGGGTAATGAATTTTAACTGCTATAATTTGTTGTCGATGTGATGTGTAGGTATAAATCTAATAAATGTATCTTTGTTTCGCTCAGTATTTCCGAGGCGATAACCAGGAGGATTGTTCGGATTTGGTTACATCCTGATTTCATTTTCTATCTGACAAAATCGGGAAGAGATCAACGCAAGTACCTGAAGTACTTGCACGGCGTGACAAACAACGTCGTTCAAATGAAAAAAAGCTCTTACAACAACGAAACCCGAGTCGAGAACGAGTGTACACGTACGTTGGAATAAATAACGATTCAGCGACCCGGAAAAGGTCGCACGTACCTGTGTAAAGCGTTACAAAGTCTATAAAAAAAAAATGTACAGACGAGGGACGGGCTAACAAAAAAGTTTTCTTGGATTTGCTGCTGGAGCTGTCGAACGCCGATGCAAAATTAACGGGAACGGAGCTTCGCGAACAAGTCGACACGATGATGTTTGCGGTGAGAATTGAATTAATAAAGCACGAGTGGCTGTTTAATATTGACGAAACTCTAAGATACCGGTTCTTCTAGAGCTCCCATTCTTCAGCAGTGCTCAGCATGTTTGCTATGGTAATGCTCGCGAACAATCCGGAGGTCCAAGTAAGTGAACCGATCAAGTGTCTTATAAAAATCTGTTGGCAAAGTTTGCGCCGCGAAAAACTCAATCTTGCAGGAACGATCATATCGAGAACTTTGCGATATCTACGGCGACCAAGTGTCTTCCGAGACGCCGGTAAAAAACGGAGATCTTAATCGCATGGTATATTTGGAGAGAATAATAAAAGAGACATTGAGACTTTTTCCTGTCTCCCCGATAATCGGACGAAAGGTTACCGAAGATCTCAATATAGGTTTGACCATAATGATCCTTGTGAATGAATATGTAATAAAATTCGCATGTGAATTGGGTATCTACGAGTACAATTTTGTCTCACAGGCGAATATACACTGCCGAAAGGAGCCTCCGTAGTTGTTGCACTTATACAGACTCATCGATCGGAAAAATACTGGCCAGATCCTCTGAAATTCGATCCCGATCGTTTTCTGCCGGAAGAAGTTGCGAGGCGCAATCCCTACTGCTACATGCCGTTCAGTGCTGGACCAAGAAATTGCATAGGTATGTTGTGCTGCTGATGATGATTCGAAACTTCAATTGCCGAAAAGAACATCAACAACAATGATGCAACTTGCAGGAATCAAGTACGCAATGAACGTTATGAAAGTGCTTCTCGCGACCGTGTTGCGTCGCTACGTTCTCAAGAAAAACAAAATCTTGGATATAAAGGATATAAAATTGAAAGCGGATATTTTAAAGCCCATGGAGACTATGACGCTGAGAATTTCTGAAAGAGTCAACGTGTATCAAGAAAAAATTAAATAAATTCCAAGTAAACTGTGCTCCAGTAGGCACTGTTCCGTTCAGTGTGCGAAAAGAATTATTGAATATAGAGATTCACAATTAAAAGTTAAGACATTTAAAATAAGATATAAGTGTATAAAAGGGAAAGGAAGAAATAAAAATGGGCATCGAAAAAAATAGTGACAGAAAAAAATGTAATACTCTCTGTTTAATCGCACGAGAATACCGTAACTCTCGAAACATTTTTGTAGAGATAAGATTGGCAAAGAAAATTGTACACTCGCACGCAATTATCCGTCGTTGTCTGCAGCAAGAAGAAATTTTTAGCATCCGATTCACGATGCTCATGACCGATGGCGGCGCTGGCAGCGGCCAAGTCACGTGGACTCAAAAGAGGCTCGTCTCGCTGTCGGCATATGTGTTTTTACGCGGTGTTTTCGCTTTTCATTTTAATCTGACAATGTTTCCGAGATTATCGCAAATATATTTATTTGCGAACGGAGACATTAACAGTAGAAATATCAGTGAAGGTGAAGAAGTATTGAAATCTGGCAAGGTTGTGACACAGTTGGATGTACAAAAACGACGAATTTCGAAAAACAAATCTGCGAACTGCGGACTTTCATCGTCGGAGTACTGTTTTTACTCATCCTGAATCTTTGCATCCAAACACGATGACAGTCCAGCACCTCTTCTTTACCAAAATTATTGGTGATCTTAAGCTGTGCTGCTCCTGTCTTGGGCCATAGGTGAAAAGAGACGTTTCTGTCGGATCGAGGACGGTCATTGCATCCTGGCACACTGCAGTTGAATCGGCTCTTTGTTGACGTCGATTTTGGTGTGAAACTGGCAGGTTCTCCTCTTAATAATTGGCGTGTTAATAGCAGCAATGTACGACATCGACTATTTCACGCATACCATTTTGTACAACACCATTTTACTTACCATTTGGCATCAAACAATCTATCGTTCACCATTCAAATAATATAAAAATAATTAAAAAAAAAACACACACAAGCTCCTATGCCGTCCACTATTTATCGTGCTCTTGAGCCTCCTATGAAGGGTTCCGATTTCCGCCTCTAGTTGACGCATCACCTTGTGAGCATCGTGAATTGCATGTTGCTTCCTCGTTACATACTGGGTCAGAAATCCACCTGTAGAAGTCCGTTTAGACTCTATTCTCGGTATTGATCCGGCACGGAAAACTCAGTTATCGGTGCGTTTTACTTCTGTCCATCATCGTCGTTTGACGGGTATTTAAAGTCAGGTGCGTTCGACATCATCGTCGTTTGACGGGTATTTAAAGTCAGGGGCGTTCGACATCGTCAATCCACTTGTGATTTATTCATATATTCTCGGCTTGGCTATTATCGAACGATCCGATAGGCGAGTTTATTCAATTGTGCTCCTATTATGCTCCTATATATGCTCCTATATATGCTCCTATATATGCTCCTATATAGCTTATTATTAAACCTTTCTCCGTTTTTTTTGCTGTAAAACTCGTTTTTGAAAACGACCTTTTCAAAACAAAATTGATCATAGGACAATGACGAGGATAATTCTAGGCTCGCGGTAACGTCGTATTTCCAATAAACCGCAGCTTCTTCCGTGGCCTTTCGACTTCACGTCTGGGAAAATGTAATTTGTATGCGGTCCTCTCGAAGAAAAATATGATCAGAGCCACAACCATGCCGATCGAGAGCATCAGTACAGCCAGTGCGATTTCGAAAAAGGTCACACTCTGTATGGAACGAGCGTCCGGTGAGCAGAACGGCACTCGAGCCTTCCTTCGTTTAATCGCTCGCTTTTCTAGTCCCATATCTTGAAATTTTATGAATCTAAAAGTATCGAACGCCCATTATTCGTACGTAGCTTATATACATTATTCGATTCGTAGCGGGTAAAAAAAAAAAAAAAAAAAAAAAATGAAGGAAATTATTTACAACAACGCGTAAAAAAATGATCGTACCCTATTTTCAAGATTTCGGTGAAGGGGTTGTCGGTATTGTCGAAAAAACCGAGGATCCTTGGTAGAACAACGTGAACTTCGGTCATGGCGCAGATGGCGTTGTCGTCCCAGTGCGACTCGACGTAGGGATACGACACCTCGGGAGTGGAGTGATAGGCGTATCCGCCCTGGGCAACGTTTGCGAGCCCTATCTCGGGATCGACATATCTCGACAACGGCAGTTTGTCCCAAACCTTCTCCTTGAAATAATGAACTTCCCATTCGTTCATGCCTCGTGTCTACGACCACACACCATCATTACGGTGTTAGCGCAAATTACAATGCTGTACACTGAGAAAAAGAAATTGTTGGATCAACCAAGGCACAGTGACATACGTTCAAAGGTGTTATTTGGTTGGCACAACAAGAATGTTTCGTAATCGTTTAACAAAATAACATAATCGTTTAACAAAGTAACGTAATCGTTTGACAAAATAACGTAAACGTTTAACAAAATAATACAATCGTTTAACGATATAACGTAAACATTTAACGAAATAACGTAAACGTTTAAAAAAAATAACGTTAACGTTTGACAAAATAACGTAAGCGTTTAACAAAATAACGTAAGCGTTTAACAAAATAACGTAAGCGTTTAACAAAATAACGTGAACGTTTAAATCGTTTAACGATTTAAGGCCCCAGAACACGGTGCAAATTGTTTTTTTTTGCTTTTTTTTCTTTTTTCTGAATGATGCATGTGTTAAGAATGTTCTCACAAAATTTTTTGAAGAAATTTGTAAAATTGACGAAGATACAGCATTTTCTGTGAAACGGTTCGAAGCGAGCGACCGCGCCGAACGGCAGGTGTGCGGCCGACCTCGAAGCCAAAAAAAGCACGCATGAGGGTCGTTTGCGTGGAAAAAATCAAAACACCAATCAATCTATGGATACTGACGAGCTGTTCTATGGTTCAGGAATAGCAGACTAACGGTGAGAAACATTATAATAACAGACAAGACAAAAATTTAGCTTTCACGTACGAATTATTCGTTACCAAAACTTTGAAAGCGTTTTTCTCGATGATACTTTTTTCAACCTTGTCGACGACATATTTAAAAAACTATACATCCAATTTGCATGGGCCAAGTTTTAAATTGTTCGCAAAGCCAGTCTCTACGTCTCCACGTAGCGATTTTTTTTTCATAAACGGTCCCCTTCCATTTTTAAAAAATATAAACACTACAAAAAATTTCGTGAAATTTGAAGTGAAAAATTTGCTGGTCCGCCATTTTTTTATTTTTTGTGATATCGGGTTTTGCCTACGTCATGATGTAAACCTAAGTGTCTAGTTTCCAAATAAATTTTCTTTTATTTTTCAGATGAACTGTATAGCTTTATCGATGTCGACCGCCGAGCAACAGTTTAGCCGGAGTGCACTTTTTGACTGGACGTATACCGCAAACAACGCTGTGTATTAGGATAAATATTTTTTTATACACTCTTCTATATGTATATATTGACCACGAGAATTATTTAAAAAATTTCGACAAATAGTTTACTTGTAAAAAATTACGAAAAATGTACCCTCGTCCCGCGTTCGCACCGTGTTGTGGGGCCTTAAACGTGGTTTACAGTGGTTTATTTGTACCAAACAAATAACAGGTTTGAAAGTATATCACCGCGACATTTGGTTAATACAACAATTTTTTTGGTTTTTTTTTTTCTCAGTGTACGTGTCGACGATTATCGGATGCGATTTTACTTGTAAAGCCCAGTCGATCGACCGATAGTTCTCCGAGGCGACGGTCATGTGACTTTTTGCGAGTGAGTACAGGGAATCGTTCATCTTTTCGGGAGGCTGACTGAGACGCACGGAAACGACACTGGCGCCGTAATAATTCGAGAGCAAGACGCCGAGGAGCAGCAGAAACAAAAATGCGATGCGACCGGACAGCCTATTGGGCACGAATGCTAAACCTGAAATATTCGAAGAGCTCCGATGTGAACGTTAGATTTTTTTGTTTTGTTTTGTAATTCGCGTGAAACATAAAGTCGGTAATTCACCGATAGTCTGATTTTAAGGATCAACGAGAAAGACCGAGCGGCGTGACCTCAGTCGGTAAATAATAAAATAATGAATAAAAAAAAAATTGCAATTGATTTCTTGAATGGCGCAGACCATCGACGATTAAAAACATATTCTTTCGCGATGCGTATCGTATTATTGAGCTTTCTGCAAGAATTTCATTTTGGTCGTCCATGGTGAGGACAAAAAAAAAAAAAGAAAAATCGATTACGGTTTTTGTTACCGACCGCGATATCTCATTAACATAGCGCGGGAATATTAATGAAATGTTTCAAAAATTTCCTTTTTTAAATATCGAAAGTATCTTATCACGATTAAAAAATATCTCTGAAATATTTTTTAAACGTTTTTAAAACATTTGTATGTTGTCAACATTCCAGTATCTAATGATCATTTTAGGGACATTTAAAAATATTTATAAAATGTTTTAAAAAAGTGAAAAATTCGGTGCACACCTACAAATATTACCTTTCATAATATTATATTTAAAGATTAAGTGTGTTTCTGAAATATTTAAGAAATTTTTCATTTGAATAATTTCATAGAATAATTCAAAATATTATTTCCGTATATTTAAGAAATATTTCGTAAGTTTTGAAATATTGTCAAATATTTGAGAAATATTTTTGTAGAATATTTCAAAACATCATTGCCATATATATTTCAAAAAAAAAAAAATATTTCGTAATATTTCGAAGATTGAAACTATTTATAAAACGTTTTAAAAATATTTCATGCTTAGATGAGGCACGCGCTCTTGAGTGACGGACGATCGGCACTGTCGAGGGTTTCATCATAGAAAAATTGCAAGATCTTTGTACCTTGTTGGCACGTCGCTTCGAGGACAGCAAATATCGCATGGCCTGTTTCCACAAGCCAGCCATTACCGTACTCGCTCATCTGGATGATAGTTACGACCATTATGAAGAGTATTGCTGTGACAAATGACGCGCACCACGAATCGATGGTAAAAGGCGTCAACAGTGGTGTAAACTTTAGTGATTCTTCGTTCGAGCGTAAGATAAAAAATGAACTGCAACACGAAGAACGGTGTGTTCACTTTTGTTCTTGTCTTTCTATGACTTTAACATTTTTCGAATTTTATTTACCGATACGGCCACAGAGACATTAGCAGGTGAAGCTGAGGATATTCTATGAACCGTTCAGACGCACCTGGAGTCCCGGCAATGTCCACTTCCGCCCTAGCGACAGTCGGCATCATTCCTTCCTCGGTGCCGTTCACCATTATGACCCACTGCGTGGCTTGATGAATCTCTAGACTGTTGATACAATTGAAAGAACCAAAATTAATCACCAATTCATTGATCTATCGCGTTATAATTTTGGTGCACGGTGTTCTTAGGGACCTCAGGCCTCAGAACACGAAATAAATGAAACAATGTATGTATGTCTCATCAATTAAAGAGATCTCTGATTTAAACAAAAAATCTCCCTCGTTCCGTCGGAAGTAAATGCTCGAGATTTTATTGTCTACATTTTCGGCAATAGCTTTCGGTTGAATTTTAAAAAAATTTATTAACACTTTCGGTTGAATTTTTTAATAATTCATTAACACTTCCGTTTGAATTTTTTTTTAATTCATTAACGCTTCCGGTTGAAATTTACAAAAATTACTTTAGTTAAAAAAAAAAAAAAAAAACGACAAAATTACTCCTGATGCATCGACTGTAGAGGAAGCAGAAGGGTGTGTCCTTTCTCACATTACACACCTCACTAGGTGCGTAATGTGATAATGTAATGTGGTAAACGGAAGGGCGTGTCTAGTACCACTAGTACTACACACGCCCTTTCGTTTCTCAGCAGCCGATATTAGTGAAATGTGTGAATTACGTGCAGTTGAATAGATCCGCAGCGGCTCTAAGGATACTGTAGCCGTATTTGCTCATCGGATCTTGCCATTTCGCCGTGTAGTCCTGAAGATAATCCTCGGCCGTCGTGTTGGGTGACTTGTACGCCATCTTCAGATAATGGCAATTGTGCATAATTAAACTCGTTGCTGTACATTTAACTCAACCGCCGACACTCCGTTTTAATACTCACAATCGACGCGACTTTGATCACCAGCCCGAACAAGTTAGACCTACGTACGAGTTTAGGCTCGCTGAGAGTGAACATCAGGCCGGTATTAAAATTCCAGAAGCCTAATTTCGTGACGTTCAGTGTTCCGCCGCGTACTTTGCAAGGATTGTAAATGTCGTAAAGATCGTAACCGATTTCTGTCGCCACTCCGACGGCTAGATCGGTCGCTATACTGTACGATGTGTCGTTCAACAGCTTCGTAACTTCTTCCAAAGTCGAGCCCATAATAAGCCAAGCGTGGATCGTCTCGTACAGTCGATATTCACTTGTCTGAATTTTTAGTTTGTCATCAACGAAGAATAAAATTATTCACATATCCCAAACTGTTGCACACAAGGCACACAAGTTTCCTCGCTACAAATACTCCTGAATTTCACTTAAAAAATAACCTTGCGATAAAGACAAAGGGGCGTTTTTGGATTTTTAATTTATTCGCAAATTGCGTCAACGCTCAAGTTCATTTAAGCCTCGATATATCCTTTGTGTCTACACCCAGAAAAAAGATTTATTAAAATCACATAAATTTCAGAGCATCAAATGACGTTTATTAAGATAAAAGAAATGTTTGCTTGCCTCAAGAAAAATCCTTATTAGATTCAAATAACGGTTATACTTTGACGTAAGTAAAGAAATTTATTCAAAGATTTGCACTTTAAAATAGATGTTTATTCGCGCCAAAGAAATCATATATTTGGCGTCAAGAGACAAACGCGGCTATTATACGGTAGCGGGCATTAGAGTTGTCAATGAGTCGGTCGTCTGAAAATATTTCTCGCTAACAACAAAACTATATTTATTCCTTAAGGGCAACCGTTACATTGTAATAGAGAGGCACCTCATCGGTTTGTTTTCATAAAATTTTGTTTAATTCAAGCTGTGTATCTCGATTGAATTGTGATTATTAAATGAGTCCCCGAACAACTAACATCGACATTGGTTATCTCATGAGTATAACTAATGTGCGACGTGATCAGTGAAATCGTGCGCCTATAACGGATCTGTATGCTCATTTTCATAATAAAACATTGCTCGTTGATACTTCGTCGATAGTAAAAATGGCTTATTTAAAAAAAAAAATTAAAAAAAAAATCGTTTCTGCATAATTCGTACATCACATTATTTCGATAAGATCAAAAGTAGCGGGTCTGTCACGAAATAAATAAATAAATTGTTTGACATAAAATATCTGTTGTCAAACAATTTATTTATTTATTTCGTGACAGACCCGCTACTTTTGATCTTATCGAAATAATGTGATGTACGAATTATGCAGAAACGAATTTTTTTTTTTGTTAAATAAGCCATTTTTACTATCGACGAAGTATCAACGAGCAATGTTTTATTATAGAAATGAGCGTACAGATCCGTTATCGGCGCACGATTTCACTGATCACGTCGCACATTAGTTATACTCATGAGATAACCAATGTCGATGTTAGTTGTTCGGGGACTCATTTAATAATCACAATTCAATCGAGGTACACAGCTTGAATTAAACAAAGTTTCATGAAAACGAACCGACGAGGTGCCTCTGTCAATAAAATATCTGTTTATTAGATCCAAATAAACATTATTAAATAATAAAAGACTAATACTATCAAACAAAGAAATATATTAGACATTAATAAATGGTCTATTAGATTCTGAATTAAATAAACATTTTTCTTCGTCCTTGATAAATGTTCTTTTAATGGAATAAACTTTTTTCTGGGTGTAAAGTATGATACACAATTTTCATGATACTTTTGTGAGAATCAATTGAGACAGTTAAATTTTCTATGGAATCGAATTTTTTAAGCTTCACCCAAAAATAACCACGAATCAAGCGAATAACTCTCGCTGTGAGATGCAAAGTACACCAGGAAAAACAATTCATTTGACGGCCACCGTTTATTTGGCATAGGTAAAATCTTTGTTTCATTGAAATAAATATTTATTTAAATTAAGCAGATAATTGCCCAAATGAAATAACTATGTATTTACATCAAATAAATATTTTACTTAAACCAAATAAACGATGGCAGTTAAAATGAATTGTAACGAGTTGCTCGCAATATGCAGGTGAAAAATTGTTGGTAATGAGTGGCAGAAGCATCGGCAAGTGCGAATGCACGTGACGCAATTTTGCCACTATTCGTTGATGCGGATTGATGTCAAAATGCTGTCTGGAATAAATTATTGATCGCGAACGATTATGCGAACTTACTTGGGCGATAATTTTTTCGTTTGCTTCTCGAGTGTGACAGCGAGTGTCCAAAAACATTCCGGTCGTCCAGGCGGCTTTTCTTGCAACGACGTTCGAGACGTTGTAAAATTTCGATGTAGGATGTGTGACCGACACGGAAATTCCCAATTCACTCATTCTTCTAACGAAACGAAAATCATCTGCGAACAATATCGTTCGTTTGTGCGTTAATACGATGATTTTAGGATTAACGGTCTTTGAGCACAAGTGTCTTTGTGCAAGCTCGACAAATTTTAATCGACATCGAATCGCATAGAGCCGGATATTTTCTATCGAGCGCTCCGAGACGAGATTCGCGATGCGACGACGAATTGATGAGGAAATCGATTGTACGGAGAGAAGCTAAGGGAGGCGCAAAAATTAATTGCTGCAGAGAAGAAAGTATTACTTTGCGTTTGATCACACGAGAATAGCGTCACTCTGGCGACACCTTTGTTCATGTAATAATCGTAAACAAAATCATCCGCCTGTACGCGAATATGCTCCGTTATCCACAGAAGAAGGAAACATTTAACATTCGCGCGCATGTCGCTACGCCGTTTATACAGATTGATACGGAAAAGTCGTGAATCTAAGTCGGAAATCAATCCGCGAATGTACTACGAAGACTTAATTATTAGCATTGGTAGGTCTTCGTTAGCATTGGCACGTCTTACTTCCGTCCATCGTTTGTCGTCCGAAGCGTATTTAACGTCAGGTGCGTTCGACATCGTCGAGGCACTTGTGTTTTATTCATAACAACCCACGCTCGACTACCATCGAACGGTCCCACAGTCAATTGAACTGATTTTTCTTCAGATTTTCATACCATCGAGAAGTGTCTATAATTGCCTCTCGTTTCTCTGAAACTTAAGTGAAGTGAACACTAAAAATCAGTTCAGTTGATACTGTATATTCTATGTTTAACTTCAATTTCAAAAAAAAAAAAGTAAAGATGTTGTTGCAAAGAATTTAAAAGTTTTTTCTTTACTTTTACGACAAACTAACGGATAGGATGGATTAATTAATTCGGATTGTTTCGAATTGCGAGCGCATTCAACGAACGTACGCACGAATTACAAACATTCATAATCATAATAACATAAATTTACTGTGACGCGTAAAAAATATATATGTAGATTTAACAGACCTTTTTAGTCCACAAACATCGACAATTGTTTTGTTGTTAATTTCACAAAATATATTCGTACAATTGAGAGACATTTTTGTAAAATGGACAAGATTTTTTTTTTTTGTACAATTAACAAAAAAAAAAAAAAAGAATCTAGGACGTTCGTGGACAAGAAACGTTCGTATTTATTTTACTACGTGGAGTGTGTGTGAAAAAATAAGTCCCAACACTTGACTGAGCCATTATCGCGCAATGTCGAAACGAAAAATGTCGATATTATTTCGTGCCTTCAGTTACGTGTCTTTATACTGGTCGCAATCGATAGAATAAAAAATAACACGTGCATTTGCATTGCAGCAACAATGTTCGATAAAAAAAATTTCATCTGAATGTGAAATAACATTCGAAGTGGTGGCCTGAAAATTGCGCTCCGTTACGTAAAAGAATCTTGCTCGCACCTTGCTACTTGTCTGACGGACGGTCGAAATGTACTCGCCTTGACACGCTGCTGCGTCTATTAATTTATTTTTAATGCAAGCCAGTAAAAAAGCGGATGGCGATATTAGTTTTTTTTTTTTTTTTTTTTTTTTTTTTTTTTTTTTTTAATGTCAAGCAATGAAGAAGGAAAAATGACAATAAATGGGACGCGAACTCGTGATACTAAAAACATCTGGAGCAGCGCACTTCTGGAGGCAAAATACGTGTTTACTTACGTCTTATGTTTATCTGCATGTTTGCTTAAGGGGATGCTGGAGCTGGTTTCTTTTTTTACTTTTTTAACCTGCTTTACCTGTTTTACCGATGGACCTAACCAATTTTTCTGTTCCGAATTAGCATTCTTGATACACTACACATATGCTTAAAATCATACAGGATTATGATATTGACATAAACGCTTCGGAGTGCATTTCAATTTTGATTGAAAACTTACGAGGAATTAAGGGGATGCTGGAGCTGGTTTTTTTTTAACTTTTTTAACCTGTTTTACCGATGGACCTAACCAATTTTTCTGTTCCGACTTAGCATTGTTGATACAGTACACATATGCTTCAAATCATACAGGATTATGATATTGACATAAACGCTTCGGAGTGCATTTCAATTTTGATTGAAAACTTACGAGGAATTAAGGGGATGCTGGAGCTGGTTGTTTTTACTTTTTTAACCTGTTTTACCGATGGACCTAACCAATTTTTCTGTTCCGACTTAGCATTGTTGATACAGTACACATATGCTTCAAATCATACAGGATTATGATATTGACATAAACGCTTCGGAGTGCAGTTCAATTTTGATTGAAAACTTACGAGGAATTAAGGGGATGCTGGAGCTGGTTTTTTTTTTTACTTTTTTAACCTGTTTTACCGATGGACCTAACCAATTTTTCTGTTCCAACTTAGCATTGTTGATACAGTACACATATGCTTCAAATCATACAGGATTATGATATTGACATAAACGGTTCGGAGTGCAGTTCAATTTTTATTGAAAATTTACAAGGAATTAAGAAAATCGAATATTATAGTTTACGAAAGTCCGTGAACGTAGTGTCACGATTGACGCCCAGGTGGCTCTGCATCCTGCCCTACATTTCATTCGGCCGTGTCCATCGGCCCTGATCACCCGTCGCAAGTCGATAGACCAAGTAATCGCAGTTTACACTTCACGTTATTATCTTTTGAGTGAGCAACTTTCCGATGGTTTTGGAATATTCGGAGAACTTCACAGAATCGGCGTGCACTCCCTTTTGACGTATGTTAAATCTATAATTTTTTATATTCAACAGAACGGATGCTGTAAACACTTCAGCGGCCATGTTGATTTCCGCGACAGTTTTTAATATTCGATTTTCTTTATTTTTCGGAAGATTTCGACCGAAATTCGAGTGCACGCCGAATGGTTTATGTTTTTAATACAGTCCTGTAAAATTTGAAGCATACCCGTCGCATAGTAACGACGTAAAGTGAAAACTACGAAATCACCTATTTCGGCCGGTAAAACAGGAAGGTCTAGCAGCCCCTTAAGGTAGTCCTTGCGAATAGTGTTCACTTAACTTCACTTCACTTAAGTTTCAGAGAAATGAGAGGGAATTGTAGACACTTCTCGATGGTATGAAAATCTGAAAAAAAATCAAGTGCATTGAAGATGCCGAAAGCATTAATTTTGCATAATAATAATTCTAAAATGTTATTAACAAATTGATGAAAAATAAAATTGTTCAACAAATATCCCGGAAACCTAACTTTTTTTTTTAAATGAAAATTGTTCGTTCATATTTCTGAATACGTATGAATTTTTTTCAGATTTTTCAGGTTCACCTTGAATTTTCTGGTTTTCTACAAGTTTTTCCCATATATAAAAAAAAAATCAAAGTTAATTTAAAAATCTGAAAAAATTCGTACGTATTCAAAAAAATGAGCAAATAATTTTCATAAAAAAAAAAGTTAGGTTTCCGAGATATTTGATGAACAATTTTATTTTTCATCAA
Organism: Amblyjoppa proteus; assembly: GCA_963922035.1. NCBI lineage: Eukaryota > Metazoa > Arthropoda > Insecta > Hymenoptera > Ichneumonidae > Amblyjoppa > Amblyjoppa proteus. Next base: position 12,656,296 of record OY998233.1, read on the forward strand.
TTTGTTAATAACATATTGAAATTATTATTATGCAAAATTAATCATTTCAGCACCTTTGATATGCTTGATTTTTTTCAGATTTTTATATCATCCAGAAGTGTTTGCAATTTGCTCTCATTTCTCTGAAACTTATGCGAAGTGAACACTATTCGCAAGGACTACCTTGAACTATTCGATGAGACACAAATTCGATCGAAAGCAGCCTTTCAGCGCCATCTACAGTATATAAGAACACCATATATACCGTATTTCACCGATGTAGTAGCTCTTTGACGGAAATGAGTTGTCGCTGAAATAGGTTCAACACTACCAAGCGTCTTGATATAGCGATAACTTAATTCGAGAACTTGGCCACAGTTTCGCACTAATCATCATAATTGATCATAATTTTCTCAACCACTTTTACAAATGTACAAAATGCACGGTCGTCAAAGTGTGCGGAAAGATAATTCACCAAACTTTCGTCAAGATCCAGATTCGCACCGAGAAAGCGTTGACGTAAATTCGGAATTTTCCTGGACTCCAGAACTCTTCGGACCCGTATTTACCAACGAAAAGATTTCCCTGCGTCAGGTTAACATTTCCGCTGATAAAATGCGATGTGCAATCAAATTATTCGGACGTTCGATAAATTTAGACATTGCAAACCTGTCTGACTGACAGAAGAACGAAAATGATGGCGACCTTCGTGCCCGATGAATTAATTTATGCCCTCGACTTGACGAAGAAGAATTTTCGCGAGTTCGTCGCAGTAATGCTCCTTGTAGACGTGTCCGGTTAGTGTCAATGACGAAATTGTAATATGCATGCGATACAAAAAAAAAAGAATATTTGATGTACCGGACTGGAAGTTTTTATGCAAAAAAACTGGCACATTACATTTAATGTACAAAACATTGTGATGAAAAATTAATATACTTTTTCATTGACATTAAAGAAAATTATTAAAATTAAAGTTCTTTCGTAGGAAAATAAAATAAAATTACTTGAGATAAAGCATTCCCAATGTTTTAAATATACTGAACATTAATTTTTCATCACACAGAACAGTTTCGTTTCTCTGATTTCTGACTGCACTGCTGAAAATTTTAAGTGAGTTAATTTTTTTCGCTCAATTCACATTTTGCAGCATTCAACAGTCTTTGGGAAAGATTTAGCTGCGCGGAAAATCACGGTAGCAATGGTTTCAGTTCCATCCTAAATTCCTATACGAGTATCGTGGTCGAGGATATTTACACCTCCGAAGGCGACATAATTAAGATTTCAGGTAACATTTCAAACCGCTCACCCGTTTACTGAAAAAAACTTTTTTTGATTGATAATATATTTGAAAAAAATATATATATATATTCGTAGCTCAAGGAATTATCGCCATGTGGAAAGTGAGGAAGGAGGAATTTATCGCCAAAACTATAGACACGGTTGTAGAATGCGCTCTGCACCTTCAAAGCGTCATGGAATATTTTGGCGATGGTTCCAAATCATTGACGAAAGGTAACCGAAATTAATCGCAACTTTGTCTTATATTTTTATCATGGAGCGTGTGAGTCGGCGAAACAATATATTATCAAGAGAAATCGATTAAATGCACAATAATTGATTGATTGACCACTCCATCCACGTATTTCAGGTGAAACTATGATACAATCATTGATTGTTCAACTGCTCCATCTACTAATTCTGAGAATTAATTTCTGTGAAACTATAATACAATTATTGATTATCTACCTACGCCATCTGCACAGTAAAAAATTATTTCGTAAAATTGGAATACGAAGTTTCGTAAAAATAATTTTATCACATAAGTGACAAACTCGTTTGTTCAGGCTTGAATATTACAAACCTGCCTTTTTATTTCTCTTGTAATTAACAATTTTAGTTTGTACTTTTGTTTGCAAAACTAGAAAATTAACAAATGAAAAATTGTGGACGTTTGTGGACAATAAGTTTTATAAAATACAAACTTTTTTTTACTGTGCAAGTATTCCATGTGAAACTATAATGCAATAATTGATCGTTTTAGGATGTAGGAGCAGTACAGTCCCACCAAACGCGAGTTTCAGAGAAAATTGCGAACGCTGCTCAATGGGATGAAAATCTGAAAAAAAATCAAGTATATGGGAGATGCTGCAAAAATTGATTTTGTGCAATAATAATTCCAATTTGTTATTAACAATTGGAAGATAAAAATTATTACACAACAGATTACCCGTCAACTTAACTATTTTCCTTCATAAAAATGATTCGTTTATTTTTCTGAATATGTATGCATTTTTTCAGAATTTTTTGTAATCTTTGAAAATTGCGTTTTTCACAGCTTAAACATAGAAAAAACGCAATATTCAAAGATTACAAAAAATTCTGAAAAAATTCATACGTATTCAGAAAAATAAACAAATCTTTTTTATGAAAATAGTTAAGTCAACGGGTAATCTGTTGTATAATAATTTTTATCTTTAATTTGTTAATAACAAATTGGAATTATTATTGCACAAAATCAATCTTTGCAGCATCTCCCATATGCTTGATTTTTTCAGATTTTTATGCCATCGAGCAGTGTTCGCAATTTTCTCTGAAACTTACGTTTGGCGGGACTGTACTGCTCCTACATCCTTAACTGCTCCATCCAAGTATTTCCTATGAAAACTATAACGTTACGTCGTTAACAGTGAAAATGGCGATAACGACTGGAATCGTAGCCTTTTCCGTAATCGGGAGCGAGGAACGACGGGACTTCGTCGTTGTTGGTGAACCGGTCACGGAACTTCGAAAGGCAACGAAAAATTGTGTTCCCGGTGATGTCGTCCTGACTGAGAGCGCTTGGAGTCACGTTTCGCCGGAGAATTACGAATTCGTATTGAGGGACGCGTACAACGTGAAGGTTCGGAATTTCGTACAGGCTTGATCGATCTCAATCGAGGAAACGATACCATAGGAAGATATGGAATCGCTTAAATTCGCTTATCGCTTCGCTTAAATTCAAGATCATCAGGGTGAAGGAAGATTCGCTGAAATTTAATGGAAAGCCAGAAACAGTTACCGCGTTACCCAGCGAAAAATTATCTTATCCGATAAAAAACATGTCGTCGACAAAGTCGAACAAACGGGAATCCTCGACGTCAACCAATCGAATTTCCAACGTCTCGATGCTGAATGCTTCGATGGAGGAGTCCGAATTGGAACGGAAAATATTCACAGGTGTTTAAACGAAAAATTTCGGATCGAAGCCAAAAACGAATTGTCTTCGACGATAAGAAAAATGATAAAATCTATAATTTGATTGTAAGGTCGATTCTCAATGGGAGAAGCGACGAGGAGAAAACTCGGGACTCATCTGAAGAGTTTCTCGAAGAATCCGGTGCTTCGACAGGTAGAGTTGATTCCCGTTTCGAATGTCCTTAATGAGCTTCATTGAATTATCGGTCGGCACGGTTTAGCTTCGCGCTGCCCGACTGGTGTCCCATACTTTCTCAGTGAACCAAGTCACGATGCTGAAGCGGAAGAAGAAATCGTAATCTTTTTCATCGTGCTCTTAGATCGAGAAGGATCTTCCGATGGAACATTTAACGGAAACTCGGAGAGTCACCGTGGTCGTTATAAATCTGGAGTCGACGAGCACTTCGGTCGATGACGTCGTAACTCTGATAGACCAATGTTACGTACTTCTATGTAGGTATGTCTTATAAAAATTTAATTTTAAAACTTATACTTTTACTTTAACAGCTTATACCTAAAGTTTAATCATTTATAGGGTAGAGCGGGGTAAAATGGGACGGTGGGGCAAAACGGTACAGAAGATCCGGATGTATTAGCGGGGCAAAATGGGACATTCAAAAATGATTGGAATCTTGCGTTTTGCTCACTGTCCCGTTTTGCCCCACTGACCCATTTTGCCACGCTCTACCCTACTTTAACTTTATAAACTTATACTTTGACTTAAAAAATTTATATTCTTACTTGAAAATTGATATCTTTACTTTGAAAATTTATACTTTACACGTTGAAAATTTATACTTTTTACGTTGAAAATTTATAATTTTGCATTGAAAATGTATACTTTTACGTTTTTTAAAATTATTACCAAAATTTTCCTACTGAGCTCCTGCTTTACTAAGCAGAACTATAGTAAGCTATAACGAACACTTCAAACTATAATGAACCGCAGTACAGTGTCCGATCACTTCGGATGCGTGAATGCCGTCACGACTTACGCGAGAGACATCAATTTCATCTTGGTATTTGGTCTACTGGGTTCCGCGACCGACGATGACAGCAAGAACGGTATTCTCTGTGCCATGAAGAGCGTCAGGGCTTTGAAGTGCATATCCGGTGTTCGCGGATCGTCGGTTGGCATCGCGACAGGTGAGTTTTAAGGGATGAAGGGTTTATGGTAAGATTCGTAAGATTCGTTCGTTCATCGTTCCATTTTACCGTCCTCAATCCAGATCCATTAACATAAAAATGTTCAAACTTTCAAAACAAATTCGTGCTTCATTTCGATTCTGAATATGGAAGCTCAATGGTTTACTGTGCAGGTATGGTTTACTGTGGAGTCATCGGCCACGCGGATAGAATGGAATATATGATTTTGGGTCCACCTATAGAAAAGGCAATAGCAATCACGTCCATCTCCAGTGACAAGGTTTGCGCTATTGTTACTAGTGTTGATATCATTATTACTACCCTCCGCTTCGTACTTGAAGACTCTTCAAAGTTGATGTTATCTTTCCAGATAAGCTGTGAATTCGACACGATATTCCACAGTCGCTTTCCCCAAAAGCAAATTCGTTCTCGAGGCCTGAGAGAACTGAAAGGATTCGGCAGATGCCACATTTACGAAATCATCGAAGAAAGACCGTGAGCATCGTTCAAAAGATCGTGAGAAATGTTTACCTCGGAATTGTTATTTACCTCAGGTTAGGCGAGGGCTCCGACGAGCTTGCCGATGATGGTTACTTTTACCCGATCCTGGGTCGATTTCGGGAACTGGACTCATTCACTGACGTACTGGACGACATATGTGCGTCGGATCGAACTTACTGTGGATTCCTTATCGAGGTCTCATTTTTTTCACATTTACCAGTAGATATTGCTCATAGTTTCCGGAGTATTTTATATTCTCTTATTAACTTTCAATTTGCTCAATTAAAATTGATTAGTCACTTATTGTTTGTTTTTTCATTATTATACACTCATATGAGTGCTCAATGTACCAAATTAATTGGGAATCGATTCTCTGAAGGAAAACGATGCACATTCACTGTAGATTAACTTTCTAATTTTGAATGATTATTTAATCAAAAGTAATCACTAATTAGTTCTTTATCTTTTCAATATTATACAGTCATGTAAGTTTTCAATATTCTCAATTAATTTCACATTAATTCCCCGAAATGATCCATACAGTAGATTAGCCATTACTTTACCATTTTTTATGACCATTCAACAAAAATTAATCGGTCATTAATTGTTATTTTTTTATTAGGGCCCCGGTAGAATCGGTAAGTCACGACTTCTCGATGAGATCGTGATGATTGCCAAACTCAGACAGATATCGGTGCACAAGTTGTGTCTGCATCAATCGGACGCTCCAAAGCCTTATTCCAGCGTTCATCGTCTTCTTTTGGATGTGAGTCCTTTCGCCAATTCATTCAGCAATGAAATTGTTAAATGCCTGTAAATATCTCCGCAGTTGCTTGGAGCCAAGGATAGCAAAACTATGGAAGATCGTGAAAGGGCGATAACGAGGAATCTGTGCAATATTGTACGATGTGACGATTTTTGCTACACGAACATCATGATGCGCGTAAAATTTCCTCTGACCGCAAATTACGTCTCGAAAAGCGAGGAGGAAAGGTTGACCCGGTCGCTCACAATTTTCGATGCGCTTCTCAAATCGGTAATTTCACATTGAAAAAAATAATTATATTAAAAAAGATGCCATCTGTAATTTGTATACTTTTTCGTGACGAAGAAGCAACATACAAATCCTCAGTTTTTCAGGTGTTTGGGTTTTAGTTAATATGAATATAGCTTCTAAAATAATACATATAGTAAATAATAATATAAATATTAATAAAAATTAAATTACGTTCCAATTAGTTGCGAGGTCCACACTGCATTCTTATCGACGATGTACAATACATCGATCCCGTGTCCTGGCGGTTTATATCGCGATCGATGGACAACAGCAGAATTGTTCTTGTAATGGCGACACAAGGGATTACCTCTTCGAAGAGCTTTGGTGGATCGGATCCCTCGATCGGCAGTGATAAAAGGATCTTCAGATGTAAACTTCATGCTCTGGAGTCCAGGCACATAAGCTCCTTGGTTTGTCAACTGCTGAACGTACAAGCGATTCCTCGGAAGCTCGATAAGTGCGTTAAATTCTTAGCAGAACATAAGTGAAGGGCCTCTTGGAGGATGTAGAATAACCTGAATTCTTGAAAAATTGGGACAAACGAACAGATCCATAGTTTACTATAGTAGACGTACGACTAGCGGTTATATTGGCTCGCACGCTCACCTGGATCGCATATGTGAAAATCCATTCCATGTCAAATGGAATTTCGGATTTCCGAAATTTATTCCATATGCTATGATAACCGAATTTTCGAAAATATACCATACGGAATGGAATTCGGATATCCGAAATCCAGTTCACCGTATGTGGAAATGTATTCCATGTGGAATGGAATCGCGGATTTTCGAAATTCATTCCATATGCTATAAAAATCGAATTTTCGAAAATATACCATATGGAATGAAATTCGGATATCTGAAATTCAGTTCATAGTATGTGGAAATCCATTCCCAATGGAATGGAATTTTGGATTTCCAAAATTCATTCCATATGCTACCGTAACCGATTTTTCGAAAACATACCATATGGAATGGAATTTGGATATCTGAAGTTCAGTTCACAGTATGTGGAAATCTATTCTATATGGAATGGAATCTCGGATTTTTTAAATTCATTGCATATGCTATTAAAACTGAATTTTCGAAATTATCTAGTTGTCACGGCATCGTTGAGTACCGAAAGGGTTGTAGAAGGTGCAAAATAATCAATTCGGTGAATTGGAGAAGCGTTAACTTTATTTTGTAGGCCGTCACGAACTTATTGTCGTGCGGTTTGGAGCGACACTGCCGAAACGTTACACGCGGCTAGCATTCGAACCGAAAGAGCGAGAAAGTATACAATGAGTGTGTATTGTGTCTATGGAATGAGTGAGTATGCAAGTCGATCCTCAGATCATGCAGAGAAGCGACGAAGGCGTGAACATTTCGCCCGTTTCGTCGTGATCCGATGAAACCGTTGCTGGAGTAGAATCAAACCTCGCCATCCCCCGTAAGTGAACTCCGTAGAGGCCCTGATGGAGATCACTGAAAGTAGAGATGACTAAGTTAAACGGCCCTGTGTCTGCTGCTGTCCCAGACACCGCCATCGAATGCAATTTATACTACCGAATCAATACAGTTTTCGTTTAAAACAAAAGTAATTGACGGCATGTTAAAGAGCGGATTTTTACACTTGATGTATGCTGCAATACGCATTTTTTTAATATAATGTTCCATTTAACAATTGAAGATGGTCGAAATTGGACCGTTCAGCTAGGCGGACCTTAACGGAACTGAGGTAACCATCGGAAGACTTCGATAGACTAATGCAAAATGTTCACAATTTTGACTTGCTCTAGACTCGCGTGTAACCTTTATTTTATAGTTGCAACTATTGTTTTTTAGTCTCATTTATTTGATTTGTAGTTGCACGGAGATCGCTCGAGTCCATCAAAGCAGAGTCGCAATGGTTAAAAGTTTGAACAAAGCGATTAGTCTCATTTTAGTATACTCGGAGTCTCGTCGTAGTCATTGCAACTCGCAGATGCGTGTCTAGTCAACCCTAGTGTGACCGCGACTACGATGCAACTCCGAATCCATGGTTGCTGCAGTTCCGTCAGGGGATACTGAGGCGCTTACCTCGGACTTCGCCGCGGAAACCTTGAGCTCCTGAATTCGAGCTTCCAAAAACGATCTGAGCTCCGCGAACGTCGGTACGTCCGTTCGAGCACCGATATACGCTTCCCATTCCTTCGTAGATGCAGGATCGAGCTTCTGCACAGTTAGATGCACGAGAATGTCGTCCCACGACTTCACCGGTCGTTCGAGCCGCTCCAAGGCTCGACGAGAGCTTAGAGTGCCGTTCAGAAGGCGCTCGAGATCGGTGGCCGATTCTGAGCTCACAGCTCGTAAGGAAGTGAGAGCTTTGAGCTGAGCGTTCAACAACAGACGTTTATTTTCGTACCGATCGACCAACGTCTGCCAGGCTCGTTTGAAGTTTTCTCCCAACGTCGGGATATTCGCTATGAGAAGCGCTGCGTCGTCAACTGTGTTGCTCTTCAAGTAGCGCAATCGCTCCACATCGGTCAGATTGACATTCGTCTTAACCGTGGAGATGAATAAGTCCCGAAAATTTATCCAATCCACGAAATCGCCGGAAAATTTGGGCAAATCGATACGCGACAATTGCTTGATGTTACTGGGCGCAGTCGAGGTGGTAACTGTTAAACAAAAAAAAAAAATGAATCACTCGAATAGCGTGGCAGAATGTTTGAGTGCCACTGTAAAAAATATTATGAAATTTACAACACGTTTAATATACAAAGTTATATGACATATACAAAATCGGTATATGAAATTAGAATTCATATACGAGGCATTCTTTATCAACTGGGTCACTTTTTTCGGTCGACCTCTCAGATGTTTTTTTAAATTTTGCCAGTTCGTAGTACTACTTGAGAGATGCTTCTGTGATTTTTTTTTAGATTTTTAAAGTGCACCCTTCAGGATTTACGTTTTTTAAAAAATATCAATATATCTCAGAAAATATTGGTCACTCAAAGAATTCGTAGGAACATTAACTTTTTTATTCTTCATCAACTTTCGAATGATGTTAGAGTGATAATTTTCCCGGTATGGGAAAGTCCACGTTTCGTGAAGAAAAAAAAATTAAAACAATTTTTTTCTACTAAAAACACACTTTCGATTCTGATCTCAATTTTACAGGAAATTCGGCATTGCATGAAGATTCTGAAAAAAAAAATCCCGAAGTTGTACCTGCGGTTCTTATGTACTCAAAAAAAATAAACAAATTAAAAATTAAAAAAGAAAACCTCTAAAAAAGAACTTCTATTTAAAAAAAAAGTTTCCCAATTATGTGTAACAAATTTACCGACTGCGGGCAAATCCCTTTCAGTTATCTAAAATAATAGGCGAGTTTGTACGAATCCATATGAATTAAATTTTGTATTTCTTTATTTTTTTAGCACGTAAGAATCGTAAGTACCACTTTGGGATTTTTTTTTCTTAGAATCTTTATACAATGCTAAATATCGTATAAAATTGGAATCAGAATCGAAGGTGTGCTTTTAGTAGAAACAAATTTTTTTACTTTTTTTTTTAACGAAATGGACCTTCCCGTATCGGGAAAATTATGAGTCTAACATCATTCGAAAGTTGATGAAAAATCAAAATATTTAATGTTCCTACGAATTTTTTTGAGTGATCAATATTTTCTGAGATATACTGATATTTTTTAAAAAACGTAAACCCTGAAGGGTGCACTTTAAAAATCTAAAAAAAAAAAAATCACAGAAGCATCTCGCAAGTAGTACTACAAACTGGCAAATTTAGAAAAACATCTGAGAGGTCGACCGAAGAAAGTGGCCCGGTTGATAAAGAATGCCTCATACATTGTATTTGAATTTTAATAATTTGATCTTAAATGCCATACCTGTATATTAAAATTACATTATGTTATTATGTTGTTATTTAAAAAATGATGTTATTATTACAAATATTATACAAAGAATATTGTTTTTTTTTTTTTTTTTTAATATACCGGTAACGCAATATTCTTACATACGTGTCAATGAAATTTCATATACTGTATATGCCCAAAGCTTCGTATACATTTATGAATTTCCAAACAGTTTTTAAAGTGCATATGTATGGCCGAGAATAGGCGGCGCGACGAGACCAGAGATCGCAAGCGCCGCGACAAAGTGGAGTGTGTGATGGAAAGTAAAAGAGAACGGATGTACGACGAAGACTTGATAAATCTATTTGTCTCGTGACAATCAATTCGAATATTAGTAGACGATTTACCCCTCTCTCTGAGAATTCGCGACGGCAGGCGGGAGGACAACGAGAAGGAAGACGAAGATAACATACCGGACGCGATAGGCGCGGTCGTGCGCGATGGTAGCGATTCGATCTTGCTGAATAATGCTGCGACCACTTCGAGATAATGCTCTTCGATTTCGCAGTACTGATACTGCACGAAATGACGGTATGACTTATGTCCGACTAAGTCCGGGTTGCAGAGAGAGCGATGGTTCACAACGAACTCTTGCCAGTTCTTCTCGACGACATTCACTCGGGCGTTAAGCGCGGAACGTGTCGTTGACGCAGTATCGAGCTTCGTCAGATTCGTAAGTGCTTCCTGAATTGAAGCGGACAGGTCATTTTGGCGGTCAACCAGTTGCTGGACAGACGATTCCATATCGACTCGACTCGCGCCGAGAGAACGGCTGAGCGCGAAGGAACGAGACCTGCAGAAATACAAGAATGATTAAGTAAATACAGTAGAACTAAATACAAAATAAAGTATACACAGTAAAAAAAAAAAAAAAAATGTACTTTTTACAACAAACCTATTGTCCACAAACGTTCATGATTTTTTATTCGTTAATTTTCTAGTTTTCCAAACGAAAGTACAAACTAAAATTGTCAACAACTCGGTAAATAATAGGACAGGTTCGTATATTCGAATAAATGACAAACGATTTTGTCACTTATTTAATAAAATTATTTTTGCACGAAATTTCGCATTCCGATTTTATCAAATTTTTTTTTTTTTTACTGTGTACATAAAAAAAATATAATAAACAGAAAAGAAAAATTCAAGAGGAAATACGGAGCGAATATAATAAAAATATAATAAACAGAAGAGAAAAATTCGAAATAAAAGAAGAAGCAAAAAGAGAAGTACGCCGCGATGGGGCTCAAGAGATGTGGACAATGATTGACCGGGGCTCGCAGCTCTACGAGGGCAGCGTGGAACTGCCGGCAGATAAAATACACGCACACACCGGTATTTATTTACCGAAATCGACGCGGATTCGAAGTGAACGTTACACCGTCGAAATGTGCGAGGCTCGTTCCACTTTGCTCGAATTCACAACGATATGGAGCTTGTATGACGCAGCGTCCTTTTTGGCACTCGCTAAACTTTACCAGAAATCTTCTGGTTGTTAGATAATGGTCAAAAGGTCTATCCAGATGCACTTTCTAGCTCCGAAGCACGAATATTCGCGAAATGCACCGCGAGCTCGTTATTTTATTGCAAACTGCTCCACAGCTCGATCTTGCTCGAAGGACTAAAGTGTCACGGCAGCGCTGAGTGCCGAGAGCGAGAGATAGACCGAGAGTGCTGCGGATGGTGCTGAATAATCAACTCGATGAACTGGTGAAACGTTAACTTTATTTTCGAGGCCGTCACGCACTTATTGTCGTGCTGATTAGAGCGACACTGCCGAAAGCCGATACGAAGTGATCGTTCGGACCGAGAGAGGGAGAGTATACGATGAGTGTTTATTGTGTATATAGTATGAGTGAATGTGTTAGTCGTACCTGAGATCTTGGAGAGAAGCGACAAAGGTCCGAACATAGCATATAGAATAGAATTTTGAAATATATTCTATAGGCTTATAAACCGCAATTCCGAAATTACAGCAGACATCCGAATGGATTTAAAAATTCCATTTTACATGCTATAATTTCGGAATTTTAGTTTTTATAGCATATTGAATGGAATTTTGAAATTCATTCTATGTGCTATGAAAACCGCAATTCTGAAATTATAACGTATATTCCATATGTTATGAAAACCCGGGAAGGGGGGGGGGGGGGTTTGAACTTCTCCGAAAAGGGGGTTTAGCTTTCGGGGGAGGCAAACATTTAAACCAACAAGCAATCCACAATTTTCCGAAATATATGTAAGATTTAATATTGAATATTGTAATATTAAAATAATAATAATGATAATAAAAGCATTTGTTATAGTAGCACTATATTAGTTATAAGAGCACTATAATTGCAAATTTATTAAAAACGTTACTTCCCTTTTCACGGATTCTGCAGCATATTTAAGACCAGAAGTGGAAATCATCCCGGTTGGTGCGAAGCTTTTCTCGCTCTACTGCTCCAGCGAGAAGCTCTGGACGTCCTGCTCTTAACGCCTGATGAAGCTTCACGCGAAGATCTTATTTTTCCGCACCCTCGATCGGTATCGAAAATTCCAAAAGACGTCTCACCGGAGGACGTAACCTCGGAACTTCCATGGCCCCATGGCAAAGGGAACGTGATTGCGTGCTTGACGAACGAGAAGTTCCGAGAAGATGTCGACTGCGACCTCGAAATCGAAGGGATTTGGCGTGTGTTCTACGATCGATCGACGACGTATGAACAAATTATACTCCAGTGCGCAGCCGCACTTGGTAATGTTTTCACCCGATACATGCTGCAGAATATTTTGCCGCATCCCGCAGCTCTTTACATGGCCCGTGGCAAGTTCTTCTTCCTATTGAGACGTACTGGCCATAATTAGATTTTTTGTAATGACAACAAAGTTTTTATTGGGTTTCAAAATTTCTATGCAAAGCTCACACAACTTCATAGCGAATTGATTGAATTGATTGAATTGATTGAATTGATTGAATTGATTGAATTGATTGAATTGATTGAATTGATTGAATTGATTGAATTGATTGAATTGATTGAATTGATTGAATTGATTGAATTGATTGAATTGATTGAATTGATTGAATTGATTGAATTGATTGAATTGATTGAATTGATTGAATTGATTGAATTGATTGAATTGATTGAATTGATTGAATTGATTGAATTGATTGAATTGATTGAATTGATTGAATTGATTGAATTGATTGAATTGATTGAATTGATTGAATTGATTGAATTGATTGAATTGATTGAATTGATTGAATTGATTGAATTGATTGAATTGATTGAATTGATTGAATTGATTGAATTGATTGAATTGATTGAATTGATTGAATTGATTGAATTGATTGAATTGATTGAATTGATTGAATTGATTGAATTGATTGAATTGATTGAATTGATTGAATTGATTGAATTGATTGAATTGATTGAATTGATTGAATTGATTGAATTGATTGAATTGATTGAATTGATTGAATTGATTGAATTGATTGAATTGATTGAATTGATTGAATTGATTGAATTGATTGAATTGATTGAATTGATTGAATTGATTGAATTGATTGAATTGATTGAATTTATTGAATTGCAGCGGTCTCGAAAATTATCGACATGAGAATTCTCGAGTGCGCATCGAATAACCGTCAGAACTTGAAAACCGATGAAAAAACTTTGTGCACGGACATGGAACGAAGTACCTTCTCGGATATGCAGCATGTTGTGCAGTGCACTTGTACAATCCCCAGTAATTATTTTAAATATTCTTTTTTCTTCCACATTAATAGATCAATAATCGGGTTACTCGCACTTGATCTCTGCATTTCTGGCAGCGCTAAAAAATTATTGATAAAAGGCTTTATTAAACATTTTGATACGTTCATATTTTGTATGTTTTACCCAAAGACGTCAGGAGTGTCGGTGATCTGCCGAATTATTCGCACTGCAGATACCTGGAGTTTAAAGTCATCGCTTTCCGGGAATTTATCTACGAGCAAGTAACGTTCAGCCAGAGAATAGAGTTCCATTCAAAAGCGGCGGAGATTTATGAACGCGATGCGAGAAGGTGCACGTCCTGCGGAGGTGGCCCTTTCGTAAGAATACCCGGCAGAGAAAAACCGGTGGGTAATTTTAATTCGTCAGATCTAAGAACACTCATTTTTTTTTTTAAATCCTCACATTGTTCGTCTCAACCTCGAAATCATCAACACGATTGCTATTGAGTGGCTCAGATTTTTTTGTTTCCCGCAGGTCGCGGCCCGGAAGTCGTTCGATGGATTCCCAGGCTTCAAACCGAAGAGACGCAGCTTCCTGTCCATCAGCAACGACGAATTAAGGACCCGACCAAGCGAAACGGAAGTTCGAAGGATTTCCATCATGCCTACTTATTCCGAGTCCGACGAAGGTGGTGAAATTTAAAAAATGTATCATTTTAGCGATTAGATTTTGAATTTTCACTGACACGCGGATGCGGGTGTCGTTAAAAGAGTCGACGCCCTCGGTAGACGCAATGAACATGGTTGTCAGGGTACGGAGGTTTTCCGGTATGAGTGAAGTCGATGAATTATCGAAATTTCGCCAAAGAGCTTCGACGAGCGTTCTCGCAGCTGGAAACGATCCCTCTCGCATTTCGCGCCTGAAGATCTTCAGCCACATCGACTTTCGTAATTGCCGGTGCAGCGAGATCATCGACTGTCTGTTCTGGAAGCTGTACCAACATCTCAAAGTTATCGGTACATAAACGCCTACGGCTTTGCTGGGTACACAATTTATACAAAAATGATCAATGGATCGATGGATCGATGGATCGATGGATCGATGGATCGATGGATCGATGGATCGATGGATCGATGGATCGATGGATCGATGGATCGATGGATCGATGGATCGATGGATCGATGGATCGATGGATCGATGGATCGATGGATCGATGGATCGATGGATCGATGGATCGATGGATCGATGGATCGATGGATCGATGGATCGATGGATCGATGGATCGATGGATCGATGGATCGATGGATCGATGGATCGATGGATCGATGGATCGATGGATCGATGGATCGATGGATCGATGGATCGATGGATCGATGGATCGATGGATCGATGGATCGATGGATCGATGGATCGATGGATCGATGGATCGATGGATCGATGGATCGATGGATCGATGGATCGATGGATCGATGGATCAATGGATCAATGATTTGCAGGACATTCCGAAAGACTCGTCGGATTTATGATAGATTACAGTGCTGGACTGATTGAAACTGGTCAATCTTACCAAGCAGTGGTACTTTTCGCTGCGACTTACAAAGAGAACGAGGTAACATTTCCTGAGGTAATGCACACGTCCCCCCCCCATGATTTATCAATTTATCGTTCATATTATCTCGATCAGTCGTCCAGTGTCGATGTTCGATTGCCGGAAATCAAGCCGGAAGACAGACGAATAAATCGCTGTGCAATTCTCGCTCTGACAGGTATATTATCTCGCATAATTATCGCGAACCATCGAAGACACCAAAGACTTTTTTCGATACATTTCAGGCGATGCTTCTGTGGATCTCGGAAATCTCGCACAGGCAAGAACGTATTATACGGAAGCCGTTCGACTCGGTGTAAACTTAAATCACTCTCAGAATACAAACTGCTTATCCTATCGCACCTTCGACGAATCGTGCAAGCAAAGACTCCATCAGCGATATCCCGATTTGTTTGTTAATCGTGTTGCTGGAAGTCACGTTGTAACAAAGCTGAGCGTCGCGTCGTATTTGGCTCGACTTTCTATAGTTCTTCTGGTAAGACGAACCTTCAATTTGAGCCCTTTAAAAGATCTTAAGGGCTGTGATGAACTTTTTTTTTTAAACTGCAGGCCATATTTATATAGCGCGAATTTGGTAACACAGGAAACGGGTCAAAGTGCAACATCCCAGCTGGCTGCACTTCAAAGTTTCAACGGTGCCTTCGCCTGTTCCGGAAGTTTTTTGGAAAAGTGCGACATTTATCGGAGAGTCGCAGGAATTTTTCGGAATCTTGACAATTTACCGTACGCCCGCCGTCTCGAAAGACCGATGTTATACACGATAAGAAGTAAACACTGGTGGTCAGATGCCGAAGAAGTGACCGCCGTGGGAATTATATTCAAGACAATGTTCGAGATCAGGTTCACAATTATAATCAACTTGCGGGTTGTTGTGGTTCGAACGCTTCGCGCCCTCGCTATGGTTCATGAAATTTAGAAACCGGAAATTTAGGTTTTCCGACATTCACCGGAAATAATTCACTTCCAGTTTAATGATCTCATTTATCGACCGGAAGTGCCGTCATACCGGAAATACGTGTACTTCCGGTCGTACAATAAAATTTTAAAATCCGTCGTGACGTATTTCCTGCATGCCGTCACTTCCGGTCTAATAATGAAATCTTCAAACATGTGGTGACGTATTTCCGGCATAACTTTAGTTCCGGTTGAAAAATGAAATTTTCAAACCGGCAGTGACGTATTTCCGGTATAAACTCACTTCCGGTCGAAAAATGAGATTTTAAAACAGGAAGTGACGCATTTCCGGCCCATCCAAGTTTAATTCCATTCCATATGCTACGAAAAACGACCTTCCGAAATTATAGCATATGAAATGGAGTTACATTAATTCCACGCATGTCTCCAGTTGAAAAAATTGAACAATTACCCATCGGTGACTTTATCCACTCGTCATGCTTCGCCAATCAAATTCCTAGCTACTGTCCATCCAAGTCGAAACCGGAACCCATACGCTACTAAGCCAAAGAAACACCTTTGCAAAATATGTATAAGATAGATCAATCTTTTCAACGAATAATCAATCAAATAACGAGAATTCGTTACTCAACCCACTTTCTCCGTGAATACCTTTAATCATAAGACCTGATTAATTGAATCGACTTAGATTGCTCCATGGCGAATACGAGGAGGCGCTCTTAATCGGTATCAGAGTTCTGAAGATATCCGGAGTGATGAAAATGAGTAGAACGAAATTGGCCATTTTACCCCAATTAATTCAACTCACGGTAAGCAAATTCGACAATTTAATTAGAGCCAAAATATTTAATGAGCTTCGAACGAATAGTTACTTTCGCCGATAATTCAGATAAGAACGAAACGAATACACGAAACGGTTGACCTCATGAGGGAGCTTTATCATTCCGCAACCGAAGACATAGACGAGTCCAGCATCGCGTGGTATTACGCACTTTGCATAGATCTGGCAATCGACGCTGGTATGATTTTGGAATCTTTCGAAACTTGCATGGAATACGCCAGGAAGATTGCAGGTAAACAAAATCCCGCCACTTAAAAAATCATTATAAACCGATGAATTGTACTTTCAGCCGGATCCAAATACGGAACTTGCGTCTCTCGAGATCCCGACAGTCTGAGACGATTGTTTACATGTCTCTGGATATGGCAACTTCGAATGTGAGTCGAACAGAAAAGATTTATACAATTACTTATAAAATAACCTATGTCGTCTCGCGCACATTTCGCATAAGTTCGAAAAAAAACATAAAATAAAAAATAAGTGAAAATTGCATGTACTTCTCGATGGTATAAAATTCTGAAAAAAATTCATGCGAAAATGAGCGCGAAACGACATAGCTACCTTAATAATATTTACAATACTATAAAATATCATAATATTGATAAAATTAATAAAATATATAAAAATGTATTAATTTTATTAATAAAATTAATGATTATTAAAATATTTATAACATTTATATTTATAGTTATTTCTATGAAGTAAACTGTGTTAATTACATTTGTAAACGATCATTTTTAGGACCGACAACGATGCTCAAATATTTCTCTTCATTTTTTTTTTTTACCCAGGGGCGTTCCGGTCATAGGAAATTTTGGGCAGACATCGAAATACTGTACGAGGAACATCCGAGCCGATAATTTTTGTCACGTAGTGACGCTAGCCAAAGTGACAGAATTTTCATAGTTTCGAAATGTTTTTAGATAAGTGTTTTTGGACTTTCAAGGTTTTTTTTTAATTTTCAGACTCTGGAGTGCTACCTTCTGGTATTGATGCGCTGCATCAATATGAAGAGAGGCGATCAGCTCGCTCCGCTGTTGGACGACATCGAGTCCATCGTAAAAGTTCTTCAGCGAGTTTCGAAAACAACTCTTTTCATAAAACCGCGCTTATACGTGCTGAAAGCGTACTTCGAAATCGTACACGGGCGCAAGCTTTCGGCCATGCGATACTTGAGGAAAGGATCGAAATGTGCGATGCGTCAGGGAAATATTCTAATGCTTGCATGGATTCGTCAGAACGAAAGGGTAACGAAACGTCGAACATCGTATTTCACCCTCGGAAATGCAGCGTAAAATCTTTCATGAATATAACGTGGGTTTGAATTCCAAAAAGCCAATTATTTTTACGAAGTCTTTTTGAACAACTAATATAAAATGAGGTCTTTTTGAACAACAAATACAAAATGAGGTCTTTTTGAACAACAAATACAAAATGAGGTCGTTTTAACAACAAATACAAAATGAGGTCTTTTTGAACAACAAATACAAAATGAGGTCTTTTTAACAACAAATACAAAATGAAGTCTTTTTGAACAACTAATATAAAATGAGATCTTTTTGAACAACTAATACAAAATGAGGTCTTTTTGAACAACTAATATAAAATGAGGTCTTTTTGAACAACAAATACAAAATGAGGTCTTTTTAACAACAAATAAAAAATGAAGTCTTTTTGAACAACTAATATAAAATGAGATCTTTTTGAACAACTAATATAAAATGAAGTCTTTTTGAACAACTAATACAAAATGAGGTCTCTTTGAACAACAAATACAAAATGTATTTGTTGTTCGATGAGGTTGAGACTCCAATCTCGCCTTGATGATTCAACATTTTCAGGCTTGGACTTCGAAGCAATTCACCAATATGACACAGTACTGGGTGGAACACGTCGGGTGCAATGACGTATGCGACTGGCAAAACATGGATTGTTTTGACATCAAAGCATGGTCATCGACGCTGTATCCTATTCCCGTACCCGACACGTGTTTGGGATAGTTAAATGTTGTCTGCACATGGTTGAATAAAAACAGAATTTTTGTAATTGAAAATTTTCAATGAAAATGAAAAAAAAAAAAAAATCTGTCACTTCCGGTTGAAAACCGAGATTTCGAGACCGGAAGTGACGTCACAACTGCGTATAGAGATCTTTTTGGTTACACGCAAACTTTTTAGGGATTGATTGGGAGATTTTTGCTGTTTATTTTTCATTTTTTCACGACGCTTAAAGTGCAAGGAATGCGTGGAATGGTTTTTTTTTTCCTTGTAATTGTAAGAACGACGAATTTTAGCGAAAAGTTTAAGATATTTTATTGAAGGCATTAAGGTTTTTTCAAATCCTAGAATATAATAAAGATATTACGCTCACATGGCGAATCGCGTGGTATTGCACGATATTCGTCGTCGAACATTATAGTTCGATTGCTCGAAACTGTATCCACCCTTTGCACGCATACTCCGCGAATTTCTCTAAATTCGCAAAGCCCACGATGATAATTCGTCTCGCTCTCATCCGCAAAATGACCCTTTGCGACCGGCTAATAATAATACGTTACGTCATCCGCGACTTTATACACATTATGATCCTTAATTTGATTAGAAAACGAAATTCATCTATTAATTAAATTCGCCGATTACGTCAAAGAACGAGCTTTTCCTGCTTCGAAATTGACGTTCCTCGCTCCTCGTAATATTAACATTAATTATAACAAAAAAACAAAACAAAAAAAAAAGTATAAAAATGTATACTCAACAAGTTTGAGTTTTACATTCGGCTTCGCGTATGTAAATTATGCGTATGATTTACAGATTTGCAGGCAACATTAAATTTAGCCTGCGAACTCTTCAGCCAATGTTTTTTTTTTACGATCGTGCAAATAAAAAAAAAAAAAAAAGAAAATTGCTATCAGTCGACTTCTCGATTTCGAAGCAGGAAAGCTACTGCGACGCCGTCTACATTGACGCATTCGGCCTATACATACGATAAAATATCGTTCGATCGAGGGGAAACGAAATCCAACAGTCGTAATGCGATCGTTGCTCAAAAGTCTAGATAAAAACGATAAAAAATCATCAAATTAAAGAGATTTGTTAACGACGGTGTAATCGATGCAATTGTGATTGACTGACATTTCAACCTGTCCGCTCCGCACTTCACGTACTATTCTCGAATTACAGTTAATAAATATTTAGGCAAAGAGTTGTTGAGAATTAAAAAAGTGAAACCAAGTTGATCGTTCGTTGTTTGCAGAGAAAAATGCAAATGCAACCGATTAATTTTGCAGACAACTTGTACGGATAGAAGTTGTATCGAGTTGTTGAAAATTGACAATCCATAGTTTAACTCTTCGTAGTATTTTTCGTGCCCTTTCAACGACGTGATATTTTTGTGAAAATCATCGGTCAACAAAATTTCTCACGATCTGCAACTTGCAGCCACCAATATGTACATAAAGACAATAAATCCGGAGGTAATTTTCTGCTGAAGTTTATGCTTCTCTGTCGTACGATAAATATTTGTTACAGACTCTAACGAATTTTTTAAGCAACGATCGCAACCAAAAGACGGCTGGAATATACATAGATATATAGACTGTAGGGTGGGAATATTTCTAATCGGGATCATAAGGATCATCTTTAATTAAAATTGCTGGTGGGTTTTTTTTTTTTTTTGTTGTTTTCCTGACGATGATCTATCGGATCGTTTCATCCGATTGGACATCCTCACTTCTCGACTTCGTTGTCGATACGACTGCTGCGAATTCCGGTCTTGCCGGTCCACGGGTAAATGTCCGGGCAGGGTTGGCATGTCTTCATGTATCTCACGCCACTCTTGTGCCACAAATTGCAGACCTTCGCGTTGTTGCACTTCTTCGGCCTGTCCTGTAAACGATCGAAACACCAAAACAGTCATATCGGGTCGGCAAACCGATTATATTTATTTCTTTATTCTTTTTATTATTTATATTTTGTTTTGTGAAAAAAAAATAAAATAAATAACTTACGGGATAATTGCATCCAAAGGGTTCGAAAGTGTCGAGAAGTCCGAGTGGCGTTGGGTTTCTGACCCACTGAAGGGCTTGCCAGTTGGTCACGACCCATACGTCGTCCATGGCGACTATCGTGTCCAGGAAGGAAATGAAACCTTCTTTGTGGTGGGGCTGCGTGAACCAAGCGGCGTGATAGAAAAGACCAAAGGGTGCTCTGCAGAGAATATTAATACATTAATACATTGTTTTCCATATAATTTTCCATATAATATTAATACATTAATACAATTGTTTTCCATATAATTTTAAGAGATTCCGTATTTTTTATCTGATTTTATCAAGCGGCGTGGTAGAAAAGACCAAAGGGCGCTCTGCAGATAATATCAATACATTAATACATCAATTGTTTTCCATATAATCTTAAGAGATTCCGTATTTTTTAAATATTTAATTTTTGTTGTTTTTTTACATCGTTAAACGCTTCATTTAATACGTGACTAAAATATTCCCATTTCATCCAGTCTCAATTCAGTCGATTCATATTTTCAGCCTTTTTCCGAACGTATGAAAAACTGGCAAGCCATATCACGAATAACAGTAAAGAAAATTACTACTGGTTATTGCGTCTGTGCCACCGAAACAATCAGCAACTTGCCTGTTTGTGCTTTAGTGTCTATCGATTTTTTTTTTTTGTCCGACGGTGCTGCAAGTTTCCATTGTTTCATTTGATTCAAATTTTTATTTTCAATTTTAACTTCCATAAGGAGCGCACGCTTTGAAAAATGAAAAATGATAGCTCCGAGAGAACTATTCGATGGGCCCTCCCTTCTCGTTATTGCGTTCATACCACGAAAACTATCAGCAACTTGCCTATTTGTGCTTAAGTGTCTTTCGATTAGAACATTTTTTTTTGTAACACTATGTTGCGAGTTTCTGTTGATTCTTATGATTAACATTTTTATTTTCATAAGGATTTTTTTTTTTATTTTGAAAAACATGATAGTTCCGAGTGAACGATTTTGTGGGCACTCCGTTTTCGTTGTTGCATTCATACCACGGAAACTATCAGCAACTTGCCTGTTCGTGGTGTAGTGTCTTTCGAAATTTTTGATAAGCATCTTGTAGACGCCGTCGGGTGTCGGTGGATTGCTGCAAGCGTCGCCCATGGAGCATCTGCCACCGTTGAGATCCTGCCACATGACCATCGGAACTTCCCAGAGTCCTGGATAGGATCTCGTAGGGCAGGGCGGAATCATGCAATCGTGGAAGAGCTTGTAATCCAGTGTGTAGGGCCAGCTGGGTGGACGGTTCTCGTAGATGGGCATCGACGAGTCGTATGTGAAATTCGTGTCCCAGAGCATTTTGAACATGTTGTTGCCGCCGACCGACAGGAAGGGCGCTCTCATGCCTCTGACGTCTTCCAATTTAACGCCACCGTACGCAGCGAGGATCTCACGTTGACCCGCTACTTCGCGGGACCATTTTCTCGCTGAGAATTGTTCACCGAAGCTGTGGCTGTTTTTTTTTTTTTATTTTTTTTTTTTAGTTTTTTTTTGGAAAAATAAAACATTCGTTATTGTCGTGGACCGATAAATGATTTTTTTTTTTTTTTGTAAGATTCGACGGGAGATCTCAGAGGCGCGAGCAAGAAGCGTGTCTAATACAATGTTCGGTGAAATCATCGGAATGGTCGATGAAGCAAATACGATGAGTCAAGAAAGAAAGCTGGTGATTATCGATAGATCCAAGCAATAAGTATATTAGTTTGCCTCTGTAGATGATTTTGTAACGGTTCATGACACTAATTGACCCGGGAAAGTTGGGCTCATTTTTTATATACTTAATGACCCTCGCGGACCGGAACGATGCGGGGAAAAAAACTTACACGGATCTTTTTTTTTTTTTTTTTTTTTTTTTTTTTTTTTTTTTTTTTAGAGACGCAAAAAATGGATCCGCTTTTCGAACGTAATTGATTTTAGATGGGTGAATCGGTCGATTCGCAATGGCAACAGTAAAAATTATAGATCCAGCAGAGCAAAGATTGACCACGCAAGCCTTTCAGAAAATATGAAAATATGAAAATATGAAAATATGAAAATATG
This sequence comes from Amblyjoppa proteus, assembly GCA_963922035.1. NCBI lineage: Eukaryota > Metazoa > Arthropoda > Insecta > Hymenoptera > Ichneumonidae > Amblyjoppa > Amblyjoppa proteus. The sequence continues at coordinate 12,679,275 of OY998233.1, forward strand.
AAAATATGAAAATATGAAAATATGAAAATATGAAAATATGAAAATATGAAAATATGAAAATATGAAAATATGAAAATATGAAAATATGAAAATATGAAAATATGAAAATATGAAAATATGAAAATATGAAAATATGAAAATATGAAAATATGAAAATATGAAAATATGAAAATATGAAAATATGAAAATATGAAAATATGAAAATATGAAAATATGAAAATATGAAAATATGAAAATATGAAAATATGAAAATATGAAAATATGAAAATATGAAAATATGAAAATATGAAAATATGAAAATATGAAAATATGAAAATATGAAAATATGAAAATATGAAAATATGAAAATATGAAAATATGATTTCGGTTCAACCGGTTTCTATTTATATTTTCGCGAGTCAAGATTCGTCAAAATACCGAGAAGGTCGAAGATCGATGATTGTCAAGAGCATTCGTCAAACAGTAGAGTCGAGTCGACGGGTAAATTACTTACGAGACCGTGTGTGAGGCAATTTCGTGACCGGTTGCGTACAGATTTTGTACTTGGCTGTAGTCGGTCCACTCGTGGGACACGTAGAACGTCGCCGAGATGGGACAGCCGTTCGGGTTTTTACGTCCCTTCTCAAACAAATCGGAGTAAAGTCCCTTGTTCAGATCGTTCACGGAGTCGTCGAATGTTAGGATGACGATTTGCGGTATCTCCTCCGGCAGGTAGTCACCTGTTTCGGGACGAGGAAAAGGAGAGTCGAAGAGGATCCAGTGAGGTATACGACAGGGGTTGTGCGGATAGCGTAGGAATTTTTATCACGATGTATTGTTCGTTTTGTTTTGCGTGTACGTTATTTGATCGTTCGATATTGATTTGTCGTTCGGGATCGTCGATCGTTGTGCAAATTGTCACGACAATATTTGTGTGCGGCGTTCGAGCGCGACGGGAATCGTTAATGAATCATCGAACGATAGGATAATGTATAAGTGTGTGAGTGTAAAGACGGTAGAATAAGAGAGTTGAGAATAGTGATGGTGATAGGCAGATAGAGAGAAAAGGAGAAAATGAAAAAAAAAAAAAAACAGTCATGTTAGTACTCAGCATTGGCAATACATTAACGTTTGGACAATATCCGCTTGACGATAAGTCCGTTTGTCACAGATTCGTCAAGCGCATATCGAGCCTACGCAAAATAAACGCACGCTATTTGCATCATTCACGAAGAACATCTCTTTCGGTCGGAGCGACGCAAAGAAACGCGAAAAGAAAGTAAAACTCCTGCGCGAACCAGACCAAAAGATTTATCGTGGCTCCCGAGAAGGCAGACGATTTGCAGTGCGGTACATGAGCCTACTTAGGGCATGTAAAAGAGACTACGGTGAAAAAAAATTTATGTGAATATATAAGCGATAAACGGTAAAAAAATTTTTTTTTAATGTAATGTGTTCAAATTAGCTAATCAATGTAATTTTGTTGGTAATCAATTTGGATACTGCTGATTAATGTACGGTTGCCAATTTACCGGCCGAAAAAAAATATGATTCGTGTATAATTCGTGTAAAAATATGATTAGTGTTTATTCGTGTATATAAGCGATAAACAGTAAAAAAATAAAAAAAACGTAATGTGTTCAAATTGGCTAATCAACGTAATTTTGTTCGTATTAAATTTCGATACTGCTCATTAATTTACGGTTGCTAAATTTACCGACCGGAAAAATATGATTCGTTTATAATTCGTGTAAAAATATGATTCGTGTATATTTCGTGTAAAAATATGATTCGTGTATATGTCATGTAAAATTATGATTCGTGTTTATTCGCGTATATAAGCGATAAACAGTAAAAAAAAAAAAAAAAAAAATTAAAAAATGTAACGTGTTCAAATTGGCTAATCAATGTAATTTTGTTTGTAATAAATTTCGATACTGCTCATTAATTTACGGTTGCTAAATTTACTGGCCGGAAAAAAATATGATTCGTGTATAATTCGTGTAAAAATATGATTCGCGTATATTTTCACATATGTTTCTTTTTGACTCTCGGACGGCGATGAATGATGCGCTATAAGTAGATAAAAAGTGTCGAAGTTCTCTTCGCAGCTGAACATAGAGATTGGGCGGTATTATGATGAGCCCACGTGAATTCCCGAAATCACCGACGATCGAAAATGTTAAATGTTCCATGCGTGGCGTGCTCGCGGCTCCCTGTATCGATCTCGATAACTCCGAGACTCGAGATCGACTTACGAAACTGTGTGGGAAGCGAGCTCGTGTCCATCGGCGTACAGGTTTTGAACTTGGCTATAGTCGGTCCACTCGTGAGACACATAGAAAGATGCGCTGATCGGACAACCGTTCGGATTCTTTCTACCTCTTTCGAACAAATCCTCGTACAGCTGCTTGTTAAGATCGTTAACCGCGTCGTCGAACGTCAGTAGAACGATCTGCGGCGTTTTTTCAACCGGTATCCCACCTGAGATTATATTTTAGGCATAATATTCTCGAACACTGCTAGCCTCAAGCCAGTCGACGATTAATTCTATCGCAATGAACTCAAACGTATAATAATAGGAAGAAAGAAAAAAAAAAAAATCGGCGCTTAGGTAACGTAAAATATAAGGGAAATCGGTACAATACGCGCATTTCACGTCGATTCACCGGCTAGAAAAAACACTATGTTTGTTTTTTAAGTGAATGAATAAATAAATAAATAAATGAATAAATAAATGAATAAATAAATAAATAAAAAAAAAAATAAATAAATAAATAAATAAATAAATAAATAAATAAATAAATAAATAAATAAATACACAATTAAATAAATCAATAAAGAAACTGGAGAGATCCAAGAATTTTGCCGATTATGTATAATTTACGTTATTTACATTGTGCGAGGGAAATGTTAGCGCGACGATTAAAAGAGAAATTGTTATTTATAACTACAATTGCGCTGAATGTCTCTTGAAAATTATCGTCGGAGTCATAGCACGAGTTAAGCTCACATTCAGCTATTTCTCGAAAGTCGTGCAGATCGTATATTTATATATTGCTGCAGCAGGGAGTCAGATACGACGAGCGATAATGCTCGCGCTTTCGCTGCGAAATCTTTAGGCCTCGCACACTGTAACGGCTCCAAGCCGGACGAACGGTTAATCGAAGATAAAACACCCGACCGATCGTTATCGAGCCGTTGGCGAGTTTGTCGCCAAGATCGCTGGACAAAGTCCTAAGGCACCTCCAGGCTTCGCTCGCTTTGAATTCGATACCTCAAGACGACCCGATATTGACAAACGATTTCACTGATCGATATCATATTCAATTGTTTCTAAAAATCCAAATGTCGATTGAAAAAGATTCACTGAACTATAAGTGCAAAAAAAAAAATTAATTGGCTCTTTCGTCCCGCTAACTACTCTCTGTATCCTTTGGGGTTTATGCTAAATAGCTTTGTAAATAATTGCACCAAACGATTTTTGAAAAATTACAATTAACTTGTGTCCATTCATTGCGATTGAAATTCCGGGTGATCTTGAATCGTTGTTCTATTTTGGTTTGTGCCTGACTTGGAATCGTCCCGATGGTTTTCTTCAAGGATCGATTGAATGATCGATTGGTTAAATTAGATAATTGAACAAATCGATCCTCGAAGAATTACAATGAACTTGTGCACATTGATTGCCACTAAAGTTTCCGATTGATCTTCAAACTTTTTTTTTTTTTTTTTTTTTTTTTCCTGTAGACTTGGAAACGTCGCGATGGTTCCAAGTTTCAAATGGTACTTTCAAATGGTAAGACGATCCGACATTGACAAACTAATTCACTGACCTATCATATCTAATTATCCCTACAATTCCAAATTTCGATTAACAAAAAGTCCACCAATCTATAAGTGCGCAAAAGATAATTGACGTTTTCGTCCTAGTAACTATTTCGTATCCCTTGGGGCTTGAGCTGAATAGTTTTACAGATAATTGAGCCAATGGATCCTCGAAGAATTACAATGAAATCGCGCCCATTGATTGCCATTGAGTTTCCGGTTGATCTTGAATTTTCATTTCTTTTTTTTTTCTGTGTGACCTGGAATCGTCGCGACGGTTCCAAATCACAAATGGTGCTGCAAGTCGATTCGATATTGATTAACTAATTCACCGACCTATCATATTTAATTATCCCTACAATTCCAAATTTTGATTAACAAAAAGTCCACCAATCTGTAAGTGCGCGAAAGATAATTGACGTTTTCGTCCTAGTAACTATTGCGTATCCCTTGGGGCTTGAGCTGAATAGTTTTACAGATAATTGAGCCAATCGATCCTCGAAGAATTACAATGAACTCGCGCCAATTGATTGCCATTGAGTTTCCGGTTGATCTTGAATTTTAATTTCTTTTTTTTTTCTGTGTGACCTGGAATCGTCGCGACGGTTCCAAATCACAAATGGTGCTGCAAGTCGATCCGATATTGATTAACTAATTCACCGATCTATCGTATTTAATTATTCCTACAATTCCAAATTTTGATTAACAAAAAGTCCACCAATCTGTAAGTGCGCGAAAGATAATTGACGTTTTCGTCCCAGAAACTATTCCGTATCCCTTGGGGCTTGAGCTGAATAGTTTTACAGATAATTGAGCCAATCGATCCTCGAAGAATTACAATGAACTCGCGCCAATTGATTGCCATTGAGTTTCCGGTTGATCTTGAATTTTCATTTCTTTTTTTTTTTTTTTTTTTTTTTTTGTGCGTGACTTGGAACCGTTGCGACCAGCAGGTGATACGTGACGACGGGCTGTATTGCATATAACACAGCCATACGTGTTGAAGGCATGAATTTGTGAGTATCGGGGAGCAACGAGTGCCGCATCTAAACGAAGCGACAAAAGAGGAGGTGCGGTCACTAACGGGGCAAGGCGGATCTGTTTCACTTTCGAACGTCCGCCGAGTGTAATGCGCATGTAACGTCGGAATCGGTGAAAGTCCCGGCACGAGGCGTGCGCTGACCGCGGTTGTTGCGATTGATAAATTCGATCGTTAAAATCAACATTCGAATTTAAGGACCGACATGAAATTGCATCACGGCTCCGGTGATCCGTGCCGTTTCTCGGGCCGATTCTCATCGACACCGCTTCGCTGTTCACCCGAGACGAGTGTAAATTTATTTCTTATTATTTTTTTAATTTTCAGGATTATACTGTAAAATATTTTGCAATAAAAATTGAATATAAAAATGAAAAACGCCGAAGAATAATTGAAGCGTGTCGCGATAACGATGATTTCTGGGGTTTTTTTAATTTCTGTGCCGTTTCCTGCGCCGAGTCAATTCGACACCGCTTCGCCGTTCACTCGAGACGAGTGTAAATTTATTTTTATTATTTCTTAATTTTTAGGATTAACCTGTAAAATATTTTGCAATAATAATTGTATATAAAGACCAAAAAGTACCGAAGAATAATTTAAGCGTGTCGCGATATCGATAATTTCTGTGGTCTCATCGTCACACCGCTTGGGTGTTCACTCGAGACTAGTATAAATCTATTTTTATTATTTTTTAATTTTTATGAAAATCCTATAAAATATTACGCAATAAAAATTGAATATAAAAACGAAAAATACCGAGGAATAATTGAAGCGTGTCAACCTACCGATAATTTCTGTGATTTTCAATTGCCGTGCTGTTTCCTGAGCCGATTCTCATCGACACTGCTTCGGTTTTCACTCGAGACGAGTATAAATCTATTTTTTATTATTTTTTAATTTTTTTATAAAAAATCCTATAAAATATTTCGCAATAAAAATTAAATATAAAAAGGAAAAACACCGAAGAATAATCGAAGCGTTTGGCGCTACCGATAATTGCTGTGATTTTCAATTGCTGTGCTGTTTCCTGAGCCGATTCTCATCGACACTGCTTCGGTCTTCACTCGAGACGAGTATAAATCTATTTTTATTATTTTTTAATTTTTATAAAAAATCCTATAAAATATTTCGCAATAAAAATTAAATATAAAAAGGAAAAACACCGAAGAATAATCGAAGCGTTTGGCGCTACCGATAATTGCTGTGATTTTCAATTGCTGTGCTGTTTCCTGAGCCGATTCTCATCGACACCGCTTCGGTCTTCACTCGAGACGAGTATAAATCTATTTTTATTATTTTTTAATTTTTAGGTAATTCACATAAAATATTTCGCAATAAAAATTTAACATAAAAACGAAAAACACCGAAGAATAATCGAAGCGTTTCGCGCTACCGATAATTCCTGTGATTTTCAATTGCTGTGCTGTTTCCTGTGCCGATTCTCATCGACACCGCTTCGGTCTTCACTCGAGACGAGTATAAATCTATTTTTATTATTTTTTAATTTTTAGGTAATTCCCATAAAATATTTCGCAATAAAAATTTAACATAAAAACGAAAAACACCGAAGAATAATCGAAGCGTTTCGCGCTACCGATAATTGCTGTGATTTTCAATTGCTGTGCTGTTTCCTGTGCCGATTCTCATCGACACCGCTTCGGTCTTCACTCGAGACGAGTATAAATCTATTTTTATTATTTTTTAATTTTTAGGTAATTCCCATAAAATATTTCGCAATAAAAATTTAACATAAAAACGAAAAACACCGAAGAATAATCGAAGCGTTTCGCGCTACCGATAATTCCTGTGATTTTCAATTGCTGTGCTGTTTCCTGAGCCGATTCCCATCGTCACCTCTTCGGCGTTCACCGTAGATGACTATAAATTTTATTTGATAATTATTTCTTTATCTCTAGGAAAATCCATTTCCTATAAAATATTTCGCAATAAAAAATGAATAGCAAAACCAAAAAAAAAAACACCGAAGAATATAATTGAAGAGCGTCGCGCTACCGATAATTTCTGGGATTTTAAATTTCCGTCACGTAACTCGCGACGTTGGACGGAGAATTTGACATTATGAGATACAAACTCGCAGAGAAAAATATTGATATTGCGCGTTTCTAATTTACGCCTCCGTCTCAACGGACGGCGGCCGCTGCCCGGTATTTTGCAACAATCCTGCTCGGAACTTCCTTTTTCAGCGGAATACACGAACCATCGAGCCCGATAGCGGCGAGTGTTGTGTATAGTATAAATGAGGAGAGTGTGCTTCAAGCGATGACGCAAATATTCCACGACCGATTATACATATTTTTATATGTGCGTATATATATATATATCTATCTGCGATTTCGCCAGTGGACTCTCCACGATATTTAATTATATGAAAAATCATAAGCAGTTTGCGAATAACCGGGTGGGTCTGCTTCGAGAGTCTATGGTTGTCATCGGCAAACGTCATTGGTGGGCTTTGTTATACGAGTTTATTTATGAAACGGTAGAAATCGTTTAGATAAAATTAGCCAGACATTGTAACGGTATCGTTATCGCGGATGTACTGCAAATCGATAGGCGATCGCACAATGTTTGCGTCGCTCGAGTATTCAAATGAACCCCTTGTAAGTCGCACCGCCCGAAACTAACGGGCGCGAAGTGGCGATAGACGTGTTACTTATAGATGATTAATTAAGGAATTCAGGCTTAAGGTCTTAATTTCCAAATTAAGACCGCAAGACTGAATTCCTTAATTAATCCTATATTTCAAAATAAATGAAAAACATTGTCACGGTTGCGATGAGAAGTGTCTACGGTTTCATTGTAAATGTCTATTTTAATGAAATGATAAAATAAAAATTCGATCGGTATTGCATATGCACTGACAATTAATGCGTGACCGCACGACGTTTACGTCAGTCAAAGCTTCAGATCAATTGAGGTATTAAGGCTTAAGGTCTTAATTTCAAAAGAAATTACAAACGTTCTCTGGGCGGTGAAGAGATTTGTCCACGATTTGTTTTGGAACTGTCCCCAACAAGGTTTATCACTGTTCTATAAAAAGATGCATATATAATTATACCGTTAATAAAATGAAATATAGCATGATTGCAAAAGATATCTAATTTGATATAAATTCATAAGTAGCGTGCGAATAAACCGGTACGTTTGCTTCAAGCTGACCCTATCATCGGCTTATCATCGGCTGACGTCATATGAGGCTTTATTACACGAGTATAATTTACCGATCAAGCGAAACTAAGGCTTAAGGCCTTAGCTTCAAAATAAATCACAAGCACTGTCACGGTAATAAAGAGAAGTGTCCGCTTTAATTTAAAAGTGTCCCCGGCAAAGTTCGTCACTGTTCGATATTAAAGTTCCTCTACAATAATACCGTCAATAAAATAAAATACCGCATGATTAGAAAAGCTTTTTTTTTTATCCTCGCAGCTCTCATCGAATTACTTATAACTGCAAAGTAAGATTGCAAACTATGCAAAGTATAACTATAGCTGCAAAGTAAGAAGTCATTGTGAGCTCTTATGGAAATTCACGCTCGGAGTTTTCAGGTCTCGAGGGGTGATTTTAATAACAACCCGATTAGTTTGGCCGGTTATTCGTTTGAAAGAGTTATTGAAAAAAAAAAATTCGGCACCGTCCTGTTCGGAATTTTTACGGACCCGTTTATTGAGTCGCTTATCATAATCGACTTTTAACATTCCCAAGAGTGTCCTCTGTGAATAGTAAATTGTGCGGAATCTTACCGGGAATGTCGGCACCGCCGCAGCTGCAATCCGGGAGCAAGCAAACGTCCTTGCGACATTTAGCTGCAGGCTTATCAACGGTCGGAGTTGGATAGATCGGTCCGGGTCTCACAGGCGGATATCTGTAGATGTCGATGTATTCCTGAGCCTTCGAGACTATTGCGGTCGACGGCTTGAGGGTCGGACGCAATCTCCTGAGGCACGTCAAAAAAAAAAAAAAATGTTGTACTATAAACGATTCACTGAACTTTTGCATGAAACACGAAAGGCGGCCGTTAAGGCAAGGTGAGACACGTACCGCCTGACACATGAGTGGAGAGATAGTTGCATTTTTGCCTGACATATGAGATGTGAGATAGTTGCATTTTTTTTCTAATCAATGCCACGTGAAAGTGGTTGACATTTGGGGTAAAAGCGAATTATCAACGGACGCGGTATTGAATTCTGCATCAGCTGATAGTTCGCTCTTTCTCGAAGTGTCAAACATCTCAGAATGCCGTTCATTGCAGTTTTTGTTACCGACTAAGAGTGTTTCACTTCGTCTTAAGAGTAAAATACAGCGGTTGGTAACAAAAACTGTAATAACCTTTCTTTGCAGTTGGTTGCTTGCACTATCAAATGTGAAGACTCGTCGAATGTGGATGTCATTCCAACATTCGATGAGATTTTTCATGTGAGCGTACGTGCCAATAACCGGGGAAAAAAATAGTATATTGTGCAACAAGGGTCGAAAGTTGGCGATTGCGACGAGTGTGAGGTTTGTGGCCCGAGCGAAGCGAGGGCTGCAATCACACGAGTCGCAATCGCCAATTCGACCCTCGTTACACATCATATTTTTTGTCACAAGTGCATGAATCTGCGGCACTTGGAATGGCAGTCGCGCGAGACGAATACTGAAAAGCGAGGTTATGTCTCCAGGGACGAAAACGTGAAAAGTAAACTCCCAAGGGACGAAAACGTGAAAAGTAAACTCCCAAGGGACGAAAGTGAACGAAATGCGAACTGCGCATGCGCGACTCCGTCATTTCACAACAGGCTCACAACTGGCATGCAATGGGCCACTTTCGGCTCGCAAGACTGCCATGTAAAGTGCCGCGATTCATGCACGTGTGACAAAAAATGTATTACAGTTTTTGTTACCGACTGAGTCTGTTTCACCTCGCCTTAAGAGTAAAATACCGTGATTGGCAACAAATACTGTAATTACCTTTTTTTTACAGTTAGTTACTTTAGAAGTTGTTTAACTTAGTCTTAATAACGCATTCACTGTTATTGCATGCAGTTTAAGTAAAGAAACTTTTCGCAACCCGATTGCACAACCTTTCATTACCGTTGCATTAACTTTGGACGCAATGTCCTGAAACGCGTCAAAAATATATTGAACGATTACCGATTGACGGACCTTATATGTAAAATTACAGTTTTTTATACCGATTGAGCCCGGTTCGAGCGGTGCGGAAGTTGTTTAACTTAATCCCAAGAACGCATTCACTGTTATTGCATGCAATTTAATTAAAGAAACATTTCGCGACTCGATTGCACAATCTTTCATTGTCGTTGCATTAGGATCGTTAGGAATCTCCTGAAGCGCATCAAAAATATATTGATCGATAACAGATTGGCGAACCTTCTATGCAAAACGGCACGTGGCCTCAAAGGGAAGTTAAACACGCATGATTGCGCGAGAGACAGAGATTATAATTGCGAATCCATTTTTCTCCGAAACAATTCTATAAGATGAAAAACGAATTGCGGCTCTCACTGGGTTAATCAAATTGCAGCCTCATAATTCGCTTTTTTTATTTTATAAAACCGTTTTATAAAAAAATTTATTTTACAAAAAGGTTTTATAAAAAAAAAAAAAAAAAAAAAAATTATTTCATAAAACAGTTTCATAGAAAAGTGAATTGGAAATGCTTTGAAGTTACGCTGAACTTTAGCCCCACCTTAGGAGCAAATATCGCGGCTAGCACCAAAAACTCTAATTACATTTCTTCACAGTTGGCTGAGTGCACTATAAAAGAAGAAGTCTCGAAGACTCTTCGAACGAGACTTTTCTTTTGAGCGCACGTGCCCGTGAAATTATTACAGTTTTTGATGTTTCCCTTAAGATGACGTGATTGTAATGGCTGGCAATAAAAATTGCACCGAACGCCGTTTCGAAACCACAGAGCGGCGAGTAAAAAAGAAAACTCTTTTTCCCTGCTTTTGCCGATTTCCAAGAGAAAGACAAATTTCTTTTTCCTCGACAAAGTACGGTCTCGAAAGGGAATTCAGTGCAGGTAGTCTTATCGGCGGTGCTATTTCATATCATCTTAAGTCTTAATAACGCATCCACTGCTGTTGTATAAAAGTTAATTGAAGAAGCTTCTCGCAAGCCGATTGCGCAATCTTTCATTATCGTCGGGGTCCATTGTCGATAACAACGGGAATGCAATTAATTAATAATAATACACTCCCGATGCAAGTTAATAAGCAACGCTCGAGCTTATGTGTCAGCGTCCTATTCTCCGTACTGAGAGATAGCGAAAACGTTAAAGAACGTGTTGCACCGACTCGGAATTAAGAGTAATGAGAAGCTGACGCATACACGCTCGGTTCTACACACACACACACACACACACACACACACATACTGCACTATCGTACAATATAACGATTAACTTACGGTGGTGCAGTGCCACGGTTAACTTGCGGTCGGCCTCGGCTGTAAGAATGAAAGAAAAAAACAAAAATGAATTAAAAAAAAAAACATAAAAAATCAGGAGTAAAATTGCGAGACTGTGTAGAAGGCTTGCAAATCGCTTCCGGCTACGGAACGAAAGCGAACGGGCGCTCATTCGTACATTCGCCGGGACGAGTGAAAGCAGGTATAGTAACGGGGCGCTAGCGAACTTCGTCGATTCCGCTCGATCTCGCGTGGCGACCGAGCGATTCGAGCGGGTCAACTAAAGAATATTGCGAAATTGGGTCTCGATCGACGCAAATTCGTTCGACTCGTCATACCGAGCGACCTCGATTCGATCCGTAATACACAATATGGAATATGCAATGTGGGTGTCAGGCGGCTGATCCGTCGACTCAAAATTTCTCGACTAAGGTTTAGTTATCTAAATGGATAATAAAATTCAAGCAATCTTCGAAGTATGTAGAAAAACAAACATTCTTTTAGATACGATAAAGATAAAAGTAAAATTTATCTGGCCGGTGATTTGCATACTTTTTTCAATGACTCGCACTTTCTTTTTCAGCAATCTTCGCAAACTAAACGATCTGGCCTCGTCAGTAATAGAATATGAAATTATAATGTGTATGTCGCCAGGCTTATGCCTGGACTCGAAATTTTTCGATTTACATCTAGATAAATGCATAACAAAATTCAAGCAATCTTCGAAGTGTTCAGAAAAACAACATTTTTTTTTTTTAGATACAATTCAAATTAAAATAAAATTTATCTGCCTGTTGACTTGCATACTTTTTTCAATGACTTGTACTTTTTTCGGCAATCTTCGCAAACTAAACGATCTGGACTCGTCAGTAATAGAATATGAAATATATAATGTGGGTGTCAACAGGCTAATTCCTGAACTCAACATTTCTTCATTTAGATTTAGATAAATGGATAATAAAATTTAAGTAATATTCCCAACGTTTAGAAAATAACACTTTTTTCCGATAGAATGAAAATTTAAAAAAAAAAATTGATCTGCCCGTCAACTTGCATACTTTTCAATGGTTATATCTTTTTTCATCAATCTTTGCAATCTAATCGACCTCGACTCATCCGTAATATAGTATGGAATATATAATCTGGGTGTCAATAGGCTGAACCCTGAACCCAAAATTTCTGGCTTTAGATTTACATACATATAAGTTCATACACATAGACAAGTGGATCGTAAAATTTACGCAATCTTCGAAACGTTTAGAAAAAAAAAAAAAAAAAAAAAAAACAAACAAACATTTTGTTCGGGCACAATGAAAATAAAAATAATTTTAACTGCCATTGACATGCATATTTTTTATCCGGCGACGTATTTTTTGCTGGCGACTACAGCGGGGCACATTATTATGCGTGTGTAAAAGTCTTTGTAGTTAATGTTGTGGTGTACTGACTTTTGAACGGTCACGGTGTAAGGACGAGCTGTGGTTGTAGGTGGTGGCTGAGCGGTGGTCGTCAGTGGTACGTAAGTATCGACTATAGCGTTTGGTGTAGTCACGTGGAGCACTGGATGACTGAGCCCGTTCGTCCTGTGGCATAAAAATGAGCCCGGCATGAATCCCGTTCGATATCAAAGGTCAATGACACTCTCATGCCCGATTTTCATCGATAAACCAATTTCGACAAACATCGAAGACCAATTTTTCCGACGATACATGAAAAAAAAAAAAAAAACAGTTTCGAAAATCTGGGAAAAATATTTTGTTTCGACTGAGAGAGAATTGGCCGGAAATCTAAATCGCACTGATCGAGACTCACCTGAGCGATTGGTGTCCATCGGAAATTCGGAACTTGTTCTTCAGAGGCTAGACACGAAAATTAAAAAACCAACCATTAGAAAGATTACGACACCGGATCGTCCGAAAGCGATAAAACGGAACGGAAGTTGACGAGCGGGTATTCAATGATCCGTCGAAATAGACGTACTTGACTGTCGTAAATGTCGTAATCGGAAACCGTGACCTCGGGACTGAGATTGTACTTGTCGGCATCGTTGACCGGGACTTTCTTCGGCTTTTGACTGTACTGGTTGGAATTCGGGGTGACCTCGGCTATCCGGACGTTCTGGTGCTGGTGCTGGTGATGTTGCGGCTGCTGCTGATGATGCTGTTGTTGTTGTTGTTGTTGTTGCTGGATCTGTGCCGTGTGGTTCACCGTGTACTGGGCATAGTCTTTAAAAAAAAAAAAAAGGAATATTTCTATAAATCAATTAAAAAATAAACAATAACAGAAAAAATTGTCAATGTTCCAAAGTCCAATCAATGTTCTGAAATTTAATGTCTAAATATTCGATTCAGCCCGTCAAGCGGTTTTTTTTTTTTTTACGAAATACTGGTAAATCTGAACAGTCACAAGAAGAAGAATATTTGTAGAAATCTATAAAACAAAAAAAAAAAGTAACAGAAAACCAATCAATGTTCCAAACTTCCAATCAATGTTCCGACATTCAACGTCCAAATATTGGATTCAGCTCATCGAGCTATTTTTAACGAAACAAGGATAAATCTGGATAGTCTTTAAAAAAAAAAGGAAGAATATTTGTAGAAATGCATTTTAAAAAATACCGAAAAAAAACAGTGTTCAAAATCTCAAACCAATGTTCCAAAATTCAGTGTCTAAATATTCGATTCGGTGGATCGAGGTATTTTCGACGAAATCGTTAATCGTGCATTTCGATATTCGATTTCTACTCACCGTCGTCCTTGTATATGGATACGTCATCGTCGTAGATGGTGTAATAAGGATAGCTCTGATCGGCATCGCTGTAGTAAGCTTTCGAAACCGGCGCCGCGGTGGATGCGGTGGTTTTCGCAATTCTTGGCGATTCCGACGAGATGGCCCTGCCGATTCATCGAGTGTTATCAGAAGATCGGTTAAATTTATGCCCCGAATCGATAATGATTGAAGAAACCGTTAATAAGAAGCCATTGTTGTCTGTTTACGGCGCGATGCGATAATGAGCGAAATAACGCAACGATGAAAAAAAAAATAAAATAAAATAAAATAAAAGCGTCGAAACGACAAGTAGTTTTTCTCACCTATAGTGGCTCTCGGTCTGGCCGCGGGAGTTTACGACACTGTCCTTCTCCCTTTCCTGCAAATGAATTAACGTGAATCGTTATATTGTTTGATTTGATCGAAGATTGCCCATAAAGGAAAGGCTTTATGGTTTACGTTCTACAAGAGAGAATATCTACGAAAGAATAGAAGAGTGCAAGCATGAGCAGGCGTGATAAGTATAGTAACAATACGGTAGTAGTTTAATGGGTATTCGGGACGTGAGAATCTAATGAAGCTTAGATATATTATCGGCCCACGAGTCCAAGACCGTCTCATTTTCGTTCCGTCACCCCGAGATCGAAGATTTTCTTTTTTTTTTTGTTTTTTTTGTCTCACGAACAACACGATTCGAGGGTTTGTTTGCATTGATCTCGATTCACGCATGCGCGTTAGAGCGCCGTCGCAAGACGCGCGTGCGGATTTTGTTTTGTTTTTTTTTTTTTTTTTCGCATTGTAATATACATTATAGAGACGAATCTTCCCGGCAGAGGATGAAAGACGCGCGTGACGCCGACAGGAATGCGAGTCAGAGTATCACGAAGAAGTCGGCGCTCTTTTGCGACCCGTTCGCCGTTTATGTTATCTTTTTTTCATTCGTTCTGCCTCTTCTCTTCTCCGTCTCTTACGTCACTCTTTTCATATTTTTTTTTCTGCGTGTCTCTCGTTATAATATACAGGTATGTTTTTTTTTTTTGCATCCACATCCACGCTCTTTCGCACTTTTGTGGAAATGGAGCGAGAAACCGGGTCCAACATTACCGGTCGTCCTCTCGATTCGCCGGTTTGCGTCTTCGATGGTGAATACAAGCGGTACGGTCTTTTTTCGCACATGCTAATTTCCGAGGTAGCCAGAAGACAGATTATAGCACAGCATAGTTATAGTACAGTGGTGGGTGGTGGTTTTTTTTTTTTTTTTTTTTTTTCGTTTTATCTAGAAGGTTTTTCCAGTGTTTGGCGTCGGGTAAGTCGGGGCCGATGATACGAGGACAGTCACAGTTGCTTGAGAGGTGGACTTACTGGTCTCGAGCTCCTCTTGATTCCGTCCTGCGGCTTGCGCCGCGACTCGCCCCGGACGCCAGCCCGCTGACGAGATCGAACACCGACGGATGGTCTGCGCGAGCTTGGTATTTCGTTTCCCTCTGGCTCGTTCGGCTCGCCGGTCGACGACGAAGAACCGGAGCGTCGCCGATTCGACGACGGTGCAACGAAAATCTCATTCCTCGTCGGGTCCTCGAGGCTTCCATTTTTCTCCGGGCTCTTCGCATTTTTCTCCTCGACGCGATCTAAATCACTCTTCTTGTCCCCAAGGGGAGTCTCCTCGGCAGTCGGATTAGGAGCGACGGTGGTTTTGGTCCTCTCCGCAACTGGCCTCGGACTCTCGTCTTCGTCCGTCGAAACCGGTCGCTGTGAAGAAGCCGCGGTTGTCGAAGCTTCTTGATTGTAGGAAGAAGATCTTTGCTGTTGAACCGAAGGAATGTAATATTTCTTCTCGCCGATACCGTCACCGGAGGAATCGAGCTGGACGACGGTTTTATGGATCTTCTGATCGTCGACCGAAGTTCGCTGGACGCTCGCCGCGGAGACGTCGGCGATCTCCGTCGTCGCGGCCGTTGAGTAGGGCTGAACGGAAGCGACGTAGTACTTGCGGTTCTCCTGATCGGCGAGGGAGTTTCTCCTAGCCGCCGACATGGTAGCGGTCGAGTAGCGATCGGTGATCGTTCTCTGGATCATCGGTTCGTCGGCCAAGAGTCGTTGGACGGGTGTCGTGGAATCCTCAGCGGTCTCCGTCGTGGCGACCGACGAGAAGGGCTGAGCGGAAGCCACGTAGTACTTGCGACTATCCTGATCGCCCAGGGAATTCCTCCTGGTGGCGGAAACGGCAGCGTGCGATTGCCGATCTTCCGCGATCGTGGATCTCTCGCCGGCTCGCGGAGGAGAGGTCGTAGAAGCCGGGCCGTTCCTCGACCGCTGACGAGTCGAGGACGGACTGACGGAGACCTCGAGAGTCCTGGATTCGCCCCTCTCGTGCTGAGCGACCTGCCCCGTCGTCGAGCGCTGCGGAGCGTAGGCCGTCGTTATGGGAACCTCGTCGTCGTCGTAGGAATCCTGAAGGTCGGGTCGAATGCGCTTGATCATGAAACCCCGACCAGCCGGACCGGGACTGACGGATATTTCGTTCCTCTCGAGATCCTCGGTCGATCGTAGCCAGGACGGCGACGAGGTCAACAGATCGTCGTTCCTGGTTCGATGATTAACGTTTCTGGAGCCGCTCAGCCCGGCAGGGCTGACCTGGGGCACCGCGGTGCCGTCGTTGAGCAGAGGGAGCGTCGAGCGTTGACGGAAAGGCGACGAGCTGGTGACGGAGATTTCGTTCCTGTCGAATTCCTCGGTCGAGCGCTGCCAGTGAGCGG
This sequence comes from Amblyjoppa proteus, assembly GCA_963922035.1. Classification (NCBI taxonomy): domain Eukaryota; kingdom Metazoa; phylum Arthropoda; class Insecta; order Hymenoptera; family Ichneumonidae; genus Amblyjoppa; species Amblyjoppa proteus. Next base: position 12,696,075 of record OY998233.1, read on the forward strand.
CGACTGAGGAGGGCGAGGAGAAGGCCGCTTCGTCGCCTCTCGAGCGCGGCTGCTGAAGAGACGAGCGGGATGCGACGGTGACGGAAACTTCACCGCCGGTTTCCGGACCAGCCTGGACAACGGGACTTCCCTGCTGAGTCGCAGCCGCAGCGGAACTCTGATGGACCGGATTCGGAGTCCGCGTTTCGTCGATCTCCGACTGGTGCCCGGGTCGCTGAAGGAGCGTCGTCGTTGTCGTGCTCGAGGTGATGCTCGTCACTGTCACGCTGACTCTATCGTTCGAGATATCATCCTCGAGTATCTCGTCGAACGGGGATTGAACGTGCGAGGCGGATTGGTACTTTGGACGACGATGGTCGGGCTGAGTGTCGATGGAGGAAGCGTGAATTCTCGAGCGACGAGGAGCGGGATCCGGTGTTGGGTTCGGGTGGAAATCGTTTTGCTGACCGTCGTCGAAACGATCGCGTCTTGATGAGCCCTGATTGACAATGTTATTGTTCGGAGAAGACGCCTGATGGCGAATCTCCGCGACCACTGACGACGGCGGGGACGGTTGATGACTTACGGATATTATGTTACGCCTGAGACCGTCGCGATCTCGCTGAACCTGCCCGATCGTCGACGGCTGACCGCGATAGACCCGCTGCTGACGGTCGCTCTCGATCTCCGTCGCTGGCTCGTACTCGTCGTCCTGGTAGGCCCTCTGGTGCTGCTGCTGCTGCCTCTGTCGGGACTGCCTCTCGGTTATCTGCGAAACTGGCGGCGACGAGGATGTTACCGTCACCTGTGGCTGCTGCCTCTGGATCTGCGGGCGTTGGTGCGGCCTGCTCTGCTGCTGCTGCTGCTGATGGCGGTGCTGTTGCTGCTGCTGCTGTTGCTGCTGCTGTTGCTGTTGCTGCTGCTCCAGCTGCACCGATTCGGCCTTCGCGGCTCTGGAACAGAAATGCGAATGATGAGACACAAAGTTCGCTGATCGGTTTTTGGCTTCATCGCTGAGGAAGCTATGAGCGAGATTGGATGAAAGGAGGAAACTATGCAAATTAGTTTGCAGCTTCTTTTTGTAACAAAAAAAAAAAAAAATTCTATATATCGTACAATTGAAACGGTAAGATTTATTGTAGCAGATCGCTAACTGAAATTTCGATAATTCGTCGTTTTATTTATTTTTACCCACTGATGAGGAATCTTCAGATTATGTTGTTGCCGGTGCAACATTTGATGCATAAACTCGTGTCGGAGATGAGACAAGTTTTACGAAAAATTCAAAATCTCGCAACGTCTAAACGGTTCGATCCATTTTCGCAAAAGTTTAATACTAAAAATTGTACAGTGTTAGTACATTCCCGTGACAAATTTATAATTTACTGGAATTATACCAGTATAAAAAAAAGTTATTAAAAAAAATTCCATAAAATCTGATCGCTTAGATAGATTTGGGTAAAATTCAATTGCATTTGGAGATCGGTTATTGCATAAGGCTTGCAATAGTTACTGGGTGTGTGCGCTCGAATTCTGAGCTTAGGTGGCTGATGCGCGCCTGTATCCGGCTTAATCTGAAGGATTTCTATAGTTATTATAAACTATAAACTATAAAATATAAAATATTCTGAGAAAAAATCGGCGATTTGGGACAGAAAAAAATAAAATAAAAGAATATAAAAAATGAATAAACTTACCGATAACCATTTATCGGTATTTTTATGCTCCTGCGTGAGCTATTATTTCTTCGTAAAAGAAAAGATTCGTAACTGACATAAGCGCAAGAAAGAAAAGCCACCGCAAGAAACGAAACGCTGATGGAGCTGTTAGTTTAATTACAACGTTCGATTATCCAATCCGTGGGCTTGAGAGACGGTTTAACGATCGCGATAAAGAGAGGAGAAACACGGAGAGGCGGAAAATTGCTGGCGGGCCTCTCACGAGATCTAGCTGTTGCTGTTACTACAACTGGGATCAAAGGTGCACTCTGGAAGTCGCTGGCCTCAATTCCGAAATACCGAAAGCGGGACGAGCGAGCATGTAGATCGTCGGGCTTCCTCATGACTCGGTAAGCGTTTCCGGCAACACCGGGAGCCCCGGGCGAAGCAGCGTCCACCGAGATTACCCCAGAAGTCATGCGGCCTGGCACGATTATGTTCTAAACGCTCGTGAATGCCGTAATCTACAGCTCAGATGCACGACCGAGCATTGTTTTCAACGCCTTGTCCAAAGACATCTCGCTTGCTCCGTTGAAAGTTACGCTGAATATTGTACTCGCTGCTCGTTACGATCCGTCATAAACGCGCCGGTTGCGATCGTGAAGCCGAAAGCGCTCTCACACGCTCGGCGACGAGTTGACCAAAATTGAACCAACGAACAAGATAGAAGGGACTGAGTTAAGGTAAAAAATATAACATTTAAGAAAAAAAGTGGTACATTTTTGGTTATCAGGAAAGTGATGAATTTTAATAATGGTAGAAAATAAAATGGTCCACATCTAACATTGATCGAGCCGAAACCAGTTTGCGTCTCTATACTTAGTAGTAGCGATGTTGGAAAAATTATGGATTAATTTTTGCGAAATGTAAAATCAAGTATCAAAAGGGTGGATCTGATTGATTCATTATCTCTCTTCGATTCTACGTAAAATAGTTAAAAATATTTCTGTTCGTATAAGCGACGTCGAAGCCAGAGGAAATTCACTGACAAGAAACATCACCCCTCCCATTTTTATGAAACTCACGTATGTTGTAGAGCAGCAAAAACTAAAAGACAGATGTCTTTTAGTTTTTTTTTTTTATTTTCCGTTCCTCTTTGCCGAAGTCAATGTCGGTGGCCGCGCACGATACTTTATTTGTAATTAAGGGGGTGACCGGCTGTCACATGGAATGGCTCTTTCACGAGTTTTGCGTTATTTACTGATAATAATCGGGAATATTGTTGGGGTTGAGTGCTTGTATATAATGTAACTTATAATTCCTTTTACAATTCGTCAACATGCGCATTACTGTCATAATTTTCAGCAATCATGGTTCGTAAGTCGTACAGAAATGATACTCTTCAAAAAAATATTGCAAGCACAAAGATTTCTTGCACCATGAGCATCTGATTATGGCCACATTATCACAACCTGGTACTTCACAGTGTGCTTGAGACGATGGACCGAAACCAAAAATCACTGGATTGTCGAACTCGTCTGGCTTATCGGTTATATAATCACTTTTGAACCATGCATATTTGAAAAGATTTGTATATCTGGGCGATGAGAGTTGATTGTGTGCGAGCGATTGCAGTTTGATTATATTGTTTCTCAGGTGTAAATTGATATCAGAATTAAGTAACAATACACTGGCGGAAAAATGTCGCACAAAACTTTTCCATATTCGGAAACCAAAAACGTCGAGTGGTTGGATTTTCCCTGTTGTCCCTTTAGGTATTATCTTTGTGATTATTTTTTTGCCATGAGGCGTTGCTTTTCGAACAACTTCTGGGCAGTGTTCACTCCATGAGTCTATCAACAATACGCTGTCACCGCCGGTGTTTGGGAAAAATACTTTTTCCAACCAAACTTTGAAGTGCTCTGTAAATAGGAAGATATCGGTTGTACAAATAGTGTAATTCAACGTATGTTCAATATATTCTGGCCATCATTATTGTTCATACCTGATGTAATTTTTCCGGATTTCGTTGCTGCTAAAAATACGTTTTGTGGCCTGAATACATTTTTTTCCACTAATGGTCCGACCTCACCCTTTCCCTCTTTTAGAACGATAAAAAGAGGTGAAAGTAATTTTCCATCTGCATTTATGGTTGGCTGGATGGTGTAGCTGTCAGTTGCAGAAGATACAGACGGTACTACACATTCCATTTGTTCCAGTTGAAAACTGCTCTGTTCTGAATTATATATGTTTTCCGCTCGATATTTTTGAATATATGGTTTAATTTTATTCACGAAGTTTTCTGCTTTCATCCTTAAAAGATGTTCGTCTTCTATAGTTTTTCGTGTTATGAATTTATTAACTTTCTTGGTTACAATACGATGTGATTTCTTGAACTTCCAAAGCCAATTATGAGAAGCTTTAAAACGAATGTCTTCGTGACCCATCTCTTTTTGAGCTTGTAAAGCCCACTTTTGAAGGTCGATATCATGAACGATGAAACCAGCATCTACAGCGGCTTGCATGTTTTTCAATGTATATTTAGAGATTCGAGCTAATTTCTCCTTGCAGGTCCCACCTTTCTTCATTTGATTTGCCCAGCGTCTTAATTGTCGTACAGATGTGACTTTTTTGAATTTCTGGCTGACAGAATCGACACTGTAATTTTTCTTCTTACCGGATCTCCAGTATTCGATTGCTTTGCGTTTGTAATCGTAGCTTGAGTCTTCTTCGTCTTCGGAACAAGTATCAGAATCCACCGGAGCTTCATAATGTTGACAAGGAGTGTCTTCGATAGGGTTAACGTCATATTGCTTGAATGGCTCTTGAAAATCTAGCGATTGTTCCTCGATAATTTCAACTCCATTATAATCGTCCATGCACTCGATCAGCACTTTTTCGAAATTCTGTTTTATCTCGATTTCTGCATTGTTAATCGGAGTTTCGGGAATATTCATGGCTTCAAATGTAGCCGAGAGAAGTTTAATGACGTTGATTGGATTCATTTTCATGATGAATCGATTTTTTTTTTTTTTAACCAGAAACTATGACCGACGGACTGGCACTCCGTTCAAACGAGCGACTGAAGATCGCTGTATGTATCGCGGTTTTTATATTTGAAAGACTTGTGATTGGACCAGCTGCGATATCAGTAGATAACACGCCCCCCAGACAGCCGCCCACGTAGAAAACATCTCTTATCACGTCAAAAGTATTTTTATCATATTATATACGGCTGTTGCATCATCGATATAATCTGAAATTTGCGCCGGATCGAAATACAATCCAACCGAAAGGCAGATAACACATGACGATAAATTATTGATCAGCACAAAATCAGCACAAAGAGTGAAAGCAAGCAACTCTTTAACATTTAGATAACGAAAACGGGGATGTATGCATAATTTTCCTTGCTTTGGATGAGGAGTATTTTGGTTTTCGTTTAATTAAAATCGGTTAACGCGTTCTGGGTGAAACTGCATAATCACCGTTCGACATGACTAACTTTGAAGAGCGATTTCACCCTTTCGAAATGTTTTTCCGATGACAGATAAAATACGTATCTTTTACTTTTCGATGCTCTACAACGTACGTGAGTTTCATCAAAATCGGAGGGGGACACCAAAGTGATGTTCCTTGTGAGATGAACCGGTTCAGTGGCTGCTGTTGAAAAAATTGTTCATCGCCTTTATAGGCGATCCGCGTTAGAAACTGCGTCGGTATTCGGATGCAGGGTGTCGGTAATTGCAGACCTCGGGTATTTCTGGGGCATTTCTCTTACGTATAAACATCGTGGAAGCAAGAGGAGCTCGACTGAGTGAGATGAACCGGTCCAGTGGCGCTTGTTGAAAAATGCCTCATCGCCTTTAGAGGCTGCATCGGTATTCGGGTGCAGAGTGTCGGTAATTGCACAAATAGGCTATTTTCGGGGAGATTTCTGTTGCGTGTGTAGAACGTCGAAGCCAGAGGAGGTTGACTGAGATGAGACTGCGTCGGTATTCGGATGCAGGGTGTCACTAATTGCATACATAGGCTATTTTTGGAGGTTTTTCTGTTACGTATAAACAACGTCAAAGCCAGAAGAAGTTGACTGAGATGAACCGGTCCAGTGGCTGCTGTTGAAAAATTTGTTCATTCTCTTCATAGACGATCCGTTTTAGAGACTGCGTCGCTATTCGAATGCAGTGTGTCAGTAATTGCACACATAGGCTACTTTTGGGGGTATTTCTGTTATGTATAAACAACGTCAGAGCCAGAGGAACTTGACTGAGATGAACCGGTACAGTGGCTGCTGATGAAAAATTTGTTCATCCTCTTCATTGGCGATCCGTTTTAGAGGCTGCGTCGGTATTCGGATGCAGGGTGTCAGTAATTGCACACATGGGCTATTTTTGGAGGTATTTCTCTTATGTATACACAACGTCGAGGCCAGAAGAACTTGACTGAGATGAATCGGTACAGTGGCTGCTGATGAAAAATTTGTTCATCCTCTTCATTGGCGATCCGTTTTAGAGGCTGCGTCGGTATTCGGATGCAGGGTGTCAGTAATTGCACACATGGGCTATTTTTGGAGGTATTTCTCTTATATATACACAACGTCGAGGCCAGAAGAACTTGACTGAGATGAACCGGTACAGTGGCTGCTGATGGAAAATTTATTCATCCTCTTCATTGGCGATCCGTTTTAGAGGCTGCGTCGGTATTCGGATGCAGGGTGTCAGTAATTGCACACATGGGCTATTTTTGGAGGTATTTCTCTTATATATACACAACGTCGAGGCCAGAAGAACTTGACTGAGATGAACCGGTACAGTGGCTGCTGATGGAAAATTTGTTCATCCTCTTCATTGGCGATCCGTTTTAGAGGCTGCGTCGGTATTCGGATGCAGGGTGTCAGTAATTGCACACATGGGCTATTTTTGGAGGTATTTCTCTTATGTATACACAACGTCGAGGCCAGAAGAACTTGACTGAGATGAACCGGTACAGTGGCTGCTGATGAAAAATTTGTTCATCCTCTTCATTGGCGATCCGTTTTAGAGGCTGCGTCGGTATTCGGATGCAGGGTGTCAGTAATTGCACACATGGGCTATTTTTGGAGGTATTTCTGTTATGTATAAACAACGTCAGAGCCAGAGGAACTTGACTGAGATGAACCGGTACAGTGGCTGCTGATGAAAAATTTGTTCATCCTCTTCATTGGCGGTCCGTTTTAGAGGCTGCGTCGGTATTCGGATGCAGGGTGTCGGTAATTGCACACGTGCGCTATTTTTGGGGGTATTTCGGTTACGTATAAACAACGTCAAAGCCAGAAGAACTTTAGTGAGATGAACCGGTCCAGTGGCTGCTGTTGAAAAATTTGTTCATCGCCTTTATGGGCGCCTCCGCTTTAGAGACTGCGCCGGTATTCGGATGCAGGGTGTCGATAATTGGAGATATCTTGTACAGAGCGCCGAAACGCGGACGGTAATTTTTTTTTATCTCAATAGTCACCTCCGCGGAACAGTCGCGGCCCGCTAGTGAAACGTGTTGAGAAACCGCACTGTACTTTGTACGATCGCCCGTACACAATACACGTTATAATGAGTACCCGCCGCTCGCCGTCTACGCGCTTGCCTAACTACTGGTACCGGGGAGAGATTGCACAACGGGACTCGCCAGGCACCGGCTGCTGGCACTACTGCCCGATTCGGAGTTGTGTCACGCGGAAAAGAGAAAGAGCCTCTCGCGGACTTGTGACGGACAGGGACCTAGCAAAGATAAAAAGATGTGACGGAAATTTAAGAGTGATCGAAAGATTTTTCTCGATGTTCGCTCAATATTCATCGCTTTATCGAATTATTATTTTTCAATATCGATGTAAATGAAATATCAAATAAAATATATATTTTATTTATTGTTAAAGACGCGGATAAACGATTATAATAAATAAGTTTTCTCAATTTCAAATATTGTAAATGAATTTGTTCAAATGCCTAAAAAAAAAAAAAAAAAAACGTGTTCCGTCCCATAAGTAGAAAAAATAATTTTTGAAAAGTATACTAATTTCTAATAATAATAATAAAATTAATTTCTTTGAAAGTGTATTGCAATCGGTCAATATTCCCCATAGAAATAGTCGCGACCAAGTTGCAGTCATCATTGCTGAACCTCTCAAAGTTCTTTATCTTTATTCCCTCACATTCCTTGAAATCCGACTGCCGAAGACGCTTAATTTAATATTTTTTCCATAATTTATTTGTCATTAATTTTTTTTTATCCAAAAAAATATAGAGCACTAAAATGTTTCCGCAATACACGAGTAATGGAACTGTACGAATAATTTGGTTACACTGAAAAAATATTCGCTTGCGGGCTGCAAAAAAAAAAAAAATGGTGTTATTTCAATTCTACTTTCAAATCTTACAATTCCATACAACATCGAATGAACGACGGCAAGACTGTCGTGGTGTTATCGTTTCGATGCCGTATGAAATTGTAGGAACAGAAAGTAAACTCGAAATACCAATTTTTCCTTCGCAGCCCGCAAGCGAATTTTACTCGAGTCATTGATATATATATTTTTTTTTTCAGCGCGCCAAACACGATTCCGAAGTGTAAGAAGAATCGGGACCGACGATCAGAGTCTCGGACACGATCTAAGGTGAAATATGCCGGAGCGCTGGACGAGCAGAGTTGCGCACTTTTGATACCAATGAAAGGGTAATTATCGGTGGTGCAATAAAAAAAAAAATAAATAAAAAATAAATAAAAAAAAACAACGGTACAACCGTGTTGCAGTACGGAGATATTTCGTACTTTCAATTTACATCGGTCTCGGCAGTTCTTAACAGCCGAGCGGGGATCGGCCAAAGTAGCTGCCTCTGGGAATAATAGATAATGCCGCGGGACATAGCAGTGTATTTATTTTGTTTCGGTAGCTAAGTCACGAGTGATGTTGAGTAATTTAAAAATGGGCGAGACCGCGGTGGATCGCCGGTGCTAGCAAAAGCGCGCTTTCGGCATTATAATATCGGTGAAGCACGCCGTCTGCTCGTATCAAGTGATCGCGACGGCACGACAGGCGGCTCGTACGTATTTATCTATTACACTGGAAGCCCATCGAGCTGTACACGCTTCTTACACGCTGTTGTCATGGTTGTTGTTGGGTTTTTTTTTTTTTTTCTTCTAATTAATGCGCGATCGTACAACTCCTCGATTTAGGGTTTCCCGTGACTGTGTACGAGTCGTTAGATTGCGGGTAACGTCTCACGCTGCCGGGGCGTTATCTAATGGTGGCATAATTATCCTTTGTATCTCACCTTTCCAACAGCGGATCGTCTTCCTCGGTCTCCTTGGCGATGCTGCCACCTCCGAGACAGCCGACGTTACGTGGCCAGTCGCAGGTCTGCAGCTCGTGGCTGTTGAAACAGAATACAGAAAAATATATAAATTGTCGTATGCAATGAAGTGCGATTGCAAGATAAATACAGATATGCTTTGCGACGGTTGTTGAGAATGTTTTTTCCAATACGCGATTTACTTTGGTTAGGTAAAGCACCACTGCACCGTTCAATTTCTATGAATGTTTGTTTAAAATTAACCCGTTATGCTCTATTATTATTGTTTTTATGATTATTTTTATTATTAATGGTAATTGTTACGTGTATAATTGGTGAACGCTGAGACGTGACGATAATAATAAATTGTTATTTTTATTATTAATAATAATCGTTACGTGTATAATTAGTGATCGCTGAGATGTGACAATAATAATAAAAAATTATAATTTCCATTATTTTTATTATTAATAATAATTGTTACGTGTATTCGTTGGTGACCGTTGAGACGTAACGATAATAATAAATGCTCGTTATTAACCTCAGTACACTGTAAGCGAATTTAGTTTGAAAATTAATTAACGGTACTGGAAAATTTTTTACGTAAACGATTTCCGAAATTTCGAACACGTGTAAGCGTCGCAATTTTACAGTAAAATTTGTATTTTTAATGTAAATGTTTATGAATTTCAGCCAAAAGATTTGTAACTTTAATATCTGGTATTTTTATTTTACAAAAAAAGTACATTAATTTTTAATTAATATAAGCAATGTAAGCAAATTTCGAGTTCCAGGACATTAAATTCATCATTTATTTTTTCACTGTACATGTGTGATTATATATTTTTTTTTTTCTTATGCTCATGGGCCATTGACCGAGGTGCTTCAGCCCTGTTATTATTATTTCACGTATTCCGGTTTCGTAGCGGGATTTCTCGATTGTCGATTAATCGATCGAACGACAGGTATCTTCGTCGTCCAATTATTTCTCAATCGCTGGAGATACATCTTCGGCTTCTTCGCAATCACACTCGGAAAAATAATTTATTCGACGGACACCCGTGAATAAATGTTTATTTGGTTCAAGCAAAATATCTAATTGTTTTAAATAAATATTTACTTTAATCAAATAAATGTTAAGTTGGTTCATGTAAAATATTTATTTGATTTAAATAAATTTTTATTTACTTTAAAGTAATTTTTTTTATTTAATTTGAGTAAAAATTATTTTTTAAATTTTTATTTAATTTAAATAAATATTTATTTCAATCGAATAAATATTTCTTCAGGCCAACTATATATTTATTTGCGGAGCGACCGTCAAATAAATCATTTTTCCGGGTGCAATACACGGAAGGTCGGAGACAAATTCCTTAGCTTCGAGCGATCTTCGTCTATCGCCACTTGCGTTTCCAGACAAGATCTATCCAGACGTCTATAGTGTACACATAAATATACACCATGCAGCGCATATTTGGCGCCGCGGTCCGAGCCACTGTCACACGATTTATCCTTAATGGGATCGCCGTTTACCATTAAGGACATTGCCGCCAGACGCGTTTTGCGTTGTGTGCGCGTGCGAGCGAATTCTCTCCCTACTTATGCATGCACGTAGGTAATGCCACGTATATAGACAGATTAAACAACGTACGACAAGACTCGCTTCTAGCATTCGCTGAGACTTGGGTGTGGCCGAATAATGTTTTTTTTTTTTTTTTTTTCTTCTTGAGGGTTGATATATCTACGCTCAGCCGGATATACCCTTTTACCGTTGCCTTCGCCGTTGCTGCAACGGGCACGAACGCCCGTCCAATTCAGCTGGAGTCGCTCATTCACTTTTCTATTTTCCGTAGAATGCCGAGAGCTTCGTTATCGACGCTTTTCTCTGTCAATTTAATTCTTCGGTCACCAACATGAAATAAAACGGTTTAACTCGAATACGCATAGTAATAATAATATTTTATTGTTATTATTGTTATTATTGTTATTATTGTTATTATTGTTATTATTGTTATTATTGTTATTATTGTTATTATTGTTATTATTGTTATTATTGTTATTATTGTTATTATTGTTATTATTGTTATTATTGTTATTATTGTTATTATTGTTATTATTGTTATTATTGTTATTATTGTTATTAGTAGTAAGCAATTCATAAATTTCACTGTTGACGTCCCCTATTTGAAAAGTCTTGTGTTCAATTTTAAAAAATGACAGAAAGTTAAAGTCCCGATAAAAAAAATCGATCGATAAAAAAACCCCCCGAAAGACAGATCGCTGTCAATTAAATTTGTGAGTTGTCCATTTGTCGGGTAAAAACGTGTCGGCACCTCTTAAGATTTTTTGCTGAGTCCCGCCTTTCGCGTGGTTCAATTTAAGATCGAAATCTATACTTTGAAAAGGTGGGAAGAAAGAAAAATGCCTTTTTTTAAAACACTAATGAATATATATATTTTTTCTCCTCAGGCTAACGAGCCGTTGACCAGGACATTTTAACCCCACTATTATTATTATTATTATTATTATTATTATTATTATTATTATTATTATTATTATTATTATTATTATTATTATTATTACTATTATTATTATTATTATTATTATTATTATTATTATTGCTCGATCCAGCATGGAAAATTTGCTTAATTCCATGGGATTCTAATAGCAGCAAATGGGGAAAGAATTTAATTGTTCGCGAGGTATTCGTGTCCGACATGGAAAAATAATGACGAGTGAGCGAGGTCCTGGCTGCGAGTTGAGACGTCAGCTCGGTGCTGCCGAACAGGAGGCTATAAAAGATAATGAAAAAGAGAAGATCGTTCGCACGCGCCTCCAGCGAACGCTTCCCTTTGCCTTCTTCGGTAGCTCGGCCAGCAGCCGCCGAGCGCCCCGTCAGACAGATCTCACGAATATTTTATATCTCGTAATGCAAACAATACCTGGGAACCTGCTCGAGCACCGGCAGCACCGCTGATTCCGCACGAGCAAGCCAAGCGAGCCGTGTGTGTATGCGCAGCTTCTTTTTTTTTTTTTTTTTATAGTTTCCGACCGCGCACGAATACACGGTGTATACATGTATACATTTACAGGTACGTATATGTGTGTACCAGCGATATGGAACATTATGCAAAATTATCGCCACTGCATGTACTTTCGATTCTGCACAATCTACTCCCGTCGCTTTTCGATTTCGTGATATAATCCACAAATAACCGCAGACTGTATATGGGGCGTTGTCTACTAATACAAACTAGGTTGTAAGCTAACATCTCGGAATGGACCAGTGATTTTTTATACGACTGAACTAGCTCTCAAAGTCCGTCAGATTTTTTTAAAATTATTTATAATTGATTATAGAATGAACTTATTGATCGCGACAATTTAAAAATCTGAAAAATCTTGTATTATATAACTTTATATAATCTTTCATCCAAGATCTTGGATTGGGCGAGCGATTTTTTTATATGACTGATCTAAGTCTCAAAAGCATTCAGATTTTTTGAAATTATTTATAATTATTTATGATTAAAAAAATGAACTCGTTGATCGCCACAATTAAAAAATCTGAAAAATTCTGATCGATCTTGCATTACATATAAATATATATATATGATTTTTAAATAAAAACAACTTTGAAAAAATCTGGAAAAATTCCCCAAAAATTCAGGTTGGATATAAAAATATGGGTCAAGCAATAACCCACAATGGACCGATTGTTTCTGCTAATTTTGTCACTTTGTTTTGAAAAAATATTAGAAAAAAAATAGAACGTGACGCCGTGAAATAGAACGTGAATATATATCACAACATTTTCAAGGATATTTTCAAGTTTTCAAATTGCAGCGATCAATAAGTTCATTTCATTAGTCATAAATAAATATACAACATTTTTGAAAATCTGGTAAAAAAAAAAATCTTTTTGAGAGTTGTTTCAGTCACAAAAAATCGCGGGCCCAATCCAAGATCTAAAGGTTTCGACCCGGGTCGAAATGATATGGAATGCCCCATATATATGTATGGTCTAATCGTTATTCGAGCCCACTATATCTTTGCCTTTGTGGAATGCATCTTGTCCACTTTATTTCCCGACAATTCAACATAGGCTTTATTGCCACGGACTCGTCTTATCAGGGAAGGAAAAGAGCCTGCGACCGCCCAATAAAACGTCCCCGCGAGCCACGGGACACCGGGCGGATTAAACAAAAGAAGAACGGATCGCGAAGTAGTGGAGAACGACTAATCGTAAACTAGTTCGACGAGCAAAGCTCCGCGGCAATCGTGATCCAGCGTGGGCGATTAATCGCGTTCAGGACGTCGTCGCCTTTGTGATCGCTTGTTTTTTTTTTTTTTTTTTTTTTTTTTTTCAGTTCTGCCGTTAGGTCCGCGCTCGAGGTAGGTAACAGTGTGGGCTGTTACTTATAGCGCGTTCTCGATACCACCGCTTATTTATTCTAATTTTTTCTCGGCCAGCAACGGTATCAGAACAGGCGCCATATAGATCTTCGAATGCAACAGATGAACTTAAGACTAGTACAAAAAAAAAAAGAAGTTTATGTCTATGAACTATAAGGGCGTTTTGATAAGCGGTATTTTATGCTGGCGACCGAAACATTCCCTTAAATGTTTTTATTAGTTATAGCTCGTCGCCGATACCACCGCTTGTTTATTATAATTTTGTCACTGCCAGTGATGATATCCGAACAGGCGACATATTGATGTCTGAATGTAAAAGTTGATCTTAGGATTATGAAAAAGGCTCCTAAAATTGTTAAGGGCTTGTATTTATAGGAGTCATATTATAATACGATGACTCCTATATAATGTCATTATTATATTATATAGGAGTCATCATGACACCGCCTATCGAAACATCCCCTGAACTTTGTGATTATTTCATGACTATTAAAAAAAAAACCTCCTAAAAATGTTAAGGGTTTTATTTTGGTAGGAAGAATTTCATGCCCCTTATCGAAACATTCCCTTAAATTTAGTTTTTACTTATATAGCGCGTTCCCGATACCGCTTATTTATTCTAATTTTTACACTGCCCGCGATGGTTTCGGAGTAGGCAAAATATACACGTCGGAATGCAAAAAAGTTTACTTTAAGGCTGCACTGAGAGAAGGATCTAGTAAAAATTACCAATCATCTATGAAAAATTACCATAGCGCACAGTAGTACGGCGTCAGCGCGCCACTTATGGTAGAATGTCTGAGATTATTCAAGAATTTTTATCATAATATCTAAGAAAAATTCTTATAAATCCGGTACTTCCTACCATAGGTGGCGCCCTAACGCTCTACTACTATGTGCTATATGTAATATCTCCCATATGATATAGTAATTTTTACTAGATCCTTCTCTCAGTGTATAAAGAACTGCTAAAAACGGTAAGGGATGTTTTGACAGCCCCTTCAATTTTTTTTGTTTAATACGACGTACTCTTGGATGACGTTTCAACGAACCTGTACATGAGACCTCCGGTGCATGATTCCAGAAGTGCACCACCGAAAACGCACACGTAGTACTGCGTGCAGTCACGCGGATGAGGGTAGTAGCCAAATTCCTCGGGGCATTCGAACTCCAGAGACGCCTCGTTTCTGCTGGCGCGAGCACTCCTCGGGGTGTTTCGGACACATTCTGAAACAAACATAAGATGGCAAACATTAATAGAGGCAACGGGTAAAGTATCACGAAAATTTTACGCATTCCGCGTTTAACCCTTTGCATGTCTGTCGCTTGTTAAGTTACTCCTTTCATTATGTCCAACGCCGTCTAAAGTTGCGGTTGTGAATCGCAAGTACTTTCCGATCGGATAAAAATCTGAAAAAAATCTAACATATGGAATTATGCATAATAATAATTCCAAAATGTTATTAACAAATTATGGAACAAATTACCTGGCAAACTAATTTCTTTTTCTCATGAAAGTGATTCGCTACTTCTTTAGAGTACGTATGTATTTTTTCAGAATTTTATGTAAAGTTCGAAAATTGCGTTTACTCTATCTTAAAATTTCTTTAAAATCGCAATTTTCAAATATCACATAAAAATCTGAAAAAAAATTTATAGGTATTCAGAAAAATTGACAAATCATTTTCGTTACAAAGAAAAAAATTTGGTTTTTATTTTAAAGTAATTTGTTAACAATATTTTGGAATTATTATTATGGCGTCGATTTTTTTCAAATTTTTATTCCATCTCGAAGTGTCTGTAATCTATCACGTTCCTCGTTCCAACTTAGATGGCGTCAGACATAACGAATGAACTATCTCTTAATTCAACACACACTATATCAGCTGTATCTTCGATACGATCTTCGAGCAAATATAGCGGATAGACCGTCCATATTTCATCGATCCAACACTTTTACCCTATATATATATATATATATATATATATATATTACAAGTATCGATGCATGCAAATATTAATAACATGTCGATTCTTTCGCTGGGATCAGTCACGGATGCTGCCTTGCCAGGCCATCGAGGTGAAAAATTTCTCGGCGATGAGTGCCGATTTCACTGCACGCGATATATCTATATATATATCGACCAGTGGAGTCGAGCAACTTTGATCCGATCAGCACGCGCCTAGGTGCACGGCGAACAGTCGTACGGCCGATACGATGATTCCTCCTACTCTTACGTTATCCGTGCACGAACGTTAATTTGAGCGGCGGTTAATTGGCGGTGAGCCCACGATCGGCAGCCTGAGATCGGCCGGAGTTCGTACCGTTGTCCGATCACGAAATAATTGCTCATTCTGCGAGACACGCTTTTCGATAGATTCTATCTCGGGTCCGTGCGGCAACGAGGCTGTACAGAGTGGGTGCCTCATTGTGATGACTACAACGATGAGTGGAGACGAATTAGTCCGGATTAGAGGAAAATCGGCGAACAGCTCGATCGGAGGCGTAGCGCCGTTTTTGCACTCACACGCCTATTTCTCGGGGCTTTTTGATTCTATGGTTCGGATCAATCGACTGCACAATGCAGATGGTCGATGCGCGTTTAACGATCATTCGTATTATAACGAATTAATTGCACTCGTGTGGAGATTTAATATTTTATCGATCATATTTTATTGATAAAGTATCAAATTTTTCATTAATATTGATTTTAATAATAATTCAATCAATAATATTTTATTGATATAATGTAAAATTTCAATGATATTGATGTCAATGATGATCGAACGAACAATATTTGTGCACCAACACGCCTATTCCTTGGAGCTTTTAATACCATGGACTGGACCAATCGAGTACGCAATGCCGATTCGTATTTAACGATTATTCGAATTGTAACAAACTGCGCGCGTTACGAATTTTCAATATCTTATCAATCATACTTTATCAATAAAATATTAGATCTCATCAATATCGATGCCAATAATAACTGAATCAACAATACTTGATTCATAAAATATCAAATATCATTAATATTGATTTCGAAATTATAATATGATTGAGCTACAAAAAAAAATTGCACGCGTTACGAAGATTTAATATTTTATCGATTATTTTTTCAACCCCAATTTCGACCAATGAGAGCGCGGTATTTGACATCACGTGGTACAACTAGGTCTAAATTATATCGATAATTTTTCGAAAATTTTCCGGCTAGGTTGCTAGGCGATAAACATTAATTTTTCTGTCACTTGTAACCTATGCGAATGATTAAACGTCAAATTGCTATTCACGAGCATGGACATGAGTGAGCGAAGAAAGCGATTTGGTGATGAATCTCTAGAGAGCATCTCTAAAAAAATCAAACAGAATGTCCCGGCTAATACAGAGAAGAGCAAGAAGTCGATTTGGGCCCAATTTACTGGATTTTGTACAGAGAAAAAATATGTGCTGGATGCAACAACCTCAGATGAAACCCTCGCTGATATTTTGAAAGACTGGGCGTTCAATATGAAAAGAAATAACGGAGAAGACTACAAGGAAGCGGTGGTGAAAACGATGTGGAATCAAACAGCTAAGTTACTAAAAGATAAGTACTTCGCAGAGTTTAAAAGAGAAGTCGACCCATTTTCAAGTCCTGTCTTTCAAGAAGCTCGAAACGCTAAAAATGCTAAGAGGCGTCTTTTGCAAGCCGATCCTCAAAAGCGAATGCAGAGTGCAACTGCTCTTGAAAAAACGGATATCGATGAAATGGTGAAGATTCACGATGAAGACACACCAGACGGGCTGCAAAAGAAGTTATTCCTTATAATATCGGTGGAGTTAGCCTGGAGGGGAGGTGAGGGAGCGTCTGCAATGGTGTATCATTTTAAAGAAGAAACAGGAAATGATGGAAAGCCCACTGGAAGGATTGAATACAACCCCATTTTCACGAAAACCACACAGGGAGGCGACAAGAAGTGTGCCAGCAGCAAGTGGCTCATCATCAACGAAGAAAACCCTGCGAATTGCCCTGTACGACTGTTCGAAAAACTAATTTCCAAAAGAGGCGACAACGTGAAAACGGACAGATTGTTTTTGGCGGTGCATCCGAAGTGGCAGTGTGGAGCTGACGGGTGGTACAAAAACTCCGCTATAGGAAAAAATTTGATAGGGAAATGGACCAACGAAAGTGCAAAGAAAGCGGGACTGGACACGACACACAAAAAAATCACCAATCATTCGAATAGAGCAACTGCAGTGTCAACCCTCGCTAAAGCTGGGGTAGGAGAACAGCAAATCACCAAGATCACTGGGCATTCGAACGTAAACTCCATTAAACCGTACCTGCAATTGGACCAAGGACATCACGAACAACTGATGAAAAGAATGAGACAAAATGACCCTCCAACAATCCAAAATATTACATCAACATCCACAATCTTCGATCTGATCCCACAAAACTCCACAAATTGCGATCCTATCCCACAAAAATCCACAGATTGCGATCCTATCCCACAAAGCTCCACAAATTGCGATCCTATCCCACAAAACACCACCTACACTTACAACAATTGTATCTTTCACTGCACAAATTTACACATGAATCAGTAACTTTCATTGTGTTATATTAAATATAAAAATATTCTAGAAAGTCGAAATAAAACCTTGTCAGGAAAATGTTAAATACCACAATCTCATTGGTCGAAATTGAGGTTGAAAAAATAATCAGCCGAATACCCCTCAAGCTTAAAAATTAATCGGGTATTTCCCTCTTGTTTCCCTGCGTAGCATCGATCGAGATAAGTTTTGCTCAAAAATCCCTCGCGCTGCGCGCTCGGGATTTTTTTAAGCAAAACTTATCTCGCTCGTTGCTACGCAACGAAACAATCGGGAAATACCCGATAATTTTTAAGCTCTCGGGGTATTAGAACCGATTATTTTTTCAACCCCAATTTCGACCAATGAGAGCGCGGTATTTGACATCACGTGGTACAACTAGGTCTAAATTATATCGATAATTTTTCGAAAATTTTCCGGCTAGGTTGCTAGGCGATAAACATTAATTTTTCTGTCACTTGTAACCTATGCGAATGATTAAACGTCAAATTGCTATTCACGAGCATGGACATGAGTGAGCGAAGAAAGCGATTTGGTGATGAATCTCTAGAGAGCATCTCTAAAAAAATCAAACAGAATGTCCCGGCTAATACAGAGAAGAGCAAGAAGTCGATTTGGGCCCAATTTACTGGATTTTGTACAGAGAAAAAATATGTGCTGGATGCAACAACCTCAGATGAAACCCTCGCTGATATTTTGAAAGACTGGGCGTTCAATATGAAAAGAAATAACGGAGAAGACTACAAGGAAGCGGTGGTGAAAACGATGTGGAATCAAACAGCTAAGTTACTAAAAGATAAGTACTTCGCAGAGTTTAAAAGAGAAGTCGACCCATTTTCAAGTCCTGTCTTTCAAGAAGCTCGAAACGCTAAAAATGCTAAGAGGCGTCTTTTGCAAGCCGATCCTCAAAAGCGAATGCAGAGTGCAACTGCTCTTGAAAAAACGGATATCGATGAAATGGTGAAGATTCACGATGAAGACACACCAGACGGGCTGCAAAAGAAGTTATTCCTTATAATATCGGTGGAGTTAGCCTGGAGGGGAGGTGAGGGAGCGTCTGCAATGGTGTATCATTTTAAAGAAGAAACAGGAAATGATGGAAAGCCCACTGGAAGGATTGAATACAACCCCATTTTCACGAAAACCACACAGGGAGGCGACAAGAAGTGTGCCAGCAGCAAGTGGCTCATCATCAACGAAGAAAACCCTGCGAATTGCCCTGTACGACTGTTCGAAAAACTAATTTCCAAAAGAGGCGACAACGTGAAAACGGACAGATTGTTTTTGGCGGTGCATCCGAAGTGGCAGTGTGGAGCTGACGGGTGGTACAAAAACTCCGCTATAGGAAAAAATTTGATAGGGAAATGGACCAACGAAAGTGCAAAGAAAGCGGGACTGGACACGACACACAAAAAAATCACCAATCATTCGAATAGAGCAACTGCAGTGTCAACCCTCGCTAAAGCTGGGGTAGGAGAACAGCAAATCACCAAGATCACTGGGCATTCGAACGTAAACTCCATTAAACCGTACCTGCAATTGGACCAAGGACATCACGAACAACTGATGAAAAGAATGAGACAAAATGACCCTCCAACAATCCAAAATATTACATCAACATCCACAATCTTCGATCTGATCCCACAAAACTCCACAAATTGCGATCCTATCCCACAAAAATCCACAGATTGCGATCCTATCCCACAAAGCTCCACAAATTGCGATCCTATCCCACAAAACACCACCTACACTTACAACAATTGTATCTTTCACTGCACAAATTTACACATGAATCAGTAACTTTCATTGTGTTATATTAAATATAAAAATATTCTAGAAAGTCGAAATAAAACCTTGTCAGGAAAATGTTAAATACCACAATCTCATTGGTCGAAATTGAGGTTGAAAAAATAATCAGCCGAATACCCCTCAAGCTTAAAAATTAATCGGGTATTTCCCTCTTGTTTCCCTGCGTAGCATCGATCGAGATAAGTTTTGCTCAAAAATCCCTCGCGCTGCGCGCTCGGGATTTTTTTAAGCAAAACTTATCTCGCTCGTTGCTACGCAACGAAACAATCGGGAAATACCCGATAATTTTTAAGCTCTCGGGGTATTAGAACCGATAATATTTCACTGATGAAATATTGAATCCCAATAATATTGATTTCGACAGTAGTCGAATAGTAACAAAAAATAATATAATAATCGATTCGATTATAATAATGGAATAATTGAATCGATAATTATCGTTTATCTCAACGATCGGTTTACGGTCAATTACACGTATGCACGTAATTTTCTCGAATGCTTCGCGTAGACATTGGGATAAATTATGAAAATTGCATCGCAAAATGGAAAATAAACGTGGCCGGAAAAAAAAATGACCCAGGGTGGCCGAAGCTCCCCTATCGTTTACGTGCTGTGCGCACGTCTCTATATGTGCGCCCTATTGAGAAAGGCCTCTCAGCTCGGAGTGAAATATTAGAAGCCAAGCTTGGCCACTTACTCAAATATCACATGGGATAACTTGGCTGGCTCGGTCCAGTGGCATTTGAAGTGACGTAAATATAAGCCAGTGCATTCCACCGTGCATATCATAATTAACGTAATCTCGATCTCAGAGTCCTTGCCAGAATTGGAAAAATAATCGTCGAGGTGAATACATAATTGGAACAAAATTGTTCCGATAAATCAATTCGAACTGCAGCTCGTTTGCGCAAATATCAAGGACTTTCGTTATCGACAATGTCGCGGAACAGAAATCGGCACGACTAAATACTGTAAAAAAAAAATCGTCAATCTGATTGGCTGCGTGCTATAATAAATTAAATATTGGCCAATAAAAAGCAATATTAAACAAAAAAAAAGGTAATCAAACCCCACTGTCCAGAAAAGTAATTTATTTGACGGCTATCGTTTATTTAGATGAGGTAAAGTATTTATTTGATTTAAATTAATATTTATTTCATTTAAGTAACTATTTCCTTCATAAAAATAAATAGTTATTTAAATCAAATTAATATTTTACTTAAATCAAATAAAGAGTGGCCGTCAAATAAATTATTTTGTAAATACTGTTAGAAAAAATCCTACCTCCGATTGACTGTGTGCATGACAATAAATCAAATATTGGCCTATCGGAAGCAATAATTAAAAAACTATTTATCTGTGCCGTTCCTTGGCGTGGAACAAAAAATGTCGGTTATCGGGGGGGACTATAAGACCGCGAGGAAATCGGGCTCTGGGACACCTCGCTATCCGCGGGCGAGACAGACGGTTGCAAATATTTGTTTGCCGATCGCTCTCCACAACTCGTGCGTGCAATGACCGAAGAAAATTGTCCCGATAAATAAATTCAACGTGCAGCTCGATTGCGCAAATAGTATCGAGGTCTTTCGTTATCGATGATGCCGCCGAACGGAGATCGGCAAGACTAAAAATATTGTTAGCAAAAATCCTGCCGCCGATTAGCAGTATGCCAATAATAAATCAAATATTCGACTACGCCCAGAAAAATAACTTATTTGACGAGCTACAAACAAATATTTATTGAAATTAAATCAATATTTTTTTAAAATAAATAAATATCTATTAAAATTAAATAAATATTTATTTAAATTAAATAAATATTTATTTAAATTAAATAAATATTTATTTAAATTAAATAAATATTTATTTCAATTAAATACATATTTATTTAAATTAAATACATATTTATTTAAATTAAATACATATTTATTTAAACCAAATAAATTATTTTTCATGGTGTATCAGAACCAATATTTGAAAAAGTAATCAGCTGTGCCGATCGGTGCCGTGGATCGAGAAACGGTCGATTATCGGGAGGACTGTAGGACGAACAAAGGCTCTCCCGATAAATCAATTCGATCTGCGGCTCATTTGCGCAAATATCAAGGACTATCGATAATATCGCAGAACATAGATCGGCACGACTAAATACCGCAAAAAAAAAAGAAAAATCCCGCTTCGGATAGACTGAACGCTATAATAAATCAAATAAATGGCCTATCGGAGGTAATATTTTAAAAAAGTAATTAACCGTGCCGATCCCCGTCGTGGAACGAAGAACGATCGTTTATCGGGTGGACTGTAGGACGGAAGGGAAATCGGGCTCTACGAGGCAATCGGTTGCAACAATTTGTATACCGATCGCTCGGGCACAACTCGTGCGTGCGACAGCCCAAGGTATAACTATCGAGCAAGTAGCAAGCAGAAGTAACAGTGGCAGCAAAACTTCCACGTACGTGCTATCCCTTTCGTTTGAGAAGCGGTTTCTCGCGCGGATTGAAATGCGCGGAGGCAAATGCAGCCAGTTAACGCGCGCCGGTTGCGCAACACAACATAGAAAAGTAACCGGATTTTTGGTCGACCTTGCGATCGTGCAAACACATGCACACATCATTTTTATACAACCACATATTGTATACATATATACACATGTGTGTGTGTGTGTGTGCGGGTGTGTGTGTATTTTATATAAAATTATATATATAGTGCGAACGTTCCTGTACACATTCTGAACCCACCGCTTGCTAAGATCAGTCCCGGCGTGGCCGATGTTTAAATTTGTTACCATATATCGACCCCCACATAAAAATATATACATATATATACAAATGTGTATATATGTAGTGTGAACGTTCTTGTACACATTCTGACCGCACCGTTAGCTAAGATCAGTCCCGGCGTGGCTGATGTTTAAATTTTTGTTAGCATGTATCGAGCCCCACATGCAAATATGTGCATATTCGCCTACTATATAGACATAGACTGCAATAGTATGAGTGCCTTTTAGCCTGGCAGAAACGACTTGGCGTCGATTCAATGGTACAAGCGCCTCGTTTAAAATTACACTTGCGCACGATATGAAAACATAGATCAGTTTAGTAGATATTGTAGAGCTGCAAATATGCTGCCGCGAAAACAGGTATCTATTGCTTGTCGCTTTACTTTATTGGCCTCTGTGAAACTACTATGTATGGCTGAATGAATTTTTTTTTTTTTTCCTTAACGACGTGTAATATAGTTCTTTTATAGTGTTCTCGAGGTCAGTGGAACATTGGCAGCTCATCGTTCGATCGACGAAAGTTAGAAACGTGTTAGGAAAACGTGACGAGTTTGGCGTCCGCGTAAAGTAGGGACGTTGAACGGACTTTATTACGGGTATTCGGATACAGACGAACGCCGTAGCAACGTGTTCCATTATTTTACCGGGGTATTTTACTGCTTCGACGCTCTCTATTTGCCACCGAACGGGAAGTTTATCGCTATGGATCATTGGAAATTAAGCACTAGGCGAACCCTTCACTGACGATGAAAGTAAAGCGAACCAAGAGTTGGATGCGCATCTAAGACAATGCTCGTACATCAATTAATTATTTTGTAAGATTCATTTTCATTGCAAATTTAAATAATATTGAATTAGAATTGTCTTGATTTTAATGGATGGCTGCGAAACGACTTGTTTCATTTGGTCACCTCATAAATGTTGTCAGGTGAAGTTGAACTTGGACTTGGTCGGAAAGTGAACTTCGTTGTTGTCGCATTCAAATGCAACTTTGAATTAAAATCACCGGAAACGCTGTGGTAAATCAACGGAGAATTGTCTCGATTTTAATAGTCGACTGCGGAACAAATCGTTTTATTTGGTGTTTTCGAAATTTTATCAGATAAAGGTGAATTTGTTAGTTATCGGTTTATCGTTTCATTTTTTTTTTCCCGCGAATTGCTGTTCTCTAACAAACTCAATGCTTGCGCTTAATTTCAATAAGCACAAGGCGCGAACCATTCTCGGACAATGAAAGTAAAGGCAACCAACGGAAGCCAATCTAAGACAATGCTCGTTTAGCAATCAATCTTTTTGTAAAGTGCATTTCCATTGCGGCTAAAATTGCAAAGCATTCAAATTTAAGTAATTCTACATTACAAAATCATCAGAAATCCTGTGGTAAATAAACGCAGAATTTTCTTGATTTTAATAGACGACTTCGGAACGACTTGTTTCATTTGGCTTTTTTACTTTATCAACTGCAAGGTGAACTTGGTTGTTACCGGTTATCGTTTCTTTTCATCCCCGAGAATTGCACATTTTCTTGACCGATAAATAATTACGAAAGGGTCATTCTGCAACGTGTACATATAAGTGTGGGCGAAGTTTCGAATAAATGGGGCACGGCAGTAATAATAGTTTCGACGAAAATGGAAACTTTGTTCGGACCCATTGGGACATGCCGCGACAACGTACTTTCAAACTAATTGATCTGTTATTAATACAATGAGTTTGTTGTGCGCCGGGAAGTCCCACAGTCCTAAAAATTAGATCCCGATTCTCGGTAGTCAAGTGCATTCTCACACGGGCTCGTATCGCTTTTGCGTCACGATTGTACAATGCATGGGAGCCGCATAGAGACGGAGAAAAGCAAGAGTTCGTACTATTAATTCTCGTTTCGACTCGGGCTAAAGACGCAAAAACGCGACGCAAAAAGGCCGCAGCTTCGTTTAAGGATGCAACGTGAAATAACAATTTTTTTTTTTTTTCACAATTCGAACGCTCAATAAATCGAAAAGTTGGAATCGATCTTATACACTGCATTACAACGTTTTGGATTAAAATTAAAGGAACACTGCGAGTCAGAAAATGCGAATAAAAATGCAATGCACATGTACGAAAAAAAAAAAAATTACTAAAGTCCCAATAAAACGCAGCTTTTAATAGAACACTTTTTATAAAAATACACATTTTAATTAAATTCAATTGAATTAAAACTTTGCCTTTCATTAAATTTTTATTTTTATGATTTTTAATTAAGATAAAAATGTTAATTAGGTCAATGGTTTTATTGAATTTTCCAACTGCAACGTCAGATACCGATCTGACATGTGATACCAAATTTCACTCGCGCCTAGCAGACAGACCCGTTACATCATCAAAAGTGTATTCGTCTATGGGAAAAAAAAAGGCCGCTCATAATACATCGTACCGATTACCGATCAGAGCCGCAATGGGAGCTCGCCTCGCGTAGACCACAGCGCGAAAGGTTAAATGCATAATAAAAAAATAAAAATAATAATAATAATAATCGCTTCGGTGGATTTAACGAGAAGGCGGTGCCCGTTACTCTCACGCGCAACATAGATCAGGCGAAAACGGATACGTTATATGCAAGTAGCATGGGTGCACGTAACAGTCGCCCGGCGACTCGAAAAGACAAATTCGAGCTCGACGATTCGCACGATGCAGGTCGGTGCGTTTATGCTCCGCAGGTTATATCATTTTTCATTCTCACCCCCGGTCTCCATATATGTACACACATCGGAATCTAAGCCCAAGACTCCAATGGTTTCCCTAATCTGCTCTGCCGACTTCGACACCGCATGTTCTTTTTATTTTTGTTTTTATTTTCTTTTATTTCTACTTTTATTAAATAGTTTCTTCAACTATTAAAAAGATTCTTCAACTATTAAAAAGATTCTTCAACTATTAAATCGTCTCTTCAACCATTGAATAGTCTTTTCAACTATTAAATAGTTTCTTCATCTATTGAATAGATTCTGCAATTATTGAATAGTTTCTCCAACTATTGAATAGTTTCTCCAACTATTGAATAGATTCTGCAATTATTGAATAGTTTCTCCAACTATTGAATAGTTTCTCCAACTATTGAATAGTTTCTCCAATTATTGAATAGTTTCTTCAACTATTGAATAGCTTCTTCAACTACTGAATAGTCTCTTCAACTATTACATAGTTTCTTCAAGTATTAAATAGTTTCTCCAAGTATTAAATAGTTCCTTCAACTCGCCAGGTAATTCGAAAAGACAAATACGCGCTAGACGATTCTCACGATGCAGGTCGGTGCCTTTGCGCTCTGCCGGTTATATCATTTTTAATTCTCGCCCGACTCCATACATGTACACACATCGGAATCTAAACCCAAGGCTCCAATGATTTCCCTGATCTGCTCTGCCGACCGCAATATTGTTTTTTTGTTCCTTTTTTAAAAATGTTATTTCTACTTTTATTAAATAGTTTCTTCAACTCGCCCGAGCGACGGGGACGATGGCCGACCGGAACGAATCGCCGCAGATTGCCGACCGGTGAGAATGTTAACCGCGCGATTGGCGGGAATGTAAAATAATCAGGATAGCGAGTGCATGCCGGGAAAATCTTGAGGCGCGATGGTACAGAATAAAATGCCGGTAGAAGGAATGGAGAAGCCGTAATACTTATTAAGCAGCCCCGATCGAGTCTGAGCCGCTTTACTTCCCAGCGCATATCGCCGAGTGCGAGTCGGCGAGATGTGTGAGAGTTATAGAAGCGGAATACGTACTTCAGGCACAGCCGTATACTGTACGCGGGTAATTACCGTTAACTACACCCGGACGGCTAACAACGAACCTAATGGATTTGGTTCGCCGTCGGGAGCCACGCGGGAACAGTTGTACTCTCGTTCTTCTATATACCGTACACTGTACGCCGCAGGTAACGCGTTATTATTATAGACTATATATGCCAGTGGTGCATTATAGACGGCCCTATTATCTGGCAATGTACCTCCAGTCCAACGGCAGAAAAGTGCGGCGAATTGTACCGTGCTCGCGGAAATACAAGCCGACGGCTCGGAGACGGTAAGATCACACCCGAGGAAATATTAAATGTGGACTAATTAAATAGAACTAAAGGGAATGTTAACGAGCACCGAAAACGATGGTAACAACATGCTTTAATGATGCAAGTTTAATTAAGTTCTATTCTATTTTCTATTTTACCGAAAAAAAAATTGTTTCGTACGTTGGTAATCTATAATAGCGCGCATGCGCCGAATGTAACTAAAGGTACATTATAGTCGGCCCTATTATCTGGCAATGTACCTCCAGTCCAACGGCAGAAAACTGCGGCGGATTGTATCACACCCGAGGAAATATTAAATATGGACTAATTAAATAGAATCAAATGGAATGTTAACAAGTCTCGAAAACGATGGTAATAACATGCTTTAATTATTCAAATTGCATTAATTTCTATTCTATTTTCTATTTTACCGAAAATAAATGGTTTCGCACATTGGTAATCTATAATAGGGCGCATGCGCCGAATGTAACTAAAGGTACATTATAGTCGGCCCTATTATCTGGCAATGTACCTCCAGTCCAACGGCAGAAAACTGCGGTACTTTGTACCGTGCTCATGGAATTACAACCCGACGGCTCGGAGACGGTAAGATCACACCCGAGGAAATATTAAATGTGGACTAATTAAATAGAACTAAAGGGAATGTTAACGAGCACCGAAAACGATGGTAACAACATGCTTTAATGATGCAAGTTTAATTAAGTTCTATTCTATTTTCTATTTTACCGAAAAAAAAATTGTTTCGTACGTTGGTAATCTATAATAGCGCGCATGCGCCGAATGTAACTAAAGGTACATTATAGTCAGCCCTATTATCTGGCAATGTACCTCCAGTCCAACGGCAGAAAACTGCGGCGGATTGTATCACACCCGAGGAAATATTAAATATGGACTAATTAAATAGAATTAAATGGAATGTTAACAAGTACCAAAAAGCTATGGTAATAATGCCTTTAATGATGCAAGTTCAATTAAGTTCTATTCAATTTTATATTTTACCGAAAAAAAATGATTTCGTAGATTGGTAATCTATAATAGGGCGCATGCGCCGAAGGTAATTAAAGGTACATTATAGTCGGCCCTATTGCACACGAGGAAATATTAAATATGGACTAATTAAATAGAATCAACATAGAATTGTTAACAAGTACCGAAAACGATGGTAATAACATGCTTTAATTATTTAAATTGCATTAATTTCTATTCTATTTTCTATTTTACCGAAAATAAATGGTTTCGCACATTGGTAATCTATAATAGGGCGCATGCGCCGAATGTAACTAAAGGTACATTATAGTCGGCCCTATTATCTGGCAATGTACCTCCAGTCCAACGGCAGAAAACTGCGGTACCTTGTACCGTGGAATTACAGCCCGACGGCTCGGAGACGGTAAGATCACACCCGAGGAAATATTAAATATGGACTAATTAAATAGAATTAAATGGAATATTAACGAGTACCGAAAATGATGGTAATAACAGGCCCTAATGATTCAAATTTAATTAGATTCTATTTAACTGGTTTCGTATTTTAATGGTTCCGTACATCGGCAATCTATAGAGGTAGCTGACTGCGGTAGAGAAGGTAACTGAAACCCAATGATTACCTTAGTTTTTTATTGCTCTATATTTAAAGCGTTAATTGGATGATAGGTATAAATTTCGAGACCTCGAACCTGAGCGCACCTCGGGATTTTCAATGAATGGTGGAAAAGTCATGAAGCCGTATTGGGATTTACTTTGCGATTTATGCAACTAACGCAACCAATGGTTCAAACCGGTAAATTCTAAACTCGTATTGAATCGCGAAAACCGGAAAAATCTGTTTTTTTCCCCGACTTTTTTCCCAACTAAAATAACCACATTCCTTGGGTGCAACACGGGCGTAAAATCGCCTATTATTGGACACTATTCATCATTAGCCTGTGCGCATGCGCAGTACTGTTTCGTTACTCCCGGCGCAGAAATACTCATTGGCGAATATAATGATTTTCCGACACTAAAAGTGTCGTTATTTTACCGAACCTCGGAAAAAAAGTGTCACCTTAGTTTAATTTTTTTTTTTTTTTTTGGCACAAACATAGATCAATATGTAGAGAATTGATATGCCAAATTTGATTAAGCAATATTTTGTCGTTTTGACAAACACTAGCGCTTTCAATAATAAAGACGCCAAAGCCATCGCAGTGAAACGCATAACTCGCGTCTTTTGCCCGGAGACCAGTTGGAAGTTAAAAATAAAATTAGCACCGGTAACTGCAACAAAAATGCGAAAAAAAACCCGACCATTATAAATAGATAAAAATTCTGGACTTTTCATTGAACATTGAAAACTGACACCAGCGCGCTAGGTATGCGGCATTATTTTTGATTGTATGCAGAAGTGTCCGCAAAAATCGTTGACGTGATTTTTTTCGATATGTCACGGCGAACTTTTGACCGAATTGATCTAATTATCGTTTATTTTTGTCAGTTCATAACTCGGTTCACAAATATATCGTTACAAACATTAATCAGGCTATGAACTTTTAGTATACCAAAGTCTGTTAATACATTTTTCGGGTGTTCCAACATTTACTTGCGGAAAGTCGCCGAGCAGGTGGATCGCAGTGAAACGCATAGGCTTCCGTATTTTGCCCTAGCGGGCAGTCGGAAGTGAAAAATATCTGAATTCCCTACAGAATCCGTTAGCGAGAGCGAACTTTCAGCGCCGACGCGCTGGAACAGCATTATTCGAAGTCTACGTATGGAAATGAAACGAGAAGCGCGCTATTATCGATCGATCGGCATAGATCGTCCGTTCGATCAAAGTACCCAGCTTCGATCTTCCAGGAACTGCGTCGATGAATAATGGATGAACGACAGTGGTGCCGAGATCCGCGTAATTACAGATGTCGCACCGCGATTTCCCGACGGCATTGAAACGACTTCGATCTCGGAACTGTCGAAGTCACGGCCTCAAACGAGTAACGGAAGTTTCTATCGGCGGATCGACGATCAATGAAATTAAATCAGTCGGATTGTTAATTCGCCGTATAAAAACATTCGAAATCTCTTAGTTCGCCCATCTCAATGACGGAAGGGAAATTTAATGTTTTCACTATATATATATATATATATATATGTACAGTTTCGACCCTGGGATCAATCGCGGCCTTGATCGAAGACCGCGGCCCACACGTAAGGTCAAATTCATCGTTATATATATATATATATTTTTTTTTTCTCCTAGTCAGACTCGATTTCGTCACTGTAATTTATACAGTTAAAAAGAAGTACCTCGACCTCTTCTAAAAGGTTCGTTTGCACTTCCAATAGAGCAGCTCCGCGCAAGATCTGCCGGATTACCGAAGACCAGTTTCTCAAGTCCGGGTTAATTGGTACGTGATTTCTTACGGTTTTTTTTTTTCTTTTTCATACGCAGAGTTTGATCTGAAGTTACATATAGAGTTTCTTCGCGCAAACCAAACCGGAGAACTTGAACCGGCATCGCGATTATCCGAACGCGCACGACTCCAGATGTTAGGCTCAGAGATTATTAATCGATTTCCACGATTCAATCAGCGACACGAAGAGTCGAACTCGAAATGGACGATAAAGTGCAACGATCCATGACACAAAACAAACAGTACAGTGGCAGATTTCCAGTAGCCGAGATTTGCCATGATTGGCAATCTTCGCCTCATCTCTGATACTTAATCGTCCGAGTCTGTCATAACTGTACCTCATACATGCATGCAATATGGCGAACCCCAAACAACAAGTTACTCAAGTCTGGTCAGCATAAAGTATGTAGCTCATATATGCATGCCCTATTTCTTGAATTTACTTCGAGTCAATTAAAAAACAAAACGCCCAAAAAATCCACACCATTAAGAAACGAAACACTTTATTGCAGTTTTCGTTGTCGACTGAATCCGCTTAATTCCCTGATGCGAGGAATCTATTTTATCGTTTCGTAGTGAAGTTTTTATTGGGACCGATTGGTGTAGCTTCTTGTAGAACCGTAGGGAGCTCCTATACCGACGTGTGGGTGTATATGGCGAACTCCAAACAGCACGATACTCAAGTCGATAAATCGGCTAAATCGCCGAATAGCTCACGCATGCCTGTCCTATTTCTAGATTTGGCTCTAGATCTAGACCTAGATTTCGAGTCAATTAAAAAATAAAACGCCCAAAAATATACACAATTATAAGAAAAAACTTCATTACATTTGTCATTACCGACCTAGTCGGTGTAAATTCGCTCTAATGCGAGGAATTTGTGTATTGCTTCATAGTGAACTATTTATTGGGACAAATTTTGTAGATTCTTGCAGAAGCGTGGGGAGGGCCTATAATAATGTGTGAGTGTAACATGGCGAATCCCCAAACAGCGAGGTACTCGAGTCGATAAATCAGCTAAATCGTTAAATAGCTCACTCACGCCAGCACCATTTCATCAATTTACTTCGAGTCAATTAAAAAAAAAAAAACAAACGCACAAAAAACCACACCATTAACCCCTTTGCTGTCAGGAGCCCCTGTATGGTCCCGAGCGTATAGGGAAATACGATTCTCTGACAATGAAGATGTTAAGAAACGAAACTTCATTATAGTTTTCGTTGTCGACTCAATCCGCTTAATTCCCTAAATGCGACGAATCCATCTTGCCGTTTCGTAGTGAAATGTTTGCCGGGACCAATTGTGTAGCTTCTTGTAGAACTGTAGGGAGGGCTTGTAATGACGGGTAGCTGTGATATAGCGAACTCCAAACAGCAAAGTACTCAGGTCGAGAAATCGTCTAAATCGTTAAGTAGCTCACGCATGCCTTCCCTATCTCTATCATTTAATTCGAGTCAATTAAAAAACAAAACGCCCAAAAATGTACGCGATTATTTAAAAAAAAAAAAAAAAAAAAAAAACTTCATTTCAGTTGTCGTTAGCGACCGAGTCCGTCTAACTTCGCTCTATTGCGAGGAATCCCTACATTGCTGCATAGTGAAGTATTTATCGGGACCAATTGTGTATCTTCTTGCAGAGCCGTAGGGAGGGCCTGTAATGGCGCGTAGGTGTAATATGGCGAGCTCCAAACAGCAAGGTACTACTCGAGTCTGGCCAGCACGCGCGCGCGCGCGCGCTCGCGGGGGAGGGCAAATCGGCCTGAAGGAAGCAAGGATACTTACCAAGTCGCGCACGGGCCGTAGAAGTGAAAGTCATGCGAATGAAGGAGCGAGACGGAGTTGCAGGCCCCGGGATAAAAGAGTCAGTTCTCCCCTCCCCTCCCCCCCCCCCCGCCCCTCCTCCTCCTCCTCCTCCTCACCCCCCTCCCCCTGAGTGAATGAGTGAAAGTGAGTTGGAATACCGAAGCCGGGGCTTTGAAACTGGAGCATGACTTGCATAATGTCGGAGAGTTTGAACGACTAAAGGCGTTCCGTGTACAGTATGTGTATCCGCGCGAACGAGTATTCGCCTGCCCGACTGACTGCCTGCCCGACCGTCGGACGTCTGCCTCGGGTGTCGGTCCTTCCGCGCTTATACGCCCCGAACAAATATTTCGTCGATCAACGATATCGGATCTCGAACAAAAATCCAAAAAAAAAAAAAAAACTATCATCGACTTGTCAGTCCCGGACCTACTTTCGCTTGTGTTGCCCAATTGATTGTTCGAGTTTCGACTGTTGGAATGGTAAATTTCCCGGATGACTTATTGATTATCTGCTCGAACGGCAATCGATCGATTGCCGAGAAAAATTAACGAAAATTTAATTATTTCCAAATAAAAAAGCCTTTACAGATAATAATAATAATAATAATAATAATAATAATAATAATAATGATAATAATAATAACAATCTCTATGAATGAATGAATGAATGAATGAATAATAAAATCCCTATGAATCATTTTTTTACGATTTACTTGTGTGTGCTTCAACATATTGAAAAAAAATATATGATAGTCATTTAATTTCACGAAAAATGATAAAACTACTTGCACACTTAACATCCGTTATTATTCGAGTATTCATTTTAAAAAGTACCGAAAAATGCATTATGTTCATTAAATATTTTTGCTTGAGCTCAAATTTTTAAATACCAAAAAAAAAAAATGTATCCATTATCTATCTATCAATTTTAAATCGCGTCCAAGGCGACCTTTTGTAAATGAATTACTCCCGCTCTGTCGTGAGCAAAGTCGTAGGGGTGGGAGGAGGGGGGCGAGTATGTACTTGTACATAGCGGGTACAGCCACATACTTATTTTCGTTAACCGTTTGTTATCGTAATCCTGACCGACTGTGTTCACCTCCGACAATCGGTGATACGATTGTCTAGCGTATCTGTATGCACTTCGGCATCGTGTCCATTCGTGCGTCCAGAATCGAAACTCGTGACAGGGAATATTTCTTCACGGCCGCGCATAGGTCGAGAGTGAAATAAGTCGCGGTGGAATTGGACGCGTGCGTATGTACGAAGCGACACGACAGACAGCTGGACACTATATCGCGAGGTACATGGCGCTGAAGCTGTTTATGACGAGAAATTAAATTAAACTGCAAATTATTCGCAGGGCCTTAATGAATTTAGTTTAATGAGCGAGTAAATGTGTTCTTCGGTATTCAATCATACACCGATGTAATGTAATATGGTAAAAGAGCACGGCGATAAACACAATGAATCTCCTAATTTTAAGCCCCCCACATGGAAAAAAAATATATGTATATATTTGTCAAAGTATATTATTTATACCTTTTTATCATTTTACACCAAATATTAAATATACTTTTTATGGAAAATAGTACATTAAATATACTTTTGCAAATTTTTTTTTTTTTTTTCTCATGAGGGGCGTAAAATGACGACATTCGCTCGTATTTTTTTGCCGTCCCTTTCTACTATACTAAATTATATTGGCGTATGAATAAATACCGAAGAACGGATTTACTCGTTCATTGCGCTGAATTCATTATTCCTCGCGAATGATCTGCAGTTTATTTAATTTCTCGTTATACATTCCCTCGGCGCCACGCACCGCTATATAGTGTCTCGCTGTCTGTCGTATCGTGCTGTACGATCTCGTACGGGAAAACTATTAAAAATATATAAAAAGCAAATTTCTCACGTGCAAATATGTTATCTATATAACTGATACATGTTTTTCATTAAAATTTTTTTATTTTTTATACCTACTTATCATTTTATATCAAATATTAAATATACACTGAGAAAAGGATCTAGTAAAAATTACCAATCGTCTATGAAAAATTACCATAGCACATAGTAGTAGAGCGTTAGGGCGCCACCTACGGTAGAAAGTCTCAGATTATCCAAGAATTTTTACCATAATATCTAAGAAAAATTCTTATAAATCCGGTACTTCCTACCATAGGTGGCGCCCTAACGATCTACTACTTTGTGATACGGTAATATCTCCCAAGTGATATAGTAATTTTTATTAGATCCTTCTCTCAGTGTGCTTTTTGTGAAAAATTATATATTAAGCGCCGAAGGACGCAGGTCAATGGCCTTTTGCCAAGCTGTAAAATTAGCATTAGGTAGAAAAAAGTTAGTATAAAAAAAAAAAAACTGGAAATATGAATTTTGGCAATAAATCTCTTTTACCACTATTAATATATTAAACATACTAAAAAAAATAGTATACTAAATACTGTTTTTACGAAAAAAAAAAAAAAAAAAAAAAAAATGTAACTCATATAAAGATTATGTTCTCTCGCGAAAATATTAATATTTTAATATTTAAAAAATATGTTTTCCTTGCGAGGTAGTGCGAAACAACACGACAGACAGCGGGACACTACACAGACGTGCGTGGCACCGAGAGAATGTATAACGATAAATTAAATGAACTGCAAATTATTCGCGAGGAATAATGAATTCAGCCTAATGAACAGGTAAATGTGTTCTTTGGTATTTCGTTGTGCGCCGATGTAATTTAATATTATAAAAAGTCACGGCAAACAAAAAAAAAAAGACACGAGTTAATGTTGTAACTTATACGATTCGTACAATCTCTTTATGTGTGACCCCCCCCCCCCCCCCCCCCCTTGCCCGCTGCCCGGTGCAACAACAGTGACCGAGTAATAACAAGTTGTGCACAGCAGTCATGTGTACGTGGCAATACATTTCTATCGCATGCGGAATTTCCGGAAGTTCGCGCAGAGCGTTGCCTGAGGAAATGTCTTTTTAGACGCGTGTGGCTCCGTAACACAAACCGTTTGAGATTTTGTATCAGAAATCGTATGTAACATATCTCACGATCGCGCGAAAGCGATATTTTCCCTAGGAATAAGAAATCACGTTCGAGCGCAGTATTCTGTGTAGAATGGAACGTTTTCTTTTGTCTAAAATTCATAAATTTGTGAATATCTGGGTCAAAGGATCGTGTGCGCTTTTCAACGAGAATTTTTTCTTGATTCTTTGATTACAATTACAAAGCAAAAGCTTTGTAATTATAATTATTTAAAAAAAAATGTCAACTACAGAAAAACGTGTCAATTTTTTTTTTTTTTTTTTTTTTTTTTTTTACAGACATTTACAATTTTTGTAGATATTGAAAAATTTTCATCGTACTTTACACAAGAATATTGTTTTCTTATCGTTTGTGAAAATAATTGGAAAGTTTAGTGGAATAATCGCTGCTGTGAATAAATGAAGATTTCACTCTGGCAATGAAATATTTGACGAAATTTCTTTGTTTTCATTCGTAATTCCTACCCAAACGAACGAAAAATTCATTGTTCCACAGAAAATATATCTGTGAATATTTTGGAATGAAAAAAAAAAAAAAAAAATTACAACGTCGCAAAATTATCTTGCGACGTTGGAAAGGAGAAAAAAATTTTTTTTTAATAATTCTTCAATTTTTAAATCTAATTTTTAAATTTTCCATAGTTGAAATTTTATTTTTGACTGATATTTACAATTTTTCGCGACATCTTTTGAACTTGCTTCGAACAAAACTATTGTCCTTGTATCCTTACTGCAAATAATTGGAAATTGTCAACGAATTCTCCACACAATGAAATAATCATTATCGTCAATAATTAAAGTTTCCGGCGTGGCAATGAAATATTTTACGAGGTTTTTTTTTTTTTTTTTTCCGCTCATACTTCTGACCCGACCGAACGAGAAATTCCTTGTTCGACGGAAAATATATGTGCGAACATTTTGAAACGGAAGAAATTTAATCGAGGCGAAATTATCTTAAAGTCGAAAGGAGAAAATAGAATTTTTAATAATTCGCTTTTCCGCGTCATGCATCGACGCTTCACGTGTCTTCATAAACCGAGACGCGCTGAACGCGTCTCCGGGACTCGATGTAATTAGCATATTCTCGATTCTCATGATAGAACGATAGCGTCACCGCGGTGAAGTGTTAATAAATGGAGGTTGCGGACGTTAGAAAAAGGCTGCCTACGGAATAGCTGGTAGGAAAGCAGCGCGAGGCTGTGAGAAAGCTCCTTTGTGTTTATCCAATCGCTACAGATCTATTATCGATGTTACAGGAGCGCACGATTATTATTTACTGTAATACCTGCTTAAACGGCTGTACATAATAATTTATCGGCAATCTCATCTGCCTCGTCTCATTTAATTTTACCGCTCGCGCGAGTGTGACGGTGAAATTTGACTCGCAAATCCATCTGTTGTAATATTAAATGCCTTGTGTTTCAATAGTTTATCCGTCGTCGATTCATCGTACGGAAATTTAAATTCACCCGCTCAATTATTATTCGCAAACGCTCTGAGTTATTTATTAATCTTTCACGAGTATCGTCATTTTACGACGAACACATCCTCATGGAAAATAAGTATTTGCGACAATATATTATTATCTATAGCTTTTTATAGTTCTATAGCAAGCATTAAATATACTATTTACGAAAAATAGTATACTTTAATAGAGTTTACTTTATTAGACAAAATAGAATATGTCGGCTGAAGGACTCGGGTCGATGGCCGTTTGCCAAGGTGTTAAATTAGCATTAGGTATAAAAATTAGTGTACAAAAAAATAATACTCTAAATCTGAACTTTGGCAATAAATATCTTTTACTACTACTAGAATATGAAATATACTTTTTACAAAAAATAGTATATCAAAAATACTTCCAATGAAAAATATTATATTAAGGGCCAAAGGATTCCGGTCCATTGACAATGTCTACAATAGAATATGTCGGCTAAAGGACTCGGGTCGATGGCCGTTTGCCAAGGTGTTAAATAAGCATTAGGTATAAAAATTAGTGTACAAAAAAATAATACTGTAAATCTGAACTTTGGCAATAAATATCTTTTACTACTACTAGAATATGAAATATACTTTTTACAAAAAATAGTATATGAAAAATACTTCCAATGAAAAATATTATATTAAGGGCCAAAGGATTCCGGTCCATTGACAATGTCTACAATAGAATATGTCGGCTAAAGGACTCGGGTCGATGGCCCTTTGCCAAGGTGTTAAATTAGCATTAGGTATAAAAATTAGTGTACAAAAAAATAATACTGTAAATCTGAACTTTGGCAATAAATATCTTTTACTACTACTAGAATATGAAATATACTTTTTACAAAAAATAGTATATCAAAAATACTTCCAATGAAAAATATTATATTAAGGGCCAAAGGATTCCGGTCCATTGACAATGTCTACAATAGAATATGTCGGCTGAAGGACTCGGGTCGATGGCCCTTTGCCAAGGTGTTAAATTAGCATTAGGTATAAAAATTAGTGTACAAAAAAATAATACTGTAAATCTGAACTTTGGCAATAAATATCTTTTACTACTACTAGAATATGAAATATACTTTTTACAAAAAATAGTATATCAAAAATACTTCCAATGAAAAATATTATATTAAGGGTCAAAGGATTCCGGTCCATTGACAATGTCTACAATAGAATATGTCGGCTGAAGGACTCGGGTCGATGGCCCTTTGCCAAGGTGTAAAATTAACATTAGGTATAAAAATGAGTGTACAAAAAAATAATACTGTAAATCTGAACTTTGGCAATAAATATCTTTTACTACTACTAGAATATGAAATATACTTTTTACAAAAAATAGTATATCAAAAATACTTCCCAAGAAAAATATTATATTAAGGGCCAAAGGATTCCGGTCCATTGACAATGTCTACGACAATGCCTATGCGAATGGACTAAATACTCTATAGAGAGATGTATAGTTATTGTTACACTATATTGTCAGTAAATGCACTTTTACTGCTACCAGTATATTAAATATAATTTCATTGCCAGGGTGTAAAATTAGCATTTGGTATAAAATTTCGTATGAGAAGTTATTTGTAAATATTAACTTTGCCAATAAATCTCTTTTACTACTGCTAGTATATCAAGTATACTTTTTTTTTACAAAAAATAGTATATCAAAAATGCTTCCAAAAAAATAAAATAAAAATAGTATATTAAGGACCGAAGGACTCCGGTCCATTGACAATGTCCGCGACAATGCCCATGCGAATGGCTTCAATACAGAGTGATGTATGCATTAATCGTATAAAACTACACGATATTGTCAATAAATGCACTTTTACAACTACCAGTATATCAAATATACTTGTTACGAACAAAATGTATAACTCACATAAAGAATATTTATTTACCCTCGAAAAATTTGACATTTCAATATTTTTTAAATAGTTTTTCGAGGCCACCGCCGAAAATAATCAAATTGCATAGCAATTTGATTATTTTTACGGAAAAAAAAAAAACAAAAAATAATAAACGCCTTTCGCATTCATCACCGATCGTTCGATCGGCGAGCGAGCAGCGCGATGATGCAACGACCGACATAAGTTCGCGATGCAAGATAGAATTTGCTAGTTCCTTATCACGGAGCCGGCGGATGCTGCCGCAGGGTATTGCGTACGCCCGCGGCGCAATACGCCAGATTACTCTATTACTAAACGCCGAAGCGTACAGTGCAACACGGAGCTGCAGCATCGCGGATCCGCTGTTGCCCAATCTTCGCGTTTGTCTACGATTTTATCTCGCCGACGATTTGTCCGTTGTCTGGTGTGTGCCGATTCTTTTTGCGGTATATCAACGTTGCACAGGTACGCCGGCCAGCGACGTACAAGCCCCGGGCGATGCGCGTTGCGTTATTTAAATTTAGCGATGCATCGCTTAGCTGCGCGCGGAGCGTGCGCCGAGGTCGCGTTCGCTGCATCGGTTCGAACGCCTCGGGTGAACAAAAAAAAAGTCATTACCGCCAAGCACATTACCCAATTGAGATTGCTCAACTTGGCGGACGATTTTACCCGTGGAAAAAAAAAATTCGGATACAGATATGCGCTCAAAGATTTTTTAGCGTGCGCGGTAAAAAAAAGGTTTATTCAAGCTTCCAAAGCGCATTAGCGCGCACAATCAAAAAAGATTTGTTATGTATTCAAGAAAACATTCGTTGTCCGTAATCGCATGCACTGTAAAACAAAAATTCGCATGAAATTTAATGCACCGGTAATGGGAATTTTTATGCATAAAGTGGTATATTAAATTTCACGTGCAATTGTGATGAAAAATTAACGTACGGTATATCAAAAAATGTTAGAAATACTTTGCTTTTAATGATTTACATTAATTTTACTATAAAAGTACTTTAAATTAAATAATTAACTTTAATTTCACCGTAAGAGGTCATTAATTTTTAATTACAATTGTACGTTAATTTTTATTTGCCAGTTTTTGCATAAAAACTTCCAATCCGGTGCATTAAGTTTCGTAACAATTAGTTTTACAGTGTAGATTAAATTTACCATCATTATTTAAGCGTGCAATTTTTTTAGGCGTCAATTTACTTTTTTTACTCGAAAATACGATTCATTGATAAAGAAAATTGTTAAAGAGAAAACAAATTGTAGTACTTTGTGGGAAAATAAATGTTTGCTAAATGTACGAATAATTTTTACTGTGAATGTGATTCCTAGGCCGTTTTAAGGATTAAAAGCTCAACTGCTGTCGACGCTATGAATAACTCATAGTTGGACGTGACGTCTCTCGCGGGATTTCCCTATACAATTTTTAACGAACGAACCTCCAGTCGATGGGCACAACTTACAAAAAAATGTGTTAACGTTCCTAGTAAAAGAGAATCTTCAAATTAATCATAATTTAATCCCCAGAACTCATAATTAATCAAATTAATTCTCATAACTCCTCAAATTAATACATGCAAATTACGTCTATAAAATTGGTTAAAAAAAAAATATGCTAATAACTATGCGATTTTTTTTTTTTTTTCGTGACGGTGACCAAAATAGCAAAGAATCGTTTGCGCGCGTACGTTTAGACGAATCTCGGCGTCACCGTATATTTTGATTTCGAAGAACAGGAGTCGCCCAGCGAAGGCAAACGTGAATGTGTCTAACGAAATTTTCCACAGCCTCGCGTCTCGACTCGGCGCAACGCCGATTAATATCTTCGTGTCTGTGTGATACGCCTTTCCCAACGCGTCCTAATTTCCGTCTATCGCGAGTCTCGAGAGTCTTACATCGCATGCCCGAGGAATCTCTTCATCTCGCGACCTACCTGGATACTTCCAACGCCAATAAGCCAACCCGCGCGGCAATGAACGGACCTTGATTCTAATCAAGGTAGAACCTTCGGAACCCGGCACCCGCGGTATTTGTTCTTTCACTGCTCACCGTACCTGCGACGCCGTCATTTATGGTCGGCTGCACGCTCGACGGATCTCGGTGCGCCGAGACTGAGATACAATACATCATATTTTTCATATACTAAATATATCGTTTATTAAAAAAAAAAATTGTATTTAAAAAACACATCTTGAGAGATGAAAAAATGACATAAAGAATATATTTTGAGACATAAAGAGTTGTATGAAAAATATATTTTGAGATATGAAGAGAAGTGAAAAGAATGTAATTTTTTTTTTATGATTTTTTTTTTTTATTTTGAACCGTGCCTATCTATAAATCTTAATCCTCGCATCCTGCAACAGTACATATGTATATATATATATATATATATATATATATTGACCACGGGCGTACTCGACCATCTGTTGTCTACGTTATAAAGCTCTGCGGTAAGTTATAAAATATCATACGCGGCTTCGTAACGATCGACCTTAAGAAGTGAAAAGCCACGGTCCCGAATCACCGGTTTTATTGAGCACTGCATGGACTCACCCGGATAGCCAAAGGCCGAACTGTTGCAGTGAAATGTTTCGAAAATGTTGCATTATGGTGCATCCATGTTTGTATTAAAAATTTCGAAAAACGGAACACCATTTCAGAAAACTTCGTAGATGGGGGGAAATCGTTGCTTGCGAACAAATTAATGAATCGTCCATTAACATTCGCAATCAACTAAACAAATTTAAGTGAAATTTACAAAAAAATGTTCTTCCGCTTTCGATGATTTTGACACCCAACTAAACGCAACTTTTTCCAAACAAAAAAACCCTGCCGCACACTTTACTCGACTTTGTTCGTCAAACTCGGTATGCTAGGTAATTAAAGATTTTATTTTTATTGTAATTACTTCATGAGTTAATTAAAATTTATCTTCTTCCTGCAGTCGAACGATTTATTTACCGTTCCTCGACTTTCCGTCTAAACCGAACACCATTTTTTAGCTGCAAAATTTTACTCGTGAATAAATTGATTAATTGTCTATTAATATTCGCAAGGAACTAAACAAATATAAATTACAAAATTATTGCAAAAAATTAGGAAAAAAAAATCAATGATCATCCGGTTTCGGAATGTTCGCACCCAACTAAACGCGACAAGTTCGAAGAGCTCTTTCCGCACACTTATGCAACTTTACTTGCCAGGTAAGTAACGCAAGATGCAAGTAATGCGCTACGCTTAACAATGCAAGATTTTATTCGTTCCATTTTTACTTCATCGATTAACTAAATTTTACAAAAAAATTTAAATTTACAAAAAAAAAAAAAAAATGATCTTCCGGTTTCGAAAGTGTTCGCACCCAACTAAGCGTGACGAGCTCGAAAAGCCCTTTCCGCACAATTTATGCGACTTTTTCATTGCCACATGAAGTAATGCAAGACTCGAGTGATGCGCTACGCTGAATAATGCAACATTTCATTCGTGCTATTTTTACTTCATCGACGAATTAAATTTTACCTTCTTCCTGCAGTCGAACGATTTATGTACTGCATTCATCGACTTCCCGTATCGCGTCCTCCTCGCTTCGGAATAAACCCGAGCTCATTGGCGCATTGATTGCGGTATTACTCGGCTAATATTTATACACAGCAATTAA
This sequence comes from Amblyjoppa proteus, assembly GCA_963922035.1. Classification (NCBI taxonomy): domain Eukaryota; kingdom Metazoa; phylum Arthropoda; class Insecta; order Hymenoptera; family Ichneumonidae; genus Amblyjoppa; species Amblyjoppa proteus. The sequence continues at coordinate 12,737,982 of OY998233.1, forward strand.
GCCTCTATATGAATACGAGTGACTATTATTTATGCCGCTAAGGAAAAAGCTGACGGATTATTAATAGCTTCTAAATGTCGAATGATCGAGTGTCATTGGCGCAGTTAGTTGAGCTCCGATCGGTGTAAGTGTTGCACTACACATTCACTTTCAGCCTGGGCGTACAGGACAATAAATATAAATTCACAAGCGCGAACGGCAGACCTGGGGCGTCGTCGAGGAGTCCGCCCGTCACGATTACCCAGTGCAGGGCGCGCTGAAGTGTGTGCGCCGGTTCAGCGTTCGATTTCGATCGGGCTTGGAGCTGTGCACCGTCACACATACAGTAGTATGGGATATCGCGAAGGCTGACTTAATAGGGTATCTTTCTACTTGGACGGTGCGAAAGGCGAACGAACGAAAGGCACGTCCATCCACGAGCCCTTTCGCGAACGCCCGTTGTTGTTAGCGGGATCACGAACAGTTATTTATCAACTGTGTAGGTACTGGATACTAAGTACACGATTCGTCGGAATACGAATGCATACGGTAAAAACGGCCAATACGGCGGGCCGGTTCAACGTGGAAAGATCATTCGAAGACGATGATCGGCACTCGCGACTTTTATATTGCTAGAAGGTAATGATTATTGTTAAGACTATTACGATAAATCAGAGCGTTGGAACATTTATTCCATTCCTCGGGTCAAATTTTCTGATGGTTGAACTCATGGCTCATGGAATTGAATTTATTTCTTTCTAATGAACTCAATTTTCTGGTGGCGATTTTGGATCATGGAATTGCATTCATTACTTTCTGTGGACTCAATTTTCTGATAGCGAATTTTAAAACGTGGTACTGAATTTATTCCATTCTGTGGACAATATTTTCTGATGGTTGAATATCATTCGACCGTTTATTACATTCTATGGGCTAAATTTTCTGATGGTTGAGTGTAATGCTCATGGAGTTGAATTTAGTACGTTCTATGGACTCAATTTTCTGATGGTTCAACATTAGCTCATGAAATTGAATTAAATGAATTCTGTGGGCTAAACCTTATGATTGCTGAATTTACTCATGGAATTAAATTAAATTCCATTCTATGGCCGACATTTTCTGGTGGTTGAATTTTCGCTCAAGCAAAAAAAAAAACTTGTCACAGGCACAGTGAGTCTTCGTCAGTGTTCGTGAGAGTGACGATCTTGCACTTTACGATAAAGTACATTCTTAACACGATAACAATAACAATTACTATCACCGCCGATAAAAATTCTCGTCTTTTATCCGTAAAACCAACCGTGGCAGAGAATCGAGCATTACAGTTTTTGTTACCGACCGAGTAGTATCCGCCCGGTATCAAGGGGAAGTGCAACAGCTGTGCGTCCTAGAGAGATGCAATTTACAAATTAACTTTATTCAATGATGCTAATTTGTTGAGAAAAAAATTAATTCAGCCCGGATGCGAAATTACTGAGTGCATCCAGCTCGAATTTGCTTTTTCGTCAAAAAAAAATGAGCACCATTGAGAAAAGTTCATGACAGTTTTCGCCAACGACCGCGATATTTCACTTCCACTTAAAAAAATGGAAGATAGACCGCGCAGTTCGCACCTGCGCGATACCGAATACGTGCTTGCTTCGGTTTCTTTTTCATCGAAGTGTTAACAAGAATTTGAATCGAGTGTTAACAATAATCGAAATAACAAGAATGACGAGCAATTCTTTCGCGAACCGAGCACTGTCTCTGGGGAACACCCACTCACGATCGGCCTACCCGTTTCAGAGAGGCCAAAGTCTTTCGCTACCGCCCGATTAATCGAAGACAGTTGAGAACAACTCGGATCGACCTCGCTGGCATTAAAGAGTCTCCGGAGTGTATGCATCTCTTTCGATCCCACGATCTTCTCGTTAGATCGCGATACTTAACTTGGCAGAAATATCAAAAGCCTTACGACGTGCTCGCGTCCGCGCTTCGAAGTCTCTACTTTATCCTCAATGATGCGGAGTCGAGAGAGCGAGCGATAGAAAAAACTTCGAAGAATCGAAAGCGTTGACGCGAGTAATAACGGTGCGAGGATTCGGTGAAGGTAAGGATTATCTGCGTCCGGAGAGCTCGGGCAACGACGAGATCATATAGAAACGATCGATAATCGCATGCGATCCGTCGTGTTAGAGCATGATCTGTTATGTGCGCGGGAAAAGCGCCGTTACGGAATTTTTGCAACATTACACACATCGCACTGTGCTTCTTTCTGTCCCGCGTACCCACCTGCTGGAAGATCAAGCATTAAACGGAGGTGAATGAGGGAGCAGCTTCGATATCGCGAGACTGGAAACTTGTGAAAAATAGCAGAGCAATTTTGCATACACGCTTCCGACAGCTTGTTTGTACGCGGGAAAATTGACGTGATAGACACTATGCGGAAATACGCTACTTAAAAAGAATAACAGCGTTCGCGAGTGGATGTCTTGAGAAATTAATCAAAAATCGTCGTCTCTGGCGTTTAACGATCGGAAATCGATAGGTAGGGTTGGGCACTTTGAATTGCAACGGAGAGCACCGTTAGTGTTGAAATACGCCGCTAAGAAACAATAGCGGCGGCCACATTTTTAGATCTTGAAAACTTTTGATATGTTGAGAATTTGGATATCTTGAGAATTTGGATATCTTGAGAATTTGGATATCTTGAGAATTTGGATATCTTGAGAATTTGGATATCTTGAGAATTTAGATATCTTGAGAATTTGGATATCTTGAGAATTTGGATATCTTGAGAATTTGGATATCTTGAGAATTTGGATATCTTGAGAATTTGAATATCTTGAGAATTTGGATATCTTGAGAATTTGGATATCTTGAGAATTTGGATATCTTGAGAATTTGGATATCTTGAGAATTTGGATATCTTGAGAATTTGGATATCTTGAAAATTTGGATATCTTGAGAATTTGGATATCTTGAGAATTTGGATATCTTGAGAATTTGGATATCTTGAAAATTTGGATATCTTGAGAATTTGGATATCTTGAGAATTTGGATATCTTGAGAATTTGGATATCTTGAGAATTTGGATATGTTGAAAATTTGGATTTGTTGAGAATTTGGATATGTTGAGAATTTGGATATGTTGAGAATTTGGATTTGTTGAGAATTTGGATATGTTGAGAATTTGGATATGTTGAGAATTTAGATATGTTGGGAATTTGGATATGTTGAGAATTTGGATATGTTGAGAATTTGGATATGTTGAGAATTTGGATATCTTGAGAATTTGGATATGTTGAAAATTTGGATTTGTTGAGAATTTGGATATGTTTAGAATTTGGATTTGTTGAGAATTTGGATATGTTGAGAATTTGGATATGTTGAGAATTTAGATATGTTGGGAATTTGAATATGTTGAGAATTTGGATATCTTGAGAATTTGGAAATGTTGAGAATTTGGATATCTTGAGAATTTGGATATCTTGCGAATTTGGATATCTTGAGAATTTGGATATCTTGAGAATTTGGATATCTTGAGAATTTGGATATCGTGAGAATTTGGATATCTTGAGAATTTTGGATATCTTGAGAATTTTGGATATTTGGAGAATGTTGGATATCTGGAGAATTTTGGATATCTGGAGAATTTTGGATATCTGGAGAATTTTGGATATCTTGAGAATTTTGGATATCTTGAGAATTTTCGATATCTTGAGAATTTTCGATATCTTCATAATTTTGGATATCTTTAAAAATGATCTATTACATGGGCGGAAAAAAGGCGGTTACGTAATTTTTGCAACATTACACACATCGCACCATGCTTATTTCTCTCGCGCATACGTACTTGCTGAAAGATGTAGCATTAAACGGAGGTGAAACAGGGAGCAGCTTCAACATCGCGAGACTGCAAACTTGTAAAACAATCAAGCAATTTTGCATACACGTTTCCGACAGCTTATTTGTCCGCGGGAAAATAGGCATAATCGAAAGTATGCGGAAATATGCGACTTCGAAAAAAAAAAAGCCAATAACAAAAATTGTCGTTTTTCTGCGTTTATCGATCGAAAATCGATACTTTAGGTATCGAAATTTGGTCGATCGCAAAAATATTGTCGTTCGTTCAGCAATTTCCTTGTACACAAATTCGAAATGAAAAATTTTTGTTCTTGCGTTTCGGATCTCACGATTCATAGGCGTTTAATTGGTCATCGGCAATTTTACTTCCCGCATAGATGCGAGTATATAGGCAGACAGATAGATAAATTTATTTATTCCGTGTTCTGAGGCCTGAGCCCCCTAAGAACAACTAAGAAAACAGAAAGAAGGCACCTAAGGAAGAGTATACGCTTAAATGAAAAAAAAAACCTCACTCAGAAAAAATAATTTATTTGCCCAGCTCACCGAGAGTAAATATTTATTTGGCTCAAATAAATATTTATTTCATTTGAATAAATATTTATTTCATTTATATCAATATGTATGTAATTAAAATAAATATGTATTTGCGACTGTCGAATAAATTATTTTTCCGGCTGCGAGTGTTCGCGTAATTGATCAAAAAGAAGAAAAAAACCCGAGAGGACGAAGGGACAGTACGCAGTTGCGTTTTCCACCGCCGCCGAACAACGATACATCACCCAACGCCCTGTGAGATCCCTTCTAAATAACCGCTGCCGATCGAGCCGGTCGTAAGTCCGGTGCGAAACGGTGGGAATGGAAACGGACCGCGAGCCGAAGGCCTCACTCGATTTCATTCTTTCGCTATCCCCGTTGTTATACTGTTGCCAACTGCTGCACTCCACTATGCAACTGTAACTATAATAGTTACGTGTATAGGTGTATTGCGTTACCGGCGGGGTGTGCCAATCCCCTTCGTATCTAACCTTTCCTATCTTCGTCGCTGGATAGCTCGGAGAACTCGTTGCCGATGTGGGAGGAGCTGCGAGACGTTCGCACCCTGACGTATATGCAACGTAATTTGTATGTATATATATATATATGTATATATCTATCTTTCAGTGAACTACTATGTGCGCGACCGCCGAGAAATGCAGCGCGAAGTACGTCTCTGTCGCTCGTGTGTAACAGCAAAGTATCTTTTTATGTACTCCACGCCGTTTAACTCATATAATCAGAATAAAATTTTTCCTCAAATAAAAATTGCTTCCCAGGCTATCGCGCATGCTATTTTGCATCGATAATTCGTTCCCTCAATTATAGTAATATAATACCTGGATACCGTATCGGAGAAACGGGAGGAAGCGTGAGGGACTATCATTAACCCCTAACTTACGGGAGAGGCTCTTTGCCGGCGGCGCAAAGCCCTGGCGATCATGAAAATAATACGGATGGCTGTTGCGGATCTCCTCGAGCCAACAGAACACTTCGAGGATCCAACGCAATTTTTTTTTTTTTTTTTTTTTTTTTTTTTAAAGTATATTTCACATCGAAATTGATTTATAGGCGAATGGTCGAAAACGGACTTATGTCGCGTGACGAAAATCGCAAGGACTTATATTTTTTTTGTATCTGAACATAAAAAATACGCCTTTATAGCGTATAGTTTTAGTCACGCGATACTTATATATATATATATATATATAGATGACGCGAATGTTTGAGAGACAATACAAAGATCTCGTTGGTCCGAAATATGGACTACGATTGCTGGAAAAAAAAATTGAAGTCAAATTGCGCAACAGGCCCAATTTGAAAACAAGTGACCCAGAGATCCGACCTTCGCAATCAACGGCATTCTCTTTCATGGAAGCAGCGAAACCTCGAGTAGAGTGACGTGGCCGAAGAAAATTGGGTAGGTATGAAAAAGTCGAACACGTCAAGGATAATTAACAAATGTTCACTGTTGGGCGCTCGAACCGAATGAGCGGAATGGGGCGGATAGTTTGAGTTCCTTGTCATCATGTAGATATATTGATTGCTGATAAAACTATCGGAGTGATATTGGGCAATAGACCTAATTTTAAAAGAAGTGATCCAGAAAAACGACCTTTGCAATGAAAGGCGTTTTGTTCCGGCCAACTCCCGAAATCTCGATCAATCAATGACGACTGAAGAAAATTGGACGGATACGAAAAAGTGAATTGAACACGTCGAGGATCATTAATAACCGATTATTGTTGAGCTCTAGAATCGAATGAGTGGAATGGAGCGGAAAGCTTGAGTTCCGTGTTCCCACGCAGGTCGAAGCTCTCACCTATTGTAATTCGTCATACAAAACCTTTTGGCCTCAAAAAAAAAAATTGTGGTCTTTCACTTGCTGATCAAACAATCGAAGTCGAATTACCCAACAGGCCCGACATGAATACAAGTGACCCGGCGATTCGACCTTCGCAATGAATGGCATTCTCTTCAGTCGAACCTCCGAGATTTCGAGTATCATGAGACGGGCTGATGGAAATTAGCCGTAAAAGGTAAATGGAACATGTCGAGAATCATTAACAACATAATAACAGATTACTGTTGGGCGCTCGAACCGAATAAGCGCAATGGAACGGAACGAAGCGGAAGACTTCAGTTCAATGGCCTCATGCAGATATACCGATTGCTGATCAAAAAACCGAAGTCAAACTATCCAACAGACCTAACTTGAACACAAGTGATTCAGAGATCCGACCTTCGCCATGAACGGCATTCTCTTCCATATAGATTCCCCAAACCTCGAGTACAGTGACACAGATGAAGAAAATTGGGCGGGTACGAAAAGGTAAACGAACCACGTTGAGGATCACTAATAATTGATAGTGTTGGGCGCTCGAACTGAACGAAGGCCGTTTGGGTACCGTGTTCTCACGCAGGCCGCGGCTCTCGTCTACAGTAATCCGTCATACAATACGTTTCGGCCTTGAAGATTTTTGTTTTTCTAATGCTGGTCAAAAAATCGAAGTCAAATTATCCAAGAGACCTAACTTGAACACAAGTGATTCAGAGATCCGACCTTCGCAATGAACGGCGTTCTCTTTCGTCCAATTCCCGAGACCTCGAGTATCGTGACACGACCGAAGAAAATTTGGCCGGTGCGAAAAGGTAAATGAACCGCGTCGAGGATCATTGATAACTGATTACTGTTGGACGCTCGAATCGAATGAGCGGAATAGAGCGAGAGGTTTGAGTTTCGCGTCCCCACGCAGATCGGAGCTCTCACCTATGGTAATCCGTCATAGAATACGTTCCGGCCTTAAAGTTTTTTGTTCTTCAACGCCGACGCTGTGTCCGCATTGGAGTTTTTTTTTTTTCTTAAGCTGATCGATCGCTCGGAAATAACACCGGTTACTTGGGTAACAGGCGGGTGTTGATTACTTTTTGTTACTTTCCGTTTCTCTTCACCTCCGTTGGCTCTGGCTTTCGCGTTTCCATACATTATCTCGGTAGCGAATCGCGACGAAACTATCTTGCGCGTCGGATCGACGGTGAATTGTGTGTGTTTTTTTTTTATTTTCTATTTATTATTATTATTATTTTTTTTTTTTTGTACCGTTACATTTATTGCCTAGGTGTCCTGGCGTTATTGGAGATATTGCGCAAGGACAAGTCTCGATCGACTTCACAATGACGAGAAATATTAGCGATTCGGCAACGACGATTAATTTTTTCGCCCGCCGTCAATCAAGACTGGTCGACTCGGAAGACAACACTGGACGGAACGGCCGATCTCCTTTACGTCACTCGTTTCTCTGGTCCAGTTGTTCGCGCTTGACGCTGGGAATGTGGGCAATCGTACGATTCTGTTTTTCTTTTCCAATTTTTTTTTTTTTTTTTTCTATGCTATACATTATTGAAAAAATTTGCCCGTTTACGTCGGACAATTTTTTTTTCACGATGGCCTTTTGGCCGTGCGCCCGGATCGACATCGGACAGTGAACCGTTATAATAAATCTTGGATCACGAGTATCCGATACCCAGAAATCCATTGCGCATGCGCGCTTGACGCTGGGAATGTCGACATGTCCTACGATTCCTTTTTTCATTTTTTTTCTAATGCTATATTTTATTGAAAAAATTTGTCCTTTTATGTCGAACAATTTTTTTTTTTCACGTTGGTCTTTTTGCCGTATTTTCGGATCGACATCGAACAGCGAACCGTTATAATAAATCCTGGATCACGAGTATCGATACCCAGAAATCTATTGCGCGTGCGCGCTAGGCGCTGCGAACGTCGGCATGTCGTACGATTTTATTTTTAATTCTTTTTGATTTTTTGTTTTTAATGCTATATATTGTTGAAAAATTTTGCCCTTTTCGGTCGGACATTTTTTTTTTTTTCTAATGCTATATATTGTTGAAAAAATGTGCCCTTTTCGGTCGGACATTTTTTTTTTTTTCTAATGCTATATATTGTTGAAAAAATTTGCCCTTTTAGGTCGGACATTTTTTTTTTTCACTTTGGCACTTTAACCATTTGCCTGAATCAACATCGAACAATGAACAGTTATAATAATTCTTGGATCAAAAGCATCGATACCCAGAAATCCACTGTGCTTGCGCAGTAGCGCTGGAAACGTCGACATGTACGATTTCTTTTTTTTTCCATTTGTTCAGTTTTTTTTTTCTAATGATATATAATATTTCAAAAAAATTACCCTTTCAGGTTGGACAATTTTTTTGTTTACGCTGATCTTTTGGCCGTGTGCCTGAATCGACATCGAACAATGAATCGTTATAATAAATCTTGGATCAAAAGCATCGATACCCAGAAATCCACTGTGCTTGCGCAGTTGGTGCTGAGAACGTCGACATGTCGTACGATTTTGTTTTGGTTTCTTTATGTCATTTTTTTTTCCTATGTCTGTATATTATTGAAAAAATTTGCCGTTCACTTCAAACCATTTTTTCCACTTTGGTCATTTGGCCCAATGCCTGGATCGACGTCGAACAGCGAAGCATCATAATAAATCTTTGATCAAAACTATCGATACACAGAAATCCACTGCGCAGGCGCAATTGTACTCGGAAACGAGGACGGCTCGTGGTTCTCGTTGGCGCTTGTCCAGCTGTTTCTGGATAATATCGTCGGTCGTAACACGCGCTAGTAGGAAGAGGTTTCAGGAAAGCATCGAGCTCGATCCTGGATAGCTCGTGCACGCACAGCGAACTCGAACTCGCGCGCGCGCGCGCCGTTTCTTCGTCCAAGACTTCCGCCAGTTCGCGACTTCGAGAGTCTCGCTCTACTTAATGAAGCAACGTCGCGACTCGACGCACCTGAACTGCGCGAGTTTCGCGGCGTACGGTCACGCGGGACGCGCGCGACTTTGATTCTGCTGGTCGATGACGATAAAACAAAAATTCACAATACGCGAGACCGTTTTCACGAACAAACAAAATGTAAAATACTAAATCGATTTCTGAAAAAAAAAAAAAAAAAAAAAAAAATCAAAATAAATATACATTTTTTTTGTTTCTTTTAAGGACAGAATATTTCAAAATCTATCAGTTATTATATCTTATTAAAAAAATGTACTTCGTGTTCAATCATTGGCCATGTCAGAGTTTAATTTATGAAAGGTTGAACCACATTCTACTATAATAATGTATTGCAAAACTTATCGGTTATTATACCGTAGTAAAAAAAAAGGTACTGCGCGTCCAATTATTGGTTATGTCGGAGTTTAATTTACGAAAGGTTGAACCATATTATTCTACTATAATAATGTGTTGCAAAAGTTATTAGTTATTATACCGTAGTAATGAAAAAAAGATACTTCATGTTCAATTATTCGCGATGTCGGAATTTAATTTACGAAAGGTCAACCACAAATAAAAGGTAAACCATATTCTACTATAATTAATAATGTAGAAATAGAGGAAAAGTGGTGAATATGGTCCATCTTGCGATTAGCACGTAAATCAATCATGCATGGACCGGGCCATATTTAACGCTTTTTTTGCTGAGGCCTCAAAGAAATTTGCGATTTTATCCAAAAAGCCACGATTTATCGGATGCGCATGCGCAGTGCAACTTGCTACTGTTATATTTGTATCACTGTCTTATAGGCAGATCTGGACACTCGCCCGGCAAAAGCGTGCCAAGATTGAAGTCAACATGGCGGCCAGTTCAGGCCTATTTTATCTATACGCATGCGCAACCTACTAACCCATCAGTTTATTATTACATAAAATTAAAAAAAAAGTAATTACTAAATTTGAAGTTTGAAGGTAGGCTTAAAAAAAGAAGCAACACTATTCAATGCCTAAATGAATATTGGGCATATTGAGTGTTCATCGAACGGTTCACGGATATAAAGCCAACGCATGCTACAACCAATTATTATTATTCTAGTTTTTTAAGATAAAGAACCACCTCATAGAACCATCTCATAGAACCACCTCATAGAACCACCTCATAGAACCACCTCATAGAACCACCTCACAGAACCACCTCACAGAACCACCTCACAGAACCACCTCACTGAACCACCTCACTGAACCACCTCATTGAACCACCTCATTGAACCACCTCATTGAACCACCTCATTGAACCACCTCATTGAACCACCTCATTGAACCACCTCATTGAACCACCTCATTGAACCACCTCATTGAACCACCTCATTGAACCACCTCATTGAACCACCTCATTGAACCACCTCATTGAACCACCTCATTGAACCACCTCATTGAACCACCTCATTGAACCACCTCATTGAACCACCTCATTGAACCACCTCATTGAACCACCTCATTGAACCACCTCATTGAACCACCTCATTGAACCACCTCATTGAACCACCTCATTGAACCACCTCATTGAACCACCTCATTGAACCACCTCATTGAAACACCTCATTGAAACACCTCATTGAAACACCTCATTGAAACACCTCATTGAACCACCTCATTGAACCACCTCATTGAACCACCTCATTGAACCACCTCATTGAACCACCTCATTGAACCACCTCATTGAACCACCTCATTGAACCACCTCATTGAACCACCTCATTGAACCACCTCATTGCATTTTAAGATAAAGAACCACCTCGTGAAATTATTCTACGATATGTAGGCTAACTTACGACAAACTTGTCACAAAAATCTTACTAAACGACACTCCGAGTTTCAACGTATTGGGCATTCGCGGACAGAATAATAATCATAATTTGGCCTGAATTGACCGCCATATTGACTTCATTTTCGGCGCAACTGACTACATTGGGACGGTACAGGAGTGCCCAGACCTGTGTATAAGACCGTGATGTGTATACGCATACGCCGACGACATTGAGCGTTCTCGCGTTCGCCGCTGCAGGACTTTCTATACCGTAACTACTGTAAGTTTAAATGCATACTATAGCAATAAACGCATATGGCTACAGTCTACAGCCGAGCAGACGCAGTCTGGAAACTCGCCGCCCTACGGAATCGAAAGTAAATATCTGATACTCGTGAAACGCGCGTACGCACATTAACGAAAGCGCAGTACACGTTTATTCTCAGCCTCGATTACGTTGCTCTACACTTTACTTTATATCCCCGAGCCGGCAAGATTGGTTACGCCTTTCGAAAAACGGGAGACACCGCGCGGATTTCAGTTGCGGAATCTGCGCGCGCAGACGGAACCTTGCCGAACGAGATCTCGTCTCGATCAAGGTCCTTTTTGGCGGGTCGACTGCCATCTCGGCTTCCAAACAAACTGTCGTACTCGCACTCACTCTTATCCATGATCATTCAATCTCGCATCCGTTTTAGCTATGAAAGATACCGCAGTGAGAGGCTTATTAATTACGTTATGTGTGTAACAAGTGTATCTGAATCGATTTTTATCATAGTGGCCTTCATTGGCGTTGATTGATCTTATTCAAGGCTAAATATCGAGGCCCAATACTCCTTTCGCAGGCATTTTGGGGGGGGGAGCGATTTAAGGAAAATTAACAATCAGCTAAAGACCATCTTGGCAGGCCAAGCCGAACTGCTTCACACTCAAAAAACTGTTTTCCATGCTGGAATTTTTTTTTTTTTTTTTTTTTTTTTTTAAGGATCGCAAAAGCGACCTTGCCGAATGAGAGCGCTTTTCGATCAAGGTCCTTTTTTGACGGGTGGACTGGCCGAAATGGCTTCCCAACAAACTGTCGTACTCCCACTCACTCTGATCCATGATCGTTCTATCCCGCATCCGTTTTAACAATAAATTATGCCGGTGAGAGGCTTATTAATTACGTTATGTATAACAAGTGTATCTGGATCGATTTTTATCACAGCGGCCTTCGTTGACGTTGATTGATCTTATTCAAGGCTAAATATCGAGGCCCAATACTCCTTTCGCGGGAATGTTGGCGGGGAGGGGGGGGGGGCGATTTAAGGAAAATTGAGAATGGGCTAAAGACCGTCTTGGCAGACCAAGCCGAACTGGTAGCCGAGTAGAAATTTTCGAGCGTTACATCGGGCCCTGATAGGGTCCTGATAAGGCCTTATCGCAGGGACCGATGTAACTCTCGAGAATTTCTACTCGGTTATCCACTCAACCAACTGTTTTCCATGCTGGGATTTTTTTTTTCTTTTTAAGGATCGCGAAAGCGACCTTGCGGAACGCGATTTCGTCTCGATCAAGGACCTTTTTGACGGGTCGACTGGCATTTCGGCTTCCCAACAAACTGTCGTACTCCCACTCACTCTGATCCATGATCATTCTATCTCGCATCCGTTGTAACTATAAAAGATACGACGGTGAGAGGCTTATTAAGTACGTTATGTGTAACAAGTGTGTCGGGATTGATTTTTATCATAGTGGCCTTCGTTGGCGTTGATTGATCTTATTCAAGGATAAATATCGAGGCCCAATACTCCTTTCGCTGGAATGTTGGGGGGGGGGGAGGGGGCGATTTAAGGAAAATTGACAATCGGCTAAAAACCGTCTTGGCAGGCCAAACGGACTGCTATCGACTCAACCAAAGGTTTTCTGTCCTGGGAATTTTTTTTTCTATTCTATTCGTCTATTTTTTTCGATCATTACACTGAGAAAAAAACATTGGTTGGATTAACCAAAAGTCGCGGTGACATACGTTCAAAGCTGTTATTTGTTTGGTACAAATAAAGCATTGACTTGTTAAACGATTATTTGCTTCAATTTATTAAAAATTTGTCGATTGAAAGAAATATTTTTTTGCACCAACAAAATACACCTTTGAACGTATGTCACCGCGCATTTGCTTAACCCAACCATTTTTTTTCTCAGTTTAATATTAAAATATTAAAAGTTGTAAATATATATATATATATTTTTTTTTTTTTTAATTCAAGAAATGAATCCAAAATAGCAGTAAAGTTTTTGGGCTTTTGTCGGAAGATGCGTTACTAATGGCATTGGCAGGAAATGTGTCGTTTTTTGTGCGAATAATGTTTAGTGTACTGCTCGGTACAAATAATAGAAATACTCGTCCGGCTTTTTAATAAAATTCCAAGCGGCATTCGATATCCGCGCAACTTGTAACGTGAGCTTCGGCGGTGAAGGCAGGACAAATGTTTTCTCGAAATATTTAATGTACGCAAGCCCGATACCGGATTTGCAACTCTACCGTCACCTGCGAATTGTCCATGTGTGACGAGGAGAACTGGTATAGCGAGTTGTCGGTTCAGTAGAGACGATAAATTTGCAGATCGTTGAAACGTTAGGTAAGTAAAAAAAAAAAAATAAGCAACACATCGCGAGCTGTACAGTTTTCATGTTAATAACGTGATATGCAGAGAAATTGCGCTTTCCCAGTGGCATCGATCGGTCAGTAGACCGAGTGCTCGACGCTTTCCATGAACTCGCAAAATGGCATCGAGCTTTGTGCAACTCCCATTCGTAATTGCAAACGGATCAGAAATCGACAATTTCCAACAGGGCGTTCATTATTGTAATTTAAATTGTGCGAATCGAATCGGATCACCATATCAGCACGCAGTTACAACTTTCGGTTTCATCGCGTTTTCACTTTTATAGTATAAAAAATATAGTAACTTTTATATCACAAAACGTATAGTGATATTTATAGTATAAAAAGTATAGCAACTTTTATAGTATAAAAAGTATCGTAACTTTTGTAGTATAAAAAGTTTAGTAATTTTTAGAGTATAAAAAGTACAGTAACTTTTATAGTATAAGAACTATAGAAACTTTTATAGTATAAAATATATAGTAAATTATATCGAATGAAAAGCACAGTAACTTTTCTAGCATAAAAATTCTAGTAGATTTTATAGTGCGATAACGAAGTACGGGACACTATAACTATGTGGTGATCGGACAGGCAAATTGTCAGTTGGTCAATTGAATAGCATTCGAATGGATAAAATTATTCTTTGGCACTTATTTTCATTATTGACGATTCATATATGTAACTTAAGTTTCATGTAAATCTTTGTAACAAGTAAAAATGTACTTATTAACGATTCGAGGCTCAACGCTATAAGAACTTTTAGCTGCTCAGACAAGATTGGCACCAAGTTTCAACATTGCATGAAACTTGGCTACCTTTCGGAGCCTTTGACGTAAATTTTCACCGAAACGATTTCAATAAATCGAAACAAAAATATTGAAATATTTTACTTTCACAACATTTTTTTTTTTTTTTGTGTTTTTAAACTACAATCTCCATGACTGCGTTATAACGTGAAATTGATTCGATCGATATCTTCAGTAGCTGTTCATCGAAACCGTCGAAACAATAAAGTACAGAGCGACATAAAGAACCCGCGGTAGTTCGAAGAAATATGATAACGATATGGGGTTTCGTTCCAGAGTCGCAAGGGAAAGGCGCGATAAACGAGTCAAGGCTCCCGAGGTCTGTACAGAAGTGCCGTAACCAACTGCTGTCGAGGAAAGTCTGAGCTTTTATTGGACGCTTTGTCGTGCAGCAATTCATTCGTGCGCGAGAAGTTCGCACACTGAGAAAAGCATGTACTTAATGTTATCAAATATTTATTGAGACAAATAAAATTTAATTGAGCCAAAAATAATTATTGAACGATTCAGTCATAAAGATCGTCATAAAAAAATTACTCGGCTCAATAAAAAAAAAAATGTTTAACAACAAATAAACATTTATTTTGCCGCACCCAACGAAACATTTCTTTAACATTGAACAAACTCTTTTCCCATTGCAAGGATCTTAGAATCAGCCGAGAAAAAAATGTTTGGTACACAGTAAAAAAAAAAAAAAAATTGTACTTTTTACAACAATTTATTGTCCGCAAGTGTCCACAATATTTTAGTTGGTAATTTTCCGATCCCACCAGTCAGTTTCTAGTTTTACTAAAAAAAAAAAAAAAAAAGTACAAACTAAAATTGTTAATGCCACGGTAAATAAAAGGACATATTTGTATATTCAAACGTTAACAAACGAGTTTGTCACTTATTTAACAAAATTATTTTTACGAAACTTCGTATTCCGATTTTACGAAATTTTTTTTGTTTACTGTGTACTTTTCACAACTTCTCGTCGACAAAAGTTCAACCTAAAATCCTTAATGACACCTTAAATAAAAGGAGTGTTTTGTGCATTGAAACTTAAACAAACGACTTTGTCACTTACTTAACGAAATTATTCAAACGAATCTTCGTATTACGATTTCACGAAATAATTTTTAACTGTCCACTGAGATTGTGCAGCGGAGTCCCACGTGAGATATCTTTCGCGACCACGAAATCAAAGGAGCAACGGCGAGCCCACGGAAATTTGCCAAGATTGCGAATAAACTTGGCGCATGCGCGGTAAACGTATGTACGTGTCTTTGCACCGGCAGAAACGCCGGTCGATCGGGTGCGATACGCCCATACTGAAACCGGAGTACGTGTATCTCTGTATCCGCATCGTGGCATTAAATTATACCTTCGCTTCATACTTATCGCACGCGTATTTCCACCTATAATACGCGCCAGGTTTCACGAACGTGAGGTATACGCGCAACGTGCATACGGGAGATTCAGGTACGGTCTCGCGTAGGTCGTGAAACACGTTCACTTCGCGGTGCCCCATTCTAAACACCTTCATCGCGACACTATTGTATGCGCCTGTGCGATAGGGTAAACGTGGTGAATATGGACCACCCCGATTAACACGTGAATCAATGAAATATAGACCGGTCCATATTGCCCACTTTTACCTTAAATCTCTCCCAGAGCTGACATCCGTCTTTGAGAAAAATAACATACCCAAAAGAATAACATATTACGCTGATAATTTGTATGCAATTAGCTTAAAAAGTTATTACCAATAATTCAAATGTGTTCAAATGTGCAGCGTTTCATGTAAAAACTACGCGGAAAGTTTTGCTACCAGGCACAATGTAATTGGTACATCTGTATCAAAGTTACAATGCGATGCGGACGTCCGATGGACTGAGGGACTGGAAAACAGATTTTATTTTTGTTTTTAACTATTAAGTCTAGGAACATATGTTTATAATTGTTCAATAGGTTGCAGATTTGCTAGGCCTCACGTCAACGATCCAAAGATACTGCGCAGCAAATTTCAGCTGTATTGGTTCACTTTGATTCACCGATTGGATCAACATAGTGAAAAAAAAAAAGTGATTTCAATAGGCACTTCTTACGTGTAAGGAGTGAGTGCCTAAAAAGGGATTATGATAATTTTAAGAAGAGTATACTGGATGAAGATTAAATTCGTTCATGTTCATATAATAACGAGGTGAAAGATGCACAAGCATATTTGTCCTTTGTAATCGTGAAGCGAGTGGAAGACGAAGATGAAGACGTCGAGTTGTTATGAGATATTCTCATGATCCACTTTCACCAACGATGCGAGAAGGCGCTTATAGAATATTCATAATTTCATTATTCTCTATACATATCGTAATCTGGGTTTTATCGTTTCGTTACATAGTCCTCCCACCTCCCCCGCCCCCCCCCCCCCCCCCCCCCGCCCGAGCCCCTCCGTTCTGACAGACGTTACCAACTCATGTATCCTGGTAGAAATTTTACAACGTTCCATTGGGCACTTATAAGGAACGAATGCGATGAAGACCTCATCAGACCCGATATAACGCTCCATAATTGTTACCAAGGTAGTCGAGCGAGCGAGCACGTGATTCATTGAAAATTCGTGTAATTCACCTCTTCATGACTCTTCCCTCGCTCCACCCCCTCTTTATTATTTTTCCATAAATCTGAGCAAGGGATAAGTGTTACAGTGTTAAAAAAAATTCGTATGGAATTTAATACTGTTACTGAAAGTTTTTATGCGTAAAGTGGTATATCAAATTTCATGTAAAATGCTGATGAAAAATTAACGTAAAGTAAATTAAAAACTTTAGAAACACTTTGCTTTTGATTATTTACTTTAATTTTATTATAAAGGAACGTTAATTTCAAGAAATTGCCTTAATTTTGCTGCAAAAGTTCATTAATTTTTCATCACAATTGTACCTCAAATTGAATGTAACAGTTTTTGCATGAAAACTTCGAGTCACGTAAATTAAATTATTTTTTTTTTTTAATCATTTTTCCGGTTTTTCGTTTCAGACCCATATGGAGTCAATTCCCGAGAAAGAGCTGAAAAATCAATTTCTGATTTATTTTGCCCCACCCAATTGTACACTTATATCCGGGCGTACAGCGAGTCGAGTGCTCACTTATCTCCGGCTGATCGAAAACAAGTGAGATTATTAAATCCGTAGATGAGAAAAGCAAATTTGTAAAAAAAAAAAAAAAAAAAAAAAAAAGCACAACACAGGAAAGAATATAAATAGCATCCGCGAATCCATTACCAGCGGCAGTAGTTGTATAATCTTGTACGAATGCACGGTCCGGTGCTGGAGTGCACTCTACCCTCGCGCGTTAATATGTCGGGGAGTGCATACAGTTGTAAGCGGCATATTCTTACGAATGTAAGGCCAATGCGTTGATCGCGGAATTCCAGCACGTGATTCGTTGAAAATTGGTGTAATCCACCTTTTCATGACTCTTCCCTCGCTCTGCTACCTCCTTATTATTTTTCCACAATTGTGGCTAATTGTACAGTGCCTGAATTGATTCTTTCCAATCAAAGAGCCTCGTCTGGATTTTAAATGTACCGCACTTTTATCTTCCAGTCCACCACGGCAGACTTGAAGGTAAAAGGTAAAGGCTGTTCTAGAAAGCGTTATCGTAACGAAGGATCAGCATTCAACTTTTTTGTTTACTCACAGAGGAAGTTTTGCGAATAAAGGTGCATTATGAGATAGTGTTATAACAATTTCGACTTTCACCTTTCAACTTTCAACTTACAGCTTAAAACTTACAATTTACAACTATCAACTTTCAAATTTCAACTCTCAACTTTGATGAGGATGCGTTATGAAAATTTCAATTTTTTTTTTTTTTTTATTGGGTAAATCAATATTTTTGAACGTAATAAACGTCAACGCCAATCCAATGTTGGATTTGAATTCGAGAACACAAAAAAAAAAACGAATAAAAGTAAATTGTATTTCAAGAAAACAAAACGTAGTTTACAGAAAAAAACAGAGAAAAAGCAAAGTTTGGCTTAACCAAGGCGCGTTGCCATACGTTCAAAGGTCTTATTTGATTGTACCATTAAAAAAAGTGTCTAAATCGACAAATTTTCAATCGATGCAAACAACCAATAATCGCTTGAAGCGAATAATCCTTTAACGAAAACAATGCTTTACTTGCAAAAAAAAAAAACAAACATCCGCTTTGAACATCACCGCATATTTTATACCGCGACTTTTCATTAATCCAACAATTTTCTTTATTCACAGTGAAAGTAAAAGTAATTTACCTTTATCGAAATATCTCTTGCGAACAAATAATTTTTTAAGATCAAAAGTCACGAGTGCCTTCGTCTTACTTAAAAAAAAAAAAAAAAATTATTATCGAAAGCATTCCAATTATTATCGAAAGCATTCGAAAGCTCCAGATAATTGATTTTGTTCTCGCCGTCCATCATGCAGCGAGCATGTGCCCGGATCCACGCATCCAATTCCAATCGCGCACGTACCCGACGGACACCATAAGTGTACCCTCGATTAGATAGCTATATGTACCAGAGTTTATTACCTATCTCTTCCACGTTACCTGTCTCGCGCAGGCTATGAACGAGCCGAGAAAGAGTGCGTGCACTCGACAGCTGGCGGAGACTGTATAAGGTTGCGCCGATGGTCGCGCCGTGGGAGTGGAACCGATCGATCCCACGGATCGATCAAGGTTTTGCGCGATCTCGCACCGCGGCTCTATTACGCTATGCGCTGTCACAGCGCCACCGGAGCTCTATCGCTCCGATCCTTCTTGCGCGAAAGGAACTGCCGGCCCTTTTTTTCGCATCCACGTGACTCATGCGGTCGCGCGCATGAGCAAACGCGCATGCGCCCGTGCGCGCATGCGCGGTTGCTCCCGGAAAATAGCCGTGTGCCGCGCGTGCCCTATCAACGCTCTCGGGGATCGTTTTGAAAGTGCCTGCACGGTCCCTGCCGATACACACGTGCGATTAATGCAGCGAGTAACACAGAGAGAGCAAGCTCGTGAGAATTCGTGCTCTATGATCGATAGTCCCAAGTGGCGGCGCGATCAGCTCGATTCCAATAATGCGGTTAAGAGTCGCTCCTTGGGAATCCGGATTCGAGTCCGGTCCCGCGTTGATCACTCGGCGTTACGGTATGACGATCCTCAGCCAATAACCGACGAGCATCTGACGCGTGTCCCCATCCAGAAAAATAATTTATTTCAGGGGCACCGGCAAATAAATGCTTATTTGGTTTAAATTTATATTTTTATTGATTTCAATAACCATTTATTTTAATTATATAAATATTTATTTAAATCAAGCTAATATTTGTTGGCTACGGAGAGCGATAGGTGCGCGGTTGGTGTGTGGCTCTGGCGGTCCCAAAAGTCAAGCAATACCGCTCACGGTCAATATTTGGATGGGTGACCGCCCAGGTTATCTCGGAGATTGGTGATTACCCTGTAGGAAGACTAATCTCTGGGGAAAGAACCGTCTGTGTATGGCTAGGTTTTCCGCAGTTTCAATGTGCACTTGTGCGAATGCGACACAGTAAGGACACAGTAAGATAAGTCGGCTGCGGATGCAATCCGGGGGGAGGTGGGGTATGTAAAAGGGAAAGGACCCCATACAAGTGGACCGGATATTATATATATATACTTGGTAGCTGAAGGCCTGCGATCGATGGCCAATTGGCAATATGCAATACAGGTGAAAGGCGATGAATTTGTTAGGTATAATAAACTGTTACGTGTTATGTATTGTTAACCCTTTATAAGTCACACCGCCCTAAACCGTATGGAAACGGGGCTAGCGGACGCGGAGTAGCGGCCACGCGTTAATACGGTACCGCCTAAGATTGGGCATAGAGGTATGTACTTATAAAGGGTTAGTAAACTCGTTGCTTTCACTACTACTTAATATGTATTTAAATCAAATGAAATTTATTTAAATTAAATAAGTATTTATTAAATGAAATAAATATTTATTAAATTGGGCTGAAGGACTCAGTTCGATGGCCCATTGGGCAAAGGAAAATACTACGGTGACAAGTGCAAACATCCGCGTACTCGTATAAACATTTTGTTCAATAAAAATTCTTGTACTACTATTTATTAAATTAAATAAATATTTATTTGCGGGCCGCTCAGATAAATTACTTTTTCTGGGTCCGACCTCGTCAAGAGATGCGAATCTCGCGGAGTCCGGATGACTTCCGATTTTCGTGTGCCATTTAAAAGTCCTTGGTTGGAACTGCGGCCATCGAGAAAGGAACCTCGAGGGAGGTCCGGGTTCACCCGCAGGAATCGGGCGGAGTTGTCCCGCGCGACCTTAACAAGGTTGACCGGCGTGAAAGGAAAGGACACTCGCGCAAAGGACGTCGACAGCGAGCCCGGCGCCGTCGCTGTCCGGTCTCTCGAAATTCCTCGAATACTTTGCATAACAAGCGCAGTTGACGAAAATAGACTTGGGGCTTAAACAAAAAAAATAAAAAATTGCTTCATAAATTTTTTATTTTTTATTTTTTTTATTAATTTTTTTTTTAATTATGTTAAATCCTTAAGAAGTCAGCGGACTGATTTAGTGGAATGAAGAAGGGAAAGTAAAATTGGACCGTTGCGATTTAGAGATCCGAATTCCTTCGGGTCTCTTCGCCCCGGATTCTCTCCTTCTTTTACTTTATTTTATTGTCAAGCTGTTAAACCGCTGCGATATAGTTACAGTTTCGTTTGGCGCCGCTGGCGTCAACGCATTCGCGAGGAAGCGGGTTTCGGCGAAACCGGTGAAACTGGATGCACACCTTTCACCTATGGTATTTTTAACAATTTTTTTTTTTTTTTTTTTTTTTTATGTCATTTTCAGTTTCGCGTGTTATTGCAGTGGGTGGCGAAATTCGTGTGCGATTCGCCGAGGTGCTCAGCCGATGAGGCCGTGCTTCCTTTCCTTCGTGAAATTATTATTAATATTATTATTAATATTAGTGGTAAAAGACATTTATCACACTCGGTGCGAAAATGTCATTTTTACGCATTTTGGCAAATTTATTATTTTACGTATTTACGCAAAATGGCATTCTTTTTTCTTACTTTTTTTTTTTGTAGATCGCAATGCCTTGGGGTGGACCAATGGGCCATTGACCGAAATCCTTCAGCCTTATTAATACTATTATTAATATCATTAGTACTATTATTGTTTCAATTTTATGTTAAGACGTGGTGCACAGTAGATGAAAAAGGAAATTTAAAAAAACCTTTGAAAATTGTATAATTTCTCATAAAGATGGAAAACACTGAACTTGAATAACGATTGATGTGTCGTTACGGTCGAGGAATCACCGAAAATTGTGAAAAAATATTATAACGTTATAATGTTATAATATTACAATGTTACCAATTTGATAGACCAAGTTTTTTTTAACTTTCTTTCTTTTTTTATATATTACAATGCCTTAGGGTGGGCCAATGGGCCATTGACTAAACTCCTTATAATTGATATTATTATTAATATTATAATTAATATTATTAGTACTATTATTGTTTTAATTTTATGTTAAGAGGTGGCGCACAGAAGATGAAAAACGAAATTACAGAAAAATCTCCGACTGAAAACAGTAAACTTTCGTACAGAGACAGAAAGCAATGAACTGGATAATAATTGACGTGTCGTTTCGGTCGAGGAATCGCCCAAAAATTTGTGAAAAAAAAATATTATAATCTTTACCAAATTTGATAAACCACCAATATTTTCAAAGATGCATAATAGCACAAAATTGGACGTGGACATTCCGAGTTGCATTCATAGTCGAAAGGCCTTACACGAATCTAGCGTTAATTGAGCGTTGGTTGGAGTCACGGCTTAAAAGTTCCGCTGAAACGCGAGAATTCATTTCCCGCGCAAAGTGTTCAATTTACCGATGTAATCCCCCTTAAACACAAACGACGCAAATTACCGTGCGCTAACGCGGGAGAGAGAAAAATAAAGTTTGTTCTGACAATCGACTCGGCCCAAGCGGATTATATTATTTCCAGTCAAAGTTGCCATGTAATTTTTCCGTCTGCGCGCGTGCGGTTAAGTAAGTGCAGTCGAGCTGTACCAGTAACACTAATCGCACCGTCATTAGCGTCAATTGTCTTTGACTACCGAACGAACGAACTTTTATTTTACGATCTCGCGGAGACAGCGACGTTCCGATGCTTGCAACAAGAAAAATCATTTCTTTACACATACATAAACACTTGCGAACCAAAGCGGCTCTGTCGCCTCTTTATTCCTTTCACCTTTCTCACAGCCGCGGCGCGAATTTTTCCGACATACAGACTGAACCAAAACTGCCGAGAATCCTTTCGACAAAACCAATGCACCTTTCGCTAACTCGTAATGATCGACAATTACAATAATCAAAGTACGTCAGGAGTCGGTGAAACACCTCCGAAATCAGCTATTGATGTATACGAGGCACAGCAAGAAAGATTTGCACATTTAACAAACCTTTTTTGTCCACAAACTTCAAAAATTATTTTGCTGTTAATTTCACGAAAATTTTTTTGTAAAATTGACAGACCTTTTTGTAAAATTAACATAAAAAGAATTGCGGACGTTTGTGGACGAGAAACTTTGATACCTGTTTTATTGTGTACCATTTCGATTGGATTGGACTCTTCACAACTGGCTCACGCCGGCGCAAATCGTAACATTTTTTATATGTGAGACAAGGTTTTCTCGGATTTTTAAATTGTAGCGATCAATAGGTTCATTTTTTTAATCATGAATAATTATAAACAATTTTTTAAAATCTAATGAAAAATCTGAGCGCTTTTGAGAGTTAGGTCGGTCCTATAAAAAATCGCAAGCCCAATCGAAGTTGTGAAGAGTAAAACAGAATCGCAATCATTTATTCTCTCTTCCTTCCGAAATTTTCCAGATTTTTAAATTGTGACGATCAATAAGTTCACTTTCTTGATCATAAATAATTATAAACAATTTAAAAAAAAAACAATAAAAAAATGGATAAAAAATCTGAGTGTTTTTGAAAGTTAGTCCGATCCTATAAAAAATCGCTGGCCCAATCCAAGATATGAAGGATTAGGCCCAGGTTGAAATGGTAGAGAATGCCCAAAATTTTGATTTTTACGGTAAAAGGTACGGGGAATATAAATATTCCATCGCCCATTCAATATTTTCGCTTATAAATGTAATCAGTAGTAAAAAAATAAAAAAAAATAAAAAAAAGAAGCCTTGGAGTGATTTTCGAAATTCCGAGCGAAGTGTCGCTCAAAAACACTCAGATTTTTTATCCGTTTTTTTTATTGTTTTTTTTTTTTGCGAACTTTGAGTGCAAAGTTTGGACTTCGTTTCAAACGTCAGATACGTTTGGAAATTCGGATCGAGATTCTCGAGAATTCAGAGTCCGACAGCGCCAAAAATATTTGTCCAATTATCAACGCATATTAAAAAGATGTTTGGAAATCCGGAGCGAGACTCTTAAAAATTCAGAGTGCGACCGTGCCAAAAATGTGTTTTACAATTATCATAGCATGTTGAACATATCTCGAGTTTTTCTCACGTGCCAGTCGAGGAATTGCAGTCTGCACTTAGCAATTTTTTTGGCCAACCTGTATGCAGCCGTGCATGCACGCCGTGCCTCTGGCCGTTTACTTCTCGAGCCGGCCGACTAGCCGTGACATAATTCTGAATTGCATGCCCGTCGGGATCGCCTCTCCCTGCGCCTCGAATTTACCGATTACAGCGTATCACGATTCAGCCCGCAAATCGGAGAACGAGTGTAAATGCGATCGAGCGAGAGAAAAAAAAAAAAAGAAATGAGAGTACCCGAGTCGAGCCACTCGCAGGCACGGTTAAGCGCTGCAACAGCGAAACTTTGCTACACCTCGGCGGGAAACCCTCTCGCGGGCTCGAGCCTCGCTACAATTATCTCAGTCTCGACGGCATTATCCAGTCTTTCTTTCTTACTTCATTCCTACGGGGTCCTCGGCCCTCCTTGCCGCGATCTCTTGCCGCGCCCGACGAAATTTCTCTCCTGACGAGCGTGACGCAATAGGGCACGGATACCGACTCGGATAGACCGATGATTATCCGTTCACAGAAGTCGGTACTCTCGGAGGAATCTCGATATATATTATTGTGATGTCGCGGATGGCAATTTTATATTATTTTAACTTTCGAGCAGCCACCTCGGCTACAGAACGCAGTTGTAGGACGTAAGGACTCGGTATACACGGTGACAAACTGCTTAAGACGTTTATTATGAAAAATAAGAGCTGCAGAGGTACAGAGTGTACGCGTAGAAATTCGATGACTTACTGACTGACTAAACTGGGCGGAGGTTCGTTCTTATAGATCTATCTCGTGACAAAGTCCAGATTGTGGGGAAAGGAATTCGGGCGTCGGAAAAATACTGGAAAGTCAGATGTTTCGGATTCCTGGAAGGCGGTTAGTCATGAGAAAAGGAATGCAATGATCGAAGTCTAGGATTGTGTATTTGGGGGGTGATAAGGAATAGGCGTTCGGAGTCCTCGAGGAGATGACGGGATGCTCGGCGGTGCGATAAGCAGCGGCGGCGGGTGAGAAGAGATAGGCGGCAATCGTGTGGTGGTCGTGTGAAAGCGAAAAAAGGAAGATGTAGGGAGGATCGTTATTACATTATATATATTATATATATATATATATATATATATAATATATATATATATATATATATATATATGTGCGTGTGTGTGTATACTGTTGCAATTAAGTAAATTAACAGCACTTATCGTTCGCGTTCGAGCGAATATTAAATGCGGAGACCATTATTGATTGCCAATCGCTGACCGTCAGAAATAGTCTCTATTAGACAGATCTCATGGTCTTTTATAAGTCGACGTGTACAAACATTTCTCATAGAAGGGGGAGGGAAGGAATCGTCTTCGATGAACATTTTCAAATCTTTTTATCTCGCTGCTTGCAGCAACTACGAAAATGGAGCATTGCACGATCTAAAGTGTTATCTTTAGTTTTAAGATTATGCGACCCTCATATCACCCTCCCGTTCCATCATCTCCGCCCTCAATCGATAACGAACTTATCATTAAATACAGAGACCGTTGATTTCCATCCATATTTTCTTCCAGACTGGTAAGATTTTTTGGTGAAACATTACTAGGGTTTTCATTGACAATAGACGCACGAAAACCTAAGTGTGTTTCGTTGTCGTCATTGCCGAAGTGGATAACATTGTGGCAGACTCAGCGACGCAGAAATCGTAGCTCCGAATATTCCAACTACCAACGTGAATACATAAACTGTCCGGCACAGAACAGCGTCGACTTTTAAGTGGGAATGGCACAGCTAATCGCGGCGACCGCTTCGAGCTAATTTCGCAAAGAATTTAACTTCTCGTATTACCACGAGCTTTCGTGCATTGACCCCTCTGTAGTGTGACGAGTGTACGAACATCGCGAATTTTCTGTGGAATTTTAAAGAGCTAAATATCACCGTAATAAAATAAAATGAAATAACAAAAACTTGCATACCAAAAATCTCAAAAATCCTTGCAATATTTGCCTCGGCGAAGTAGGCGTATCGGCGTACAGATCTGGAATGTGAAAAACCGTCGTCGACGGATTGAATATATGACGCCTCGAAAATACGAGACTAAACCTCAAGATATACCTCAAGGGGGCAAAGACTATCACAGAGTTAGGTTGAGTGACTGGCTCTGACGACCTCGGTAATGAGTTAACAGGAAGACACGCATATTTTTGCACTTCATTAAAGTCACACGCCAGTCTGGCGGACCAGACGTCTCCATCATGGCATTAATGTGCCGAAAACAATTTTGTTTTTTTTTTTTGGTTTTTTTTTTTCGTAACACTGTTTATAGTGGAATCGAGACGAGAGGTTCATGTTGGCCTATCTACTGATCTGCCGTACCGACGGAGTGAATATCGTAGTGGTCATTCACTTCTGAAACGGAACTTTGGTGTCCATTGCGAATCATTAAAAAAAAAATGTTTTTTTGAAACGCCTCGGATCCATCGGGTGTGATGTTATGGGGTTAATGCCATTTGCGAATGAATAACACGTGGATTGGAAGGTGCTGATTGCGATTAGAGGAAAGTTCATGCTTGCGGAAGCGTGACATTTTAATGCAGTCCTGTTTATTATCTGCGCCCGGCTTGGTGATTAATTTTGAGGTAAATGTCTGTGACGAGCAGACGGTTAATAGACTGATAATTTAAGCTCCGGTCGGGAAACGAAATGTGGTCTCTATGTAAGGAAGACGAGGAAGATCAGGTTGGATTTTTTCGGGGTCTCTTAAAATCGACGAAACATAAACGTGTAAAAATTATATATATATTAATGACGGAGCGGGGCACTACTTTCAGTGCCTACTTCAAGCAAACAAGTACTTTTTAGTACTTTCAGTAGTTTTACTGCGATTTCAAATAGCAAGTACAAAAACTTTTTGAGTACACGCTCGCATTGTGGATTCTCGATGAGTATCCGTAATGCGACCCAGTAGCATAACATCCTGTTTCTATTAATACATGATTGTCTGTCTAGACTTTCCAATAAGTGAAACTTCACTTAACCTTAAGTGAAAGCTTTACATTAAGTACGTACTTGAAGTACTCAAGTACTTTTATTACGATTTCAAGTACCAAGCACAAGTAGTTTTTGAGTACACGCTCGTATTACGGATACTCATCGAGTATCCGTAATGCGACCCAGTAGCATAACATCCTGTTTCTATTAATACATGATTATCTGTCTAGACTTTCCAATAAGTGAAACTTCACTTAACCTTAAGTGAAAACTTTACATTAAGTACGTACTTGAAGTACTCAAGTCCTTTTATTACGATTTCAAGTACCAAGCACAAGTAGTTTTTGAGTACACGCTCGTATTACGGATACTCATCGAGTATCCGTAATGCGACCCAGTAGCGTAACATCCTGTTTCTATTAATACATGATTGTCTGTCTAGACTTTCCAATAAGTAAAACTTTACTTAACCTTAAGTGAAAACTTTACATTAAGTACGTACTTGAAGTACTCAAGTATTTTTATTACGATTTTAAGTACCAAGCACAAGTAGTTTTTGAGTACACGCTCATATTATGAATATTCGATGAGTATCCGTGATGCGACCCAGTAGCATAACATTATTTCTATTGATGTATGATTATCTGTCTAGACTTCCCCATAAGTATAATGTTAACGAGAATCTATTTTTTTTTTTACTCCATTAAAAAACCGGCAAGGTATGAGATCCTATTCGGTTTTTGTAAATGAAAATTTGTATGAAATTTTTTAATGGATTTTTTGTTAATAAAAAAGTGAAGAATAGATTAAAAATAGCATCACACCTACGAATTCCAAATATTTCAGTTAGCGATTTTTTACAATGAGGAAGCTCACGTGCAAATCACTGCACCTTTTTCAAAAACTTAGATAACGCCTAGTGCTACGAACTTAATTGCGAAAAGTACTTGACAAATACTTCAAGTACAAAATGTACATGAGAAATAATTCAAGTACTAAATGTACTTGAGAAACACTTCAAGTACACAATGTACTTGAGAAATACTTCAAGTACAAAATGTACTTGAGAAATAATTCAAGTACAAAATGTACTTGAGAAATAATTCAAGTACTAAATGTACTTGAGAAATAATTCAAGTACAAAATGTACTTGAGAAATAATTCAAGTACTAAATGTACTTGAGAAACACTTCGAGTACAAAATGTACTTGAGAAATACTTCAAGACCAAAATGTACTTGAGAAATAATTCAAGTACAAAATGTACATGAGAAATAATTCAAGTACAAAATGTACTTGAGAAATAATTCAAGTACTAAATGTACTTGAGAAACACTTCAAGTACAAAATGTACTTGAGAAATACTTCAAGACCAAAATGTACTTGAGAAATAATTCAAGTACAAATAGTACTTAACACTTCAAGTGCTTGTGATACTTTGTACTTTGAATTTGGAGTCCTTTTTGATACTTTGTCCAGCTCCGATTAATACCTCGAGTAGGTGATATGGCGATTACAGGACACAAAAAATGTAAGTGTAAAATAAATGCCCGGTCGATAATAACTCCTCGGGGCATGAAACATCTCAAGTCTCGTTGATTGGTCACGCATTGAAAATAGCGTCAGGCACACGCAATAATTGTGAAGAAAATATTACATCACACATCGCCGAACGCAAACTACTCGACTGCACGAGTGGTCATTCTCAGCGAGTGCGCATTGGCTTGCATCAATCAAGATGATTCGAAAGACCTTCCGCTTCGCCCAACCAGCGCTCGGTCGGTAACGAAATCGGTAATAAATTTTTTTTCACCTTTCCCGGAATCGTCGGTAAAAAAAAAAAAAAAAAAAAAAAAAAAAAAAAAAAAAAAAAAAAAAAACAGATTCCCATCGAGAACGGATATTATGTCAACTTCCGGTGAGACTTTCCTTCGACCGTAAATAATCAACGCCCGTGAAAAAGCCTTGATTACAGTTTTCATTATCCTTCGCGGTATTTCGCATGCTCTTGACGATCAACTCTATAATTATTTACCATTTTTTTAAAAACACATATAACAATAATAAAAAAAAAAAAGTAAAAAATAAAATGAAAAATTTTAAACTTCGAAGAGGAATAAGAGGAGGAATGAGGTATTTCAGAACCGGAAGCAGACCGTAACACGGCCTCGCGGACTTTCCACGCGAAGCAAAACTGAACGACCTAGAGTGGCTCTTTTGAAGACGAAGACGATGGCGTGGAAGGAAGCGCGACATTATATACATGGACTCGCGTTAACTCCGTTGCGTAACGTTGCGTGGCTGTATTTCGTCTGGAAATTTAGCGACGAGGGAGAGCAGCTCGGACAGTGACGAGGAACGTGCTTGTGTACGTGCAACAGCATAACTGTATGTGTAGCTTCGCGAAGAGTGCACCGTTAGTCGACTCGCCGTTACAGGAATTACATTGCGTCATAGGCCACTCGCGCATACGAGGACTGTTATCCTGCGGTAATCGAGATAATTGAGCGTCGATAGTCGATGCGCCGATCGGGCCCTGTTTGGAAGGACGAATCGCTCGGATGACAGAAACATACACGGATGCTCATTAATGAGTTAATAATATTTATTATTTTTATTTTATTTTTTTATATAATTGCACCGAAGCGATTGGAAGCTTTTTCACTAAAATGAATTTTTTTTATTTTAGAGATGAGGAATCGAGTCTCACTCTTTGGCGCGTAAGAAAAATAAGATACTACCGAAGTGTCTGAAGCGAAATCTATTCACAAAAAAGAAGTTGAGCCGAAGCGAGCAACTTGATCGTAATTAAACCGAAAAATCCTGCATCTTTTGTATGATTCTGCTATTCGCTCGCGAGTGCGCATGCGCAGTTCGTTATGAGTAGTCTCATTAGTGGGCATGACGAGTTGGAAACTCTGCTCTAATGACGATATTTATTTTTAATATTACCGAAGCTATTGGAAACTTTTTTGCTAGAGTACATTTTTTATTCGAACGCTGCAGAATACGGTTTCAGGCTCTTTGTCGAGCACGAAAAATAAAATCGTACCGAATTGAATGAACAGAAAACTATTTATAAAAAAGAGTTGAAGCACACCCAGAAAAATAATTTATTTGACGGCCACAGTTTATTTATATTTAGTAAAATATTTATTTGATTTAAATAAATATCTATTTAAATCAAGTAAATAGTTACTTAAATTAAATAAATATTTATTTTAATTAAATAAATATTTTGCTTGATCTAAATAAACGGTGGCCGTCAAATAAATTATTTTTCTGGGTGTAAACCGAGCAAGTCGACAGTACATCGTGATAACTTTTGACCCAAAAATCCCGCATAGTTTGTATGGTTCTGCGGTTCGCTCGCGAGTGCGCATGCGCACTTCGCAACGTGTTGTGTCATTACTGCGCATGACGCGGGTCCCTTATGCCGATTTGGAAACGTTGCTCTAATAACGATATTAATTTTTTTAATAATAATACCAAAGCGATTGGAAAAACTTTCGCTAAAAATATTTTTTATTCGATCGATGCAGAATCGAGTTTTGACTCTGCCACGTACGAAAAATAAAGCAGATCCGAATTGTATTAACAGAAACCTATTTACAAAAAACAAAGTTGAACAAACTGCGCAATCGAGTTCGTAATTCGGTCGTACAGCAAGATAACTTTCAACCTATATAAATCTCGCATAGGTTGTAAGATTCTGCGGTTCGCTCGCGAGTGCGCATGCGCACTTCGCAACGTGTTGTGTCATTACTGCGCATGACGCGGGTCCCTTATGCCGATTTGGAAACGTTGCTCTAATAACGATATTAATTTTTTTAATAATAATACCGAAGCGATTGGAAAAACTTTCGCTAAAAATATTTTTTATTCGATCGATGCAGAATCGAGTTTTGACTCTGCCACGTACGATAAATAAAGCAGATCCGAATTGTATTAACAGAAAACTATTTACAAAAAAAAAAAAAAAACAAAGTTGAACAAACTGCGCAATCGAGTTCGTAATTCGGTCGTACAGCAAGATAACTTTCAACCTATATAAATCTCGCATAGGTTGTAAGATTGTGCGGTTCGCTCGCGAGTGCGCATGCGCACTTCGCCACGCGTTGTGTCATCGTTGCGCATGACGTCCCTTATGCCAAGTTGGAAACGTTCCTCGGGCACGTGGGCGATAAGGTCTCGGGGAAAAACGATTTCTGACCTACGCCATCAAAAGTGCAGCCCGGTGCGAGACGAGGTTCTGAGCGAATGGGCCACTTACTCCCACTGGGCGAAGCCACCGCGGCGATTCGAAGCCTATCATCGTCGGCGCGTAATGTTCTCGGTGTGGCGAATCATCCGTGAAATAATGACAACGATGGGGAGAGCGAGGAGGAGGACGAGCGAGAGGCGAAGCAACGGGAAGATTGTGAGGTGGTTCCATGGTAAAGTACAGGGCGCACCAAAACCGATCAATTTCTAGGATAGGAGATCAATGTTTAGTTGTACTAAAAAGATAGGATAGAAGATCAATGTTTAGTTGTACTAAAAAAAAAAAAATCAATGTTTAGTACTAAACATTGATCGTTTCTCGGATGATTTCTGGAGCGCCGACGAAACATTACTTGTCGGTGAGTACACAATTTCTTTTTCTTCGCAAAAATTCTATTACTTCCGCGTGCGAATGCAATTTCACGCGTATATTGGACTCAGAAATGAGAATTTTTTTAATGCAGCCAATTACTACCGATAAAAATCGTAAAGTTTTTAGTAAACAATTCAGTAAAAGAGTTTCAAGATTTTCAGGAAAAAAAATTAATTATTGCCATCGAGTAAACTCTACGAGCTGAGGAGTGAGCTAGTGAATTCAAATTCACCGTAAGATATGAAATTTTAAAGTTAAATCATTATAAAAAGAGATTTTTCAAATTTTAAGAATTTTCAGATTTTAAGGAACAAAAATTCGATTTCCCTTCGGTGTAAAATAAAATTGGCCGTAAAACGCAGGATCTTAAAGTGAAATTCTTAAAAAGGAGAGTGTCTCTGCATTCAACAGCTATCGGTTGCGATCCGGCCTGTATAACAGCGTTACACCTACGCGTGCCGGAAAAACGAAACGGCGGAAAGTCCAGTCGAAAGGTCACTGACCTGTGAATGCCCATTTGATGGGAACACTGCCTAAGCGTGAAGATCTCGACTCCGTACACGGTACAAGCCATACGAGTTTTCGAGCTCTCATGCACACACTAAAAAATAATTTCGTAAAATCGAAATGCGAAATTTCGTAAAAATAATTTTGTCAAATAAGTGACAAACGAGTTTGTCACTTATTTGAATATACGAACCTGTCCCTCTATTTCCTGGATTATTGACAAATGTAGTTTGTAACTTTTGTTTGTAAAACTGAAAAATTAACAAATAAAAAATTGTGAACGTTTGTGGACAATAATTTTTTTTTTTTAAAGTACACATTTTTTTTACTGTGTGGTTAGGGCAGAGCGGGGCAAAATGGCACAGCACTTTTCGAGTTTTGCCCTGACTGTCCCGTTTTGCCCCACTGTGCCATTTTGCCTCTGTCTCCGCCATGTCCATCGAGAGAGAGAACGAGAAAGACCGCGAAGAGACTGTCATGCATGTGCTCTTTCAGCAGTCTCTCCCGCGAAAAACTACTTGCAGCGAACGAGCAGAAAAGATTATGCGCATGCAACAACCGCACCATGAAATGGGGCGTGGGTTTTCCATTACGCCTCTATGTAACCGGAGAAAAAAGAAAACATTCGATACGATCGAGTATTTTTCAAATCGTTCGATCATCAATTCTTGATCGAAGAACAAATGCGCATCGTCGCGGGAACGAATTACCTCGAAGCAACTACAATGTACCAATGGCCCGATTGTCATGCTCGATTGAAATATTATTTTCTTTAAGTGTGGAGGGACATAAAAATAATATGTACCGATTAAACAATACCTTATTCAAGAGGAAGCCGAACTGACCGTAAGTTTCAAATCGTTCGATCGTTGCTTTTCAAATTGTTCGATCAGACATCAATTCTTCATCTAAGAATAAATGTGCATCGTCACGTGAACGAATTACCTCGAAACAAGTATGATATAACGATGCCTAGAATATGACGCTCGATTGAAACATTATTTTATTTAAGTGTGCAAGGACATGAAAATAATAGGTACCAATTAAATAATACCTTCTCAGAGTGAACGCCGGACCTCCCATAAGTTTCAAATGGTTCGATCATTGCTTTTCACATTGTTCAATCAAAGATCAATTTTTCATTGAAGAATAAATGTGCATCGTCGAGAGAACGAATTATTACGCTTGATTGAAACATTATTTTCTTCGAGTATGCAAGGACATAAAAATAATAAGTACCGATTACATAATACCTTATAGAGGAAGACACCGAACTCCCCATAAATTTTGCGTGGCAATAAATTTTACCCACAAAGCGTGGAACAGCTACGGTTGATAAGAAGAAAAGGGAATGAAAGGTGAACTGGATAAGAACCATCGAAGGTGCAGAATAACAAAACGAAAGCAGGATAGCAGTAGTAAAAGAGAACTGGATATGTACGACGAGAAAAAAAATATCTGATACGATCAAGTATTTTTCAAATCGTTCGATCATCAGTTCTTCGTCTAAGAATAAATATGCATCGTCGCAGGAACAAATTACCTCGAAACAAGTATAATATACCGATGCCGAGAATATTATACTTGATGGCAACATTATTTTCTTTATGTAACTCATGCGTGAAACGTGCTACTTTCCGTGCCAGCCAAGAGTGGCGTAAGTCGCGCTTTACAGCCAAGTGTACTATAAATACCCGGCCCATTTACACATCGGGCCGATTTTACATTACACACGCTTCTCAAACTTTACGCACGCCTCTCAGACTTTACGCACGCTTCTCGTACTTTACGTACGCGACTCGTACTTTACGCACGCGTCTCGTACTTTACGCACGCGTCTCGTACTTTACACACACTTCTCGTACTTTACGCACGCGTCTCGTACTTTACGAACGCGTCTCGTACTTTACGAACGCGTCTCGTACTTTACGCACGCGTCTCATACTTTACGCACGCTTTCTGTAACGTTCGTTTATTTTTTCTAACATACTTTACAGAAAACAATATGCGATGCTAGTGCGGTGTAGCGAACATCACACGCGGACTGTGAAGTAAGTCGCACTTCACAGCGTGCGTATAAACTTTGCTTTACCGCACTTGTATCGTAAATGCCTATTAAGTGTGCAAGGACATAAGAACTATACGTACCGATAAAACAATACCTTATCCTGGAGGACACCGCATAACTCCCCATAAATTTTACGTGGCAATAAATTTTACCCACAAGACTACAAGATAAGAGTGTAATAGCTAGGGGTGATAAGAGGAAAAGGGAATGAAAAGCCAACTGGATAGGAAACATCGAAAGTGCACAGTAAAAAAAAAAAAAAAAAGAAAACGAAACGATAATAATAAAAGAGAACTGGACTTGGGTGGAACAATGCCCATAAATCGCTGACTTTATCCACCTCTGCTATTGTACTGACTCTAGAGTCGGCTCTCCGAGAACACTTGAAGGATAGTGCATCTCCATGTGTAACGATAGGCGCGACCCGGGAGCGTTCGAATGCCTATGGGAATACTCATAGTGTACGTGTGTGTTTCTATGTATCTATGTATCTATGTATCTACCTTGCAGCTTGGGAGAATATAGTCATACGGAGCGCTGGATTAAAGGGTAGCGTAGACACCTGCGAAACCATGCAGATTGTCAAAGCCATTGCAAAACGATGCGATGGGATTCATCGAAAGTTTCAGAATTAAAAGTGAAATAAATGGAGGAAGGAAAAAAGTATGTTTCTTAAAATTCGATTTATTTGAATTGTGAATACTGAGAATAAATTCGGATGAAAGCGAATTGGTGTTCATTAATTCGACATCGATAGTCATATATCCAATAAAATTTCCTAATTCATCTTTGAGGATTACATTTTTTTTTTTATTTCGACGAATATTTAAAATATTCGACGAATACCATGCAGATTGTCAAAGGCATTGCAAAATGATGCGATGGGATTCATCGAAAGTTTCAGAATTAAAAGTGAAATAAATGGAGGAAGGAAAAAAGTATGTTTCTTAAAATTCGATTTGTTTGAATTGTGAATACTGCGAATAAATTCGGATGAAAGCGAATTGGTGTTCATTAATTCGATATCGATAGTCATATATCCAATAAAATTTCCTAATTCATCTTCGAGGATTACATTTTTTTTTTTTTTGATTTCGACGAATATTTAAAATATTCGTGTTACATGAATTCAGCGATGTTTGCCTATGGGATTACTCATAGTATACATGAGAAATTTAGTAAATTGAGGAAGGAAAAACGATATTTTTTTTTAAATCCCAAATATCAAAATTCGTTTTTGTTAGAATTT
The DNA here is from genome assembly GCA_963922035.1 of Amblyjoppa proteus. Lineage (NCBI taxonomy): Eukaryota > Metazoa > Arthropoda > Insecta > Hymenoptera > Ichneumonidae > Amblyjoppa > Amblyjoppa proteus. Next base: position 12,773,416 of record OY998233.1, read on the forward strand.
TGTATAACAAAAAAAAGTTGCACACTGAACATCTTACCCTCCCGGAATAATTTCGGATAAAACTGAATTAGCGTCCATTAATTCGATACCAGTGATCATATATTTAATGAATTTTATTAATTAACCTTCGAAGATATAATTATAATTCTCGAAAGTGCCGACAAAAATGAAAAATACTCGTGTTTTATCAATTCAGCAACGTAAATGCATACATCGCTATTTACTGCTAGAAGACAAAAGGGCATATAAAAGTGGTACACAAGCTTTTGGGCCAGTGACTGGAAAGACTTTTAATTTACGAGCGAATGTATCCAATTCGAACAAAGGCAGTTACCGTAACTACGACTATACGCGTGAAAACATCGACCGACATGAAGTAGAGAACAAAGTGAAGTATTTATTTATCGCGCGGAGTCCAAGGCGAGACATTCGGTATTGTGATTCTGGCATACATATTACATACGTACACCTGAATCGGAATACCACAATGTATATACATAATAATGCATATACATATACATGCATATATAAATGCATGCATATACATATACATGCATATGCATATACATGCTTATATATATGCATGCATATACATATACATGCATATATAAATGCATGCATATACATATACATGCATATACATATACATGCATATATATATGCATGCATATACATATACGTGCATGTACATATACTTGCCTATCGATATATATGCATATGTATATGCAAAATAGAATTTGCAAAGTGTCTAGGTCGACGTTCACCATCGGCATTTGCCATAGAGATCCGGCGACGATACAGCGCGACATAGGAGCGCAGCATCAGGAGCGGGGCATCTTCGTTCGTCTGGCCCGAGAGGTGAGCTTCGCGCTGGGATTCCTATCTCCGGTGCCTTGACTCGGCGGGTTCGCGAGGCGAAGGAAAGAAGATGGATTTACGAAGACCGGTGAGCGAGCGAACGAGGATCGTTCGACCTGCGCTATAAAGCAACGTCTTCTTACCGGTACCCTCAATGTATATCTATATCATGCACGCACCCGAGCCGTGCCTCGTATAAAAGACACTGGCGGCGCGGACGCCCAGCGAGAATAATCGCCGGGACTGAGCGGGCAAAGCGCAATGTGGCTCCCGCTGGAAATTGCGAGGGAGGAATACCGCGGAGTGCACGAACGGTAGGGCAAAAGCCCTCCCCGAGAGATGCATCGCTCGGAAGAAGCTATAATGGAAAGACACGCGCGGACGGCAAAAAAGCAAAGGGGCGGCCGCGGTAGTTAACAATGCGCATGCGCGTAAGCGTACGCGTACGATAGGCAATACATATGAGTCTGCGAAATGGTATTTACGAGCTGCGCTCGAAATAATTGGCAATCTATCCTTGTACTTGAGAGATATTCGAGGTACGCCTACGCCGGTTAACATACTTGGGATTCATGCGGGGATGAAAAAGAAAACGGAGGAGGAAAAAACCTTTTTTTATGGCAAATGAAAGAGACTCGGTGTTTTATGGCCTGTTTGATTTCATTCCGTTGCGCTATCGTTCGTAAGTCTCTTAAGGTAGTCGAGTGGTGCTCACTTCGCATAAGTTTCGGGAATATTGGGGGGAGTTGCAAACACTTCTGGATGGGATAGAAATCTGAAAAAAAAAAAAAAATGAAGCATATCGAAGGTTCTGAGAGGATTTATTTTGTAGAATAACTCCAGAATGTTATCGACGAATTGATGAAAGATAAAGTTTTTCGACAAATCTCACGGAAACCTAACTTCTTTTTTTTTTATGAAAATGATTCGTTCACTTTTCTGAATACGTATGAATTTTTTCAGTTTTTTTAATTCACTTTGAATTGTTTTTTTTTTTTCGATATGGGAAAAATGTCTAAAAAGTCACAAAATTCGAAGTGAATTCAAAAATCTGACAAATGCATACTTTATTCAGAAAAATTAATGAATCATTTTCATAAGAGAAAAGTTAGGTTTCCGGGTGGTTTTTTGAACGATTTTATTTTTCATAAAAATGTTAATAACATTTTGGAATTATTATTGTGCGATATTAATCTTTTCAGCACCTGTAATGTGCTTGATTTTTTTTTCAGATTTTCATACCATCGAGAAGTGTTCGCAATTCCCTCTCATTTCTCTGAAACTTATGCGAAGTGAACACTATTCGCAAGGAGTACCTTAACGTATGGGAGAGCCTAACCCTTTAAGTGTGGTGGATCGTCCTTGTGGCCGGGGTGCCTCGCGGCGGCGAAGTCTCACTCGGGACACCGATTTATTGAGTCGGGATGCGGCGCGATCCACGAGACGGCGAACTCCTGCGTGCGGACACAATTAAAGAGTCGAACCATCGAACAACTGTGCTGGAGCATTGAACATCGATCGGATAGATATTTTAATCACAAAACGTGCCAGGGGGCTTTTCACATGGTCATTTTTCCTTCGCAAGCACCAAAAGTCGTTCCAGGGTCGAGCGCAATGGGATGAACTAAAGTCGCCCACGCGCATGCGCGCTAGATCCGGCGCTCCGCCAAGTCTCGCGATTCTTGACCGATTGAAATAAATAAAAAAAAAACGGAAAATATTGTAATATACACAGTAAAAGATATTTGTACATTTAACAAACCTTTTTTTGTTCATAAACGTCCATGATTATTTTATTGTTAATGTCACTAAAAATATTCGTGAAATTGACAGACATTTTTTGTAAAATTACTATGAAGAGAATGGGATGGGATGAACTAAAGTCGCCCACGCGCATGCGCGCTAGATCCGGCGCTCCGCTAAGTCTCGCGATTCTTGACCGATTGAAATAAATTAAAAAACAAACGGAAAATATTGTAATATACACAGTAAAAGATATTTGTACATTTAACAAACCTTTTTTTGTTCATAAACGTCCATGATTATTTTATTGTTAATGTCACTAAAAATATTCGTGAAATTGACAGACATTTTTTGTAAAATTACTATGAAGAGAATGGGATGGGATGAACTAAAGTCGCCCACGCGCATGCGCGCTAGATCCGGCGCTCCGCTAAGTCTCGCGATTCTTGACCGATTGAAATAAATTTAAAAAAAAACGGAAAATATTGTAATATACACAGTAAAAGATATTTGTACATTTAACAAACCTTTTTTTGTTCATAAACGTCCGAGATTATTTTATTGTTAATGTCACTAAAAATATTCGTGAAATTGACAGACATTTTTGTAAAATTACTATGAAGAGAATGGGATGGGATGAACTAAAGTCGCCCACGCGCATGCGCGCTAGATCCGGCGCTCCGCCAAATCTCGCGATTCTTGACCGATTGAAATAAATTTAAAAAAAAACGGAAAATATTGTAATATACACAGTAAAAGATATTTGTACATTTAACAAACCTTTTTTTGTTAATAAACGTCCATGATTATTTTATTGTTAAGGTCACTAAAAATATTCGTAAAATTGACAGAAATTTTTGTAAAATTACCATGAAGAGAATAGTGGACGTTTGGGGACAAAAAAACGTTCGTATCTATGTCACTGTGCACATAAATGACGGGAATAGTACACGGTAAAAAAAAATTGTAAATTTAATGTACCGGACTGGAAGTTTTTATGCAAAAACTGATACATTAAATTTGATGTGCATATGTGTTGGAAAAGGAAATTCAGTTTTTCATTGAAATGAATGTAAATTATTAAAAACAAAGTGTTTCCAATGTTTTTAATACCCTGAACATTAATTTTCCATCACAATTAATTACATAAAATTTGATATACCAGTTTTTGCATAAAAACTTCCAGTCCGGTACATTAAATTCCATACTCATTTTTTTTTTTTCTTACAGTACGTCAAATGACAAACGTACAGATTATGGATTGACGAGATGATTGCCCTGTAAAAATAAATTATAAATTTAATATACTGGAACTTGAAATTTGCCTTCATGGCCATTGATTGAAAATGAATGTACTTTATTGCAAAATAAAAATACCAAACCGGACGAAATTTGCAAAAATTTTTATTAAAAATAAGAAAAGTTACTGTAAAATTGCAAAGCACATGTGTTTGAAATCTCAGAGAGAGTTTCTATTTAAAAAAAAAAAGCTTCCAATCCCGTTGATGAATTGTCAGACAATTTTTTTTTTTTTTTTTTTTTTTACAGCGTAAAGTCAATAGGACTTTCAAAGAGAGCGAACCGACACTTCGCACTTGAGCTAAATAGTCGTGATCGTTATTAACAATATACCGTCCAAAAACGAAATACGCCCATTGTTGATTTACCTCCCACGTAACACAACATTGTCTCGATCTCTCAAAAAAAAAATGTCCAATAAAAACGAATAAAAAGCCGGGTTTATCTAACAACGATCGAAAGAACCGCAAGAAAACTCGACGCGTGAAAGCGCCGACTCGCGATAGTTCGCTGATAATAAATGATGGCAGAGACGGCCTCGATTGCCGTCTACCCGCAGGATCTTGTACTTGCAGAAGTTACATACAACCGCGACGATTAACATAAACGCGTGACGAAAACTCCATGGTATGTAAACATTAAATATAGAAGCTATATACAGTGGATAATCGTGCCGAGATTATTACATCGCCGGGAACGTTTGGCGTTGTATTAGGTATCGGAATGCATTTTATAAAATGAACATTCGAATGTGACGTGTCTCGTGGCTCGAGGCATTATCAGGCGACTTTATGGACTGGGATTTTGAAACCCGAGCACTTTCCGAACAACCGCCGGGGACCGCGATTCTTAATGACAACCCGGCTATGGGAAATATCATTTTCCCATGTAACCGAGCCGATGTGTATCGTTGTGCACGCGGTACATGACTATTGTCACACTCGGTGGCGGCGTTTCGTATCGAGGTCGCAAATTATTTCTTCTGTAACGATATATAATTGCTCGAACGGAGCAGTGGCGAAAGAAACCGTGGCATGAAGATAAAAAGGTGCGACGGGAGAGGCGAAGTTTACGGAAGGAAAGGACTAACGGTTCATCGGAGGGAATCCGCTCCGGGCGCGCTGCTGACATCATTCCGTACTCTTTTGTACACCTTTAAAGATGTCGCTCAGGGACGCGTGCGGGCATTGCGATGATTGATTTCGAGATTTTCTTTTTTTTTTTTTTTTTTTTTTTTTTTTTTTTTTTTTTTCTCAGCCGTCATCTGCGCCGTATTTGGTGTGTTTAATGCGTGGCCACTCATTTTCGATTTCCTTTATGGACTATCGTTCTTTGTCATTTTGGAGAGTATTCGCTGTTCAAAGTACAAAGACTGTCGTTGAATGTACTGATTTTATTTTGACGAACTCTTCTTGCCGATGCGGCCACAAACTCTTCCTTGTTAATGTCGCAAAACGAATAAATTGTTATGTTTGCAAAGATTTTTTTGTAAAAGTAACAAAAAATGTTGGTAAAATTAACAACATTTTTTGTAAAATAAAAAAAAAATTTGGTAAAATTAACAACATTTTTTTTGTAAAATAACAAAAAATTTTGTGAAATTAAGAAAAATCTTTGTAAAATTAACAAAAAAAATAAATAAAATTCAGAAAAATCTTTGTAAAATTAAGCAAAATTTTGCTGAAATTACTTATGAAGACGCTTATGGGCGAAAAACGTTTTGTTCGTTGAACATTTAGTGCTGAATCGGAGCGAAAAGTTCCTCTGTAAATTAGCAATTTGCATTCAGTCGATTGTTTCGTTTTGTATGTAAGTATTCTACCACTATTGAATAAAAAATATTTTAAAAAATAAATAATTAATATTCTGACAATTGAACGCGATCGCTCTGGCACAATATCATTGTGAAGGGGAACTCGCACGAGGAGCTCTCTCGATCCATAGATCAAAAATGCACACACGGCGATGATAAATAAATCCGGATACATTTTTACCCGCGTCCGTCGCGATTGAGACTTGTACATAAATATACATAGACACGTATACCGAGTCGAGTCGCCTTGAGAGTTCGAGAACGAAAGTTCGTCCTCGTTCAGCGAGCACGGGCGTGCGCGCGTTCGACGTACCTGAGTGCACCGCGACTCTATAAGAATCCGCTCTCACCCGGCAGGGGGGGGGGGGCATCGAGTTTCATTGAAATACATGAAAAATCGGAACCCCGGGAGAAAAATATTAACGAGGACATATATAGGTATATATCGACTGTTAAGAAACAAAAGGGCGTATCTCACATAATTTCACACGTAAAACGATGTCGGATACGCCCTTCTTATTCTCATCAGTCCGATGTACTACTTTGCAAAAAATGCATCCAATAATGTTGATTAAATGCACGTTTTACGTGCATCATATTTGCTAAATAAACATATGTGAGATATTATATATATATATCGTGTTTCATCATTTCACCCAAAAATCCACAAAATGTAACTGACGCGACCCAGTTAATTGATATGTTCACTGGTACGAAACAAAAGGGCGTATTTCACGTCATTTAACACGTAAAAGGAATGTCGGATACGCCCTTCTTATTCTCAGCAGTCGATCCATTTTTTTTTTTTTTGGTACTAAATGCATCCGGTAATATTTATTAAATGCATGTTTTACGTGCGTCATATTTCTTAAATAGACATATGTGAAATATTCTATACACAATGTTCCATCCTCACGCCGATAAGATTAAAAATCCATAAAATCCTTTCACCCAAAATCAAACAACCGGTGCGACCAGTTAACTGATATGTTAACTGGTAACAAAAAAGGCGTATTTCACATCGTTTAACACGTTAAAGGATGTGCGATACGCCCTTCTTATTCTCAGCAGTCGATATACTATTATGCACAAAATGCATCCCATAATATTTATTAATTGCATGTTTTACGTGCATCATATTTGTTAAATAAACATATGTGAATTATATATATTCCCCAAAAATCCATAAAATTTAACAACTGGCGCCATTACTTAATTGATATGTTAACCGGTAAGAAACAAAAGGGCGTATCTCACATAATTTAAAACGTAAAACGATGTTCGATACGCCCTTTTTAATTCTCAGCGGTCAACATATTTTTTTTGCACAAAATGCATCCGCTAATATTTATTACATCCACGATAAAGTGCATAGTATGTGTTAAATAAACATATGTGAAATATTATATAGAGCGTGTTTCATCAATCCACCCAAAATCCACAAAATGTAACTGACGCTAATTGATATGTTATCTGGTAAGAAACAAAAGGGCGTATTTCTCGTCATTTAACACGTAAAAGGATGTCGGATACGCCTTTCTTATTCTTAGCAGTCGATCCATTTTTTTTGTACTAAACGCATTTGCTAATATTTATTACATGCACGATAAAGTGCATAGTATGTGTTAAATAAAACATATGTGAAATATTATATGTATATACCGTGTTTCATCAATCCACCCAAAATCCACAAAATGTAACTGCCGCGACCCACTTAATTGATATGTTATCTGATAAGAAACAGAAGGGCGTATTTCGCGTCATTTAACACGTAAAAGGATGTCGGATACGCCTTTCTTATTCTTAGCAGTCGATCCATTTTTTTTTGTACTAAACGCATTTGCTAATATTTATTACATGCACGATAAAGTGCATAGTATGTGTTAAATAAAACATATGTGAAATATTATATGTATATACCGTGTTTCATCAATCCACCCAAAATCCACAAAATGTAACTGACGCGACCCACTTAATTGATATGTTATCTGATAAGAAACAGAAGGGCGTATTTCGCTCCATTTAACACGTAAAAGAATGTCGGCTACGCCCTTCTTATTCTCAGCAGTCGATCAATTTTTTTTTGCAATAAATCCATCCGATAATATCAATGAAATGCACGTATTACGTGCGTCATATGTGTTAAATAAACATATGTGAAATATTTTATACACGATGTTCCATCCTCCCACCAATAACATTAAAAATCCATGAAATTCGATAAAAAGTACACTAAACGGATTGTAATTTTCATTCTTCGCGTGACTTTTCCCGCGTAGAGGACTCGCTCGTATCAACATACGGGAATACCAAACGCGATGATTCACCCAGCCGTTGAATGCTAAATTATAATATCTTTCCAATTATTATGACCTTTTCATTATCGTAACTCGCCGATCGACCGAATAATAATAAACCGCTGTGCGCAGCGGTCACGATTAGTCGTGATGACGATGACGACGATTGTGAAACGGTGAAATGAAATTAATCCAAACGATCCGGACCCAACTATTTCATGGCTGCGCGCAAAGTTCCCCGTGACGCTTCCTTTCGTTGAATTTAACATGATATCGAGGAAAAAAAAAAAGGAACATTAAAGAATAATAATGATCGCGAAGAACATCGAATCGAACGCGAGATACGTCACGACGGAGATCATTGCCGTTGCCGGTACACCTACTCGCTCCAGGAACAGGACCTGTGGGCTTCATTGAAGTCGTCATCGAGTCACAAACGACGAATGCCTTTAGAAGGTTCCTCTGCGAAGCGAAACGACATTACATGTCTTTCTATCCCCGTACTGGCGCACCGGCTATGAATTTCGTGAGGGATAATCGCGATTCCCACATTGCGCGGCAATAAAATCAAAAAAGTGCAATTGGAAGAAAAAACCAAAAAAAAAAAAAAAATGGACAAAATAATGTACATTATCTCTATCCATCTCCCTACTGGTGCACCAGCTATGAATTTCGTAAGGGTAATCGTGATTTTCACATTGAGCGATAATAAAATTAAAATTCAAATTCAATTGAAAAAGGAAAAAAAAAAAACAAAACAGATTCACAAAATAATTGTACATTATTTCGTGAATTTGTTTTGTTTTTTTTTCTTTTTCAATTGAATTTCTATCTCCATCTATCTCCTCGCCGGTGCACCAGCTATGAATTTTGTAAGGGTAATCCTGATTTCCGCATTGCGTGGTAATAAAATTTAAAAAAAAATGTATTTGAAAAAAAAAAAAAACAACAACAAAAAATGCACGAAACAATGTACATTGTTCCGTGCATTTTTTGTTGTTTCCATAGCTGATGCTCCAGATAGGAGATAGACAGAGATATATCTCTATCCATCGCCTTACTGGTGCGCCAGCTATAAATTTCATAATGTTAATCTCGATTTTCACATCGAGCGGTAAAAAAAAAAAATAAAAAAAAATGTTATTGAAAAAAAAAAAAACAAAAGAAATACACGAAATAATGTGCATTATATGTCTATCTATAACCATAATGGTGCACCAGCTATGAATTTCGTGAGGTTAATAGCGATTTCCACGTTGCACAGTGATCGCAAAAAATAAAACAAAAAAATCGTAATTGAAAAAGAATCAACGAAGAAAATGCACGATATAATGTTCGAGTATAAACAATCGAGAGAGAATTGTACGGTGAAAATCGTATCGGTGCACGAAAGTCGTAAAGAAAAGTCAATAAAAAAAAAAAAAAAAAAAAAAAAAAAATTGTAAGACACTAAAATTTTCCTCGACTTTTTTATTTACAATCTTGCGAATCTTTATTTTCTCCGAATACGTCCTCTTATTCACACGTGGAGATTCGGCATTAGATCTCTATATATTTCCGTACTAATGCACCACAGCACTGAATTTCATAAGGATAAGAATTTCGAGATTTCCACATTGAACAATTGAAAAAAAAAAAAAAAAAAAAAAAAGAATAAAAATGAATAAAAAAAAAGATTCAAGAAATAATGTACACGTAAAAACAATCGAGAAAATTGAACACTGTAAATGATTTTTATACACAAAATTCTTTGAAAAAAAAGTCAGATGTATAAAAAAAAAAATGGCGAGCTATTCAAACTTTTCTCGACCCTGTGATTTGGATAATGTGTTGGTTTATTTTGTCCGCAAAATGCTCTTTTAGTTCACGAATCACGGGGGTTCGAAGGGGCGAACTGGCTGAGATGCCTTGGAGGAGACCCTCTGGCGCGGCCCCGGGGCAGCGAATAATTAACTCGATTAACTCGATTTCCGCGTGATACCGGTTATCCAACGGGGCTCTCGTTGTTATTACGTAAAGTGACATTTTCGCGAGCAAGCATATCGGTGTGGCGGCGCGCCAGACGGCGGTACACCGCAGATAAACCTCCCTGCCGAGCCGCGTCGGAAAAACAGGGTTTGAACACCTTCGTAATCCACGATCAATTATTTTCATTAAATTCAGTCGAAGCCGCAATTTTGCGAAATATTAAACGAGGAACTTCCTCGTGGCGGAATAGTCGGTCGGTAAAAGAAAGTAATCGCAATTGGAGTGGTTAAAAAATTCAAATAATCTCCTGATTTTTCAACTATTCCAGACACAAAATTTGTTTGCGCAAAAAGAACGAAAGAAAATACCATACGTCGCTAGATTTCGTGACATTGACTATTAAAGATTTCTGATCAATTTTTTTTTCCATACGTTTCAGATGTGAGAATTTTTTTTTTTTGAATTCGTCATAAAGATGTATTTAAACATATTCGACGTTACACGACGAATAATCGTTCAACAATTCGTATGAAAAAAAAAACAAAACAGTACAAACTATAAAAGAAATTCGGGACTCACCCACTTTGGAGACGAAATGAAAAAAATTGCCAAACGTCGCTAATTTTCGGGACATTGATTATAAAGATTTCTTATAAAATTGGCGTCCATGCGTTTTGGAGCTAATGTGACAAATTTTTTAAATTCACAATAAAGATGCAATTACACACATTCGACGTTACATGACGAATAATAGTCCAGACGCCAGACGTGGTTCTGTATGCAATCCGAGGTCGCCGAAATAATTTTGTTGGATTCGATAGATTTTTACCTCCCGATCACGAATATATAAGGTGTTTTGCGGAAATCCCGGTCGTTTAATTGTTAATCGCAATTGTTTATTAACAAAATTCGTTATTGTTTTTTTCACTTAGGATATTTTTTTTCGTATACTCTGGTTGATTTTGAGTCGAAAATGTTCTATGCAATTTTACTCTATAACCTATAGATTCGGAGCAATAAATTATTGAAAGTTGCAAATAGGCCAAAACTGCTCTACTTAATAAATTTGTAGCGCCGAAAATATAGGTCGTAGACGAAAATTGTAAAGGACTTTTATTCGCCAAATGAACCGAGAAATATAGAAAAAAAATATGCGACGTTGTGCGGGACCGAATATTATGATTTTCAATCAGTCGAGCAACCGCAGTTTTTTCGGTTATTCCGTATGCTCGGCTATTCCTTCACATTCCCGAAAAAAATGCGGTTGCGCGACTGACTGAGAATCATAATATTCGGTCCCGCACAATGTCGCATATTTTTTTCTCCATATTCCTCGGTTCATTTGGCTAATTAAAGTCCTTTACAATTTTCGTCTATGACCTATATATTCGGCGCTACAAATTTTTTAAGTAGAGGAGTTTTGGCCTGTTTACAATTTTCAACAATTTATTGCTCCAAATCTATAGGTTATAGAGTAAAGTTTCATAGAACCTTTTTGACTCAAAACCGACCAAAGTGTAAGAAAAAAAATATCCGAAGTGAAAAAAAACAATAACTTATTTTGTTAATAAACAATTGCGATTAGCAATTAAACCGGCCGGGTTTTCCGGAAAACACCTTATATATTCGTGATCGGGGGGTCAAAATCTATTGGATACAACAAAGTTGTTTCGACGACCTCGGATTGCATACAGAACCACGTCTGGCGTCTGGACTATAAACTTCCCACAGTTCGTATGAACAAAACACTACAAACTATAAAAGAAATTCGACACCCACCAACTCTGGAGACGAAAAAAAAAAAAAAATACCGAACGTCACTAATTTTCGGTACATTGACTATAAAGATTTGTCGTCAAAAATTTTTTTTCCCTGCATTTCGGGACCGAGTGACGAATTTTTGAAAATTCGCAATTCAACAGAGTATAAAAGAAATTCGACACTCACCGACTCTGGAGACGACAGTCAGGACGAGCAGCGCGCTGCTAACCCACAGCATCTTGTCTGCCTGTGATCCGCCTTCTTACCGTTTAATTACTTCTCTGCTTCAGTATTCGAAATACCCTTTAAAAAAAAAAAAAAAAAAAAAAAAAAAACAAACAAAAAATAAACAATATCCGTCCGACCTGTTCGAAACTCGTCGAGTAAACACTCACGTCGATCTAGACTCGCGTTCGCGCATGCGCGCGTAAACCCTCGCTTGCAGCAATTACGGTACAGAGAAACTCGGGACCGCGTGTCTATCGAGATGACAGAAGGGAAAACGCTCGAAACGCAAGACCGCTACTCGAGACTTTCCGTGCACTTGTTCGTGTGAGAAATTCGAACGGTCCCAAAAACAATAGCTCGACTATTCACTGTACTGCCTCTTATTCATTATCCGATACAGAGCACTTCTCAGTGAATATTGAGCGACGATATAAAACAAAACAAAAAAAAAAAAAAGTTTAACCGGCGCGATTTTCAAATTCGACAATTTTTAATCGATCGAATTATTGATTAATTTTTTTTTTTTTTGTTTTTCGCAAATTCTATCGTTAACGAGAAACTGACAACGAAAATTATTTATCGGGGGTAACAAAAAAAAAAAAAAAGTAATAACAGTGCGGTTTATTGTATTTCGTTTCGTGCACTCGGTTCAAGTTGGAGCCTACGTTGAGCGCCGATCAGAGCCGCGAGTGCGCCATTGACGGTCGCAAAACATATGCTGCGGTCACGAGGAGAGAAAGGTGACTGGATAGGAGACTGAGCCGAGCTCGATAGCTCGCTGTCTTCTTGGCATAGTCACCTTTCCAGGTAAGCCGCGCCGGGGCAACAAAGAAGGGAGTGTTGAGCGTATAACCGCTGTTCCGCCACCACCGCGTTAACCATCAGCGTCCTCGGCGGCCACCGACGCGCCGTTCACCACCTCCAGCTAGATCGTCTTCCACCGTCCGCTCAAAATCCACCTCCACCGTTTGCCGGCCGCGCATAACCATCGGCTGCCAAAGGGATTGGCGCTGCTGCACCGAGAGTCGCGAAACTCTTTTCAGCCTCTGCTGGACGAGACTTTTGATTGTCGTACGTCGGGATAATGGAACGGTGAAATACAGTCATAGGCAATTGAAGTGGAGCACGATTTTTTTGTCGCCTGTTTTGGCAAAAGTTGGAGCCTTTCACGTATACTGTCGCCAAAATAACCTTGTTCCACTTCAATTGCCTATTAATGTAGTTGATGTAGTCCTTGCGAATTTTGTGCTCACTTCGCATGAGTTTTGGAGAAATGAGCGGGAAAGTGGATGGTATGAATATCTGAAAAATAACAAGCATATCAGAGGTGATGAAAAGATTAATTTTTGCACAGTAATAATTACGAAATGTTATTAACTGATGAAAAATAAAATTTTTCAACAAATCTTTCGGAAATCTAACTTTTTTTTTCATGAAAATGATTCGGTCACTTTTCTGCATGAGTGTGCATTTTTCAAATTTTTTTTTTATTCACTTTGATTTTTTTTTTTTTTTTTTTTTTTTCTATATGGGAAAAATTTGTACAATCGCAAAATTCAAAGAGAATTTTGATATCTAAAAAAATTCATGCGTATTCGGAGAAATGAACGAATTATTTTCATAACAAAAAGTTAGGTTTCCAGGAGATTTGTTGAACGATTTTATTTTTCATAGATTTGTTAGTAACATTTTGGAATTATTATTATGCAAAATTAATCTTTTCAGCAATTTAATATGCATGATTTTCTTGAGATTTTTATACCGTGGAGAAGTGTTTGAGAACCAAGCTGAGATAAAAACTGTAATCTATTATTTTTAAGGTTGCTGAAACTTCGTTGTCTAATGGAAATGGAGAAGAATTTTATACGCCCTTAAGACCATATGAAACACCTGCCTCCTCATCCATTCCAGGCTCAGTCGGTATCAAAGTCTGTAATAAACTTTTCTCACGGTTTTCTTTTGATAATGAATGTCAGAATCAGAGTGAGAAGAGTTTATTACAGTTTTCATTACCGACCGAGTATCGCACATGCTTTTAAGACCGACCCAGATGACGGGCAGGCTCGCACTCGGTCGATAATGAAAATGTCACTGCAATCTTTACCTAGGATGCTTAAACTTTGTTGTCGAGCCGAAAGAGGTGTTTACCATTTTTTGTAAATGGCCTTTTTGAAAAAAATTTGTTTGGAATTTATTCGTTAATGAAATCCAATGGGAAATATGCGAGTTGAAAACAATGGAGGAGTTTTTAATTCGATATTTCGAAATTTTTTGTGAAAAAAGTGCCGTTTTGCAAAATTTAACATAGGATTCCCTGTGCTGGAAATGGTCAATTTTTACAATTTCGAAAAAAAAAAAAAAAAAAATACAAATTGCACGTATTACGTGCGTAAATGGGTCACCTGAAGGCAATGGCGGTGGTATCAGAGACTCGCCCACTTTGGAGACGAAAAAAAAATATTGCCGAACGTCGCTAATTTTCGGGACATTGATTACAAAGTTTTCTTATAGAATTAGCTTTCATACGTTTTCGAGCTAATGTGACATATTTTTTAAATTCGCAATAGAGATGCAATTACACATATTCGACGTTACATGACGAATAAACTTCCCACAGTTCGCATGAACAAAACACTACAAGCTATGAAAGAAATTCGACACCCACCAACTCTCCCATTTACGTGCGTAAATGGGTCACCCGAAGCCAATGGCGGTGCTATCAATTGGATATCGCGAAAAATTTCATATGCCCTTAAGACTGTCCCACATAGCCTGCCGGTCGGCGGTCAGTCGGTAATAGAGACTGTATTGCAATTTTTTCCTGTGGTGCTGAGAGGTTGTGTTGTCTAACGGAAATAGAATAGAATTTCACGTGCCCTTAAGGCCGGCCCACATAATCGGCCGACTTAAAATCCACCTCCGGCGTTTACGACCGTGCATAACCATCGACTGTGAACCATTGGGGCGGCTCTGCACGGAGAGTCGGGAAACTTTTGAGCCTTTGCTGGACGACAGGTTGATTATCGTACGTGACCATAATGGGACAGTGGAATACTTGAGGTGACGGGAAACGATCAACCTCCCGGCCGGCGCGCACTCAGTCGGCAATAAAAACTGTAATCTTTTTTTTCTAGGTCGTCGTCTAACGAAAATAGAATTACATGCCCTTAAGACCTGGCCACATAGGATACCAGGAGTACTCGGTTTTTCTTTAACTTTCGCAAAAAATGTGCTCCCTTCGAGCATGGATGGAAAGGAATAGTGAAATAAAAGATAAAATGGACATTTTCAGATCGCTTTCGCCCAATTATTTTTAATTTGCAAAGCTCCTTTGTGAGAAATCATCCTCTGTAATTTTGTTTATTTTCTAATGGCGGAAGTTATTTTTTAATACAAGAATAAATAAGTCCTCGGACATTTTTCAAAAAAAAAAAAAATAGAAATCTCTTACTGAGTATACACCAAACCTCGTTTTTTAGTTTTTCAATTAATCAAGTTTTTACTTATTTGTACTTAGCTCGACTTATGAAGCTTCAGCTCAACAGATAAATATTTTCTCAACTTTAAAGCTACGACAGACATAAAATCATAAAATCATAATATAAATTTAAGTGAAAACCCAACTTTATCCTACTAATACCCGCGTTAAAAAAAATGTTGAAAAACTACCTGTTTTTCGGACCAAAAAAATTTCGAAAATCGACCTGTTTTTTGGACAAACTCAATGCCAAAAATTGTTGGTAATCGTTCCACTAGTTTGCAAAGATTTTGGCCGATATCTTAAAAATTGGACACGTGATATCAAGAACAACCCCAAATTGTACTCTTGTAGAAATACAATTTTTGAATTACAAAAGCTTATCCATTTTAAGAATTTTGATAAACTCAATGTCAAAAATTATTGGTAGTAGTTCCAATTGTCTCCGAAGATTTTGGTCTATAGTTTACAAATTGGACACGTGATATCAAGAACAACTCGAAAATTGTACTCTTGTAGAAATACAATTTTTTTAATTACAAAAGGTTATCCATTTTAAGAATTTTGATAAACTCAATGTCAAAAATTATTGGTAGTAGTTCCACTTGTCTGCAAAGATTTTGGCCTATAGCTTACAAATTAAGCATGTGATTACAAGAAGTAGCCCAAATTGTAATTTTGCACAATTAATTGTCACGGTAATTGCAAGCATTTTGATTCCGACAGTGGCGAGAGAAGCTAAAAATCAGAAAATCTCTTCCGTGACGCAGGCTTGCTCATAATTTCAGTACTAAATTGCTATATGATATAAGTCGATGGCACATTCTCGGGCGCAAAAGCGAAACCAAAAACGCACTAGCTATGACTATAACGCAAGGTATAACTGTTTTTTTTTTTTTACCAAATCCTTATGCTAATGTCCTAATTCTGGCAAATTCAATGCCAACAATTATTGGAGGTAGTTTCATTTGTTTGTAAAATTTGAGTTTCATAGCTTAAAAATCCCAAATTGTACTTTTGCATAATTAATTGTCACGACAATCGCAAACATTTTGATTCTGATATTGGGGGAAAGGGGGGGGGGGGGATTACAAATCAGAAAATTTGTTCCATGACGTGGACCTGCTTATAATTTTAGTACTAAATTGCTGTAGGATAGCACCTTCTCGGGCGCAAAAGCGAAACCGAAAGCGTTCTAGCTATAACGCAAAGAGAGTATGATATTGTTACGCTTATGGCCGTACCTGACTAATTTATCATTAGCGAGTAATATCATGGCTACGTGCTGTGTACATGCGCGGCACGCACGTTTGTTTAAGACGCGAACAACGTTCTTGCATAACTGCGGCGCTTTCGGGATAGGGATCTCGAGATCGCTGGGATAATTGAGTAATTAATTATGCTTGGATAATTACATTTGAATTTAGGGATTTTGTAATTTTGTTTCTAATCATTGACTAGTGTAAAGTAAACCGGAAGTGGACTAAAAAGACTTCCCACTTGGTGCGGAAAAAAATAATGTGTAACTATGAATTTAGAGAAGAAATATCTTCGCTTTCACCAATAAATCTTCGGGAACGTTTTTACAATTTTAATTTATTTAAAGCGAATATTGTTATTTTAGTTCAATTTTGATACTTACGATGATTCTCTATGAATCCACCGATAAACATTTCCGATAATATTCATCGATCACAGTTTATAGTCGTTTATTTATTTTTTATTATTAAAAAAAAAACCTAAAACATAGAACAAACTTTTCTTCCAATTCAGAAACGATATGAATCAAATTGCTCGGTGAATTAATGAAAGGTCCCTAGAAAATATGAAAAAATTGACTTAAAATTACAAATTTTATATTTAAAAAATGCGTAAAAATATTCTCGTGTTTATATTCGAGCAAACTGGGCTATTTTTCTGTGAATGCATGTTTACACATTTTTTGATAGTTTCTGAAAGTATGTATAATTATTGAAGTCTCAGTACTCGATTGAGTGAACGGTACCGTTAAGGACCTTAATTCTAGTAATTAAATGAAAACCATATGAATTCGTGATTTCAAAACGACCTTCAATTTCCCTGTATTTGAAAAATATGAACAATGAATATACAGAAAAAAATATCCTCTCTTTAACCAATAAATCTTCAGGAATACTTTTGCAGTTTTTTATTTTTTTAAGTAAAAATTGCAATTTTAATTCGATCTAGACGCTTGTGTTGATTCTCTATTAATTCACGGATAAACATTCGCGATAGTACTCATCGATTACTTTTATAGTTTATAGTCACTTATAAAAAAAAAAAACTAAGTAAAACTATCCCTGTGTTTATATTGGTTGGCAAACTGAGTAATTTTTCTCTAAATTTATCGTCACACATTTTTTCATATTTTTTTGAAAATTTTTGACATTTCGTATAGTCTTCGAATGGCTCGATTGACTGAATGGTACGTTAAGACTACCTTAATCCCAGTTATTAAATAAAAACAATACGAATTCGTGGTCTCAAGACAACCTTCGATCGGACAATCGATAATCGTGACGTTTCTAGCCTAAATCGAGTAGACCCTGCATTTCAAAAATGTGTAACAATATGAATATACAGAAAAAAATATCTTCTCTTTCACCAATAAATCTTCCGGACTACTTTTACAGTTTTAATTTTTTTTAAAGAAAAAATTGCAATTTTAATTCGATCTTGATGATTATGTTGATTCTCTATGAATTCACGGATAAACATTCGCGATAGAACTCATTGATTACTTTTATAGTTTATAGACATTTATAAAAAAATAAACTGGGTAAAATTATCCCTGTGTTTATATTGGTCGGTAAACAATAATTTTTCTCTAAATGTAAGGTCACACATTTTTTTATATATATATTTTTTATTTCTGACAATTCGTATAATTTCCGAATTACTCGATTGACTGAATGGTACGTTAAGGTCTACCTTAATGCCAGTTATTAAATAAAAACCATACGAATTCGTGGTCTCAAAACGACCTTCGATTCGACAGTCGATAATCGTGACGTTTCTAGGCTAAGCCGAGTAGACCCCGCATCGTCATTGTCCGTTCGACCGGATACGACTACGAGCGCGCGCGAGCGCGGAGGTAGAGCATTTCTCTACACCAAATTATACATTCGATTTCTGCCACGGATCTCCGCCCGTCCGAGAAATGCATGCACAACAGGCGGGGCACACGAGTCGCCACATAATAATAACCGGGCAAGCGTTACCTAAGATATTAACCTTTCTTTTTACCTTGGAGTACGTGAGGCCGCGGACATATCGTAACAGCACCAGTGAACGGATTCTCAGGCTACATAGTTGCGCGCCGAGTTTCGCCGGGCCAGTCCCATATAAACATACACATTTTTATTTTCCCTTCCGCAACAGATCCGATCCTATCTCTTGCGGAAAGAAAAAGAAAGGAACGAAAAAAATAATGAAAAAAAATTAATACGCATATATATATATATATATATATATATGTGTGTGTGTGTGTGTGTGTGTGTGTGTGTGTGTGTGTGTGTGTGTGTGTGTGTGTGTGTGTGTGTGTGTGTGTGTGTGTGTGTGTGTGTGTGTGTGTGTGTGTATATAGCTGAGAGTGGACGAGATTGATCGGGAGCCGCGTCTGTGAAATCACAAGAGTTTCGTCGGACCTTGTCAAATTTTTTTTTTTCTATCCGCCACTCTCGTAGCTGACCGCTCGCACGCAACTTCTACATTATTCGGTTGTGTATGCTAATTGACGTTGCTGCTTTCTACTCGTGCCAATATATTACGGGCGTCGTTTCGGACTGAGGAGTCCCGACACTCATTTCGCCACGTGCCCTCGAATGTATTGTTCATCGAACCTGGGCCTCGATTAGTTTCGCCCGAAACTGTCGTGTCCACGACGAAAACGGCTACATAATAGCGGGTTTCGATTTAACTCTAGACTTGGGTCAGACTTTGGGAGGCAGAGAAATTTTGGAGTAAAAGTGGCAAATACACCTCTTGACCACCTAAAAAGCTTGGGTCTCTATGTCCTACTTCCGGTGGTAAGTACCACTTTGGTGCAAGAAAGACGAATCCGAAAACACCCTTTAGAGAGGACTCGCAATGAAATATTTCAAAGATTTTTTTTTTCACACCTTATCCAATCTTGGATTAGCTTCGCGCGAAGCTATCGTGTCGAAAATATAATAGCGGATGAAATTGAAGATATCATTTCGATTTCACTGTAGTTCTTCGATTAGACTTCGGAAGTTTCACCCGAAACTGTCGTGTCCTCGACGAAAAACGGCTACATAATAGCGGGTTTTGATTTAACTCTAGACTTGGGTCAGACTTTGAGAGGCAGAGAAATTTTGGAGTAAAAGTGGCAAATACACCTCTTGACCACCTAAAAAGCTTGGGTCTCTATGTCCTACTTTCGGTGGTAAGTTCCACTTTGGTGCAAGGAAGAGGAATCCGAAAACTCCCTTTAGAAAAGACTCGCAATGAAATATTTCAAAGATTTTTTTTTCCCACCTTATCCAATCTTGGATTAGCTTCGCGCGAAACTATCGTGTCGAAAATATAATAGCGGATGAAATTGAAGATATAATTTCACTTTCACTGTAGATTTCACTGTAGTTCTTCGATCAGACTTCGGAAGATAGTCAAATTTGGAGTAACAGTGGTAAAGACACGACTTTTATCACTAAAAAGTTTAGGCCTGCATCTTCTACTTCCGGTGGTAAATCACACTTCGATGGAATGAATAAATACCCGAAAATACCCTTTAGAAAGGTCTGGCAGTGAAATATTTTTAGAATTTTTGTTCACAGACGTCGCCTGGTGATCCATTTTACCTCCTTTTCTCCCATATTTATTAATATGGATTATAGGGAATCCGCCAATCTTGGATCTTACCTACGAATTTCTCAGCAAGACTTCGGACACTGAGAATCAAATTAGCATAAACTTTCAGCTTCAGAATCAAATTAGCATAAAAAGTCAATTTCATTATCGCGACGAGATAAACGCGTCCATATTACAGAATTATGTGTGGTCCATGAATTGCCCGATTGAGATTTTTACATGTCATCAGGATCAAGTTTTAACGCTTTCCACATAGCACGGAAATATTTCTGAAATGTTTCGAAAATATTTTACCAATATTACAAAATATTTCTGAAATATTTCGATAGAATACTTTAAAATATGTTGTCCATATATTTCAGAAATGTTTTGTAAGACTCGAAATATTGAAAATGATTCAGAAATGTTTCGTTTCAATATTTCCGGCGACTATTAAAAAAAAATTATTTCCATACATTACAGAAATATTCCGGAGTATTTGAAAGATTAAAAATATTTCTGAAATGTTTTTAAACCATTTCGTGCTATATGCGTTAAAATACCTCACAGTAGTCAATGCACTAAGTGACCGAAATTAATGTTCTAAATCCGCATTCGTCTAACCACGCACCGGTCCATTTTACCCCACCGGACAGTATTCGTATACCACGATATACTCTGAGTATTATACTCGGAACAATTACCCGAACTTTATGCATCTGGTGAAACAAACGTTAAGCCATCGTCTCGGTTTCTTCGTGCATGGCGTAATTGCCCTAAGTTGTGGCATAAATGGCAATAATGCCCGGCAACTCGTGTACAGTATTTTTAGGCGAAATTTCGCGGAGGGAACAAAGCGAATGCCGATGCTGGAACGCCGTGCTCTGTGGAATAAATCGACGACCCTGAAGAGAGGTCCGGCAATTTATCCCGTCCCTGATCGGGCTTTGCACCCCGGAGTATCCGCGATTATTCTAGTCCGCGAGGAGAAACGCCTAGAGGGAATGCCAAGGACTGCGATCCGCGACGGCTGCGCGGCTTTCGCAATGGACCGCTCTTCCCGCGAGTCCGAGAAGCGTGGGACGATACGGACCCCACCGGTTCCCCGCCGTTCACTCCGGGGCGCCGCCTCGCCCGGAACCCCGTTACCCTCATTTTTCGCACTTCCGTTTTTCCACTTCTGCAACGCCGCTGGGATTAAGGCGGACGCTCGTAAAACACGGTCCCGGCCATCGCGAGCTGCCTCATCGAACCCCCGAGCCAGCACGATGTTGCACAATTTGAATAAAGGCTTTTCTAACTTCTATCGAAGAACCGATCCTGTATCCCTCGAACCGCCACGCCCAATTACGTTTCCACATCGCTCGCTGCAAATATAATTCGATTTAAGCTTGCTTGTAAAATTGGTAAAATTAATTCTATCGTGAAGGATTATTTTTTGACCTCTTCGAAATATCCGAGGCATTAATAAGTCGCATTTTTCTTCCTCATAGAGGAAGCTTTTTTTCATATGTGTTGTTGTCGCTTAAGGATTTAGGACACAGTAACATTTCGGTTTTTCTTTTTTTTTTTTTTTTAGTTTATAGTTTCGAGGATATTCTGTTAAATTTTTATGCCCAAATTGAACGAATTGCGAAAATTGGAAACCGTTATGTGGAAAGTGCGCTCGAGCTGCTGTGCGACCATTGAATGCGTTTTTCTTAAAACGTGATTATCAAGATTGGTGCTCCTGATATTTAAAAAATGGCTTGATGGATTTTTGTGAACATTTTTACCATTATACTTCAATACATACTTTAGTCCTTGACGGTCTGATATTTAAAAAAGAATAATAAAACATCTTTTTTTTTACTGTTGAGAAATTATTAAAAATCGACTTTTTTCAAATGGTCGTCATTCTGCCAATTTTTGTTTTCCCCTCGACAGAGACCGCGTTATATATCATTTGTTAAGAAGCAATTAAAATCTTTTGCTTCTGATAAAATGACAAGTTCAATTCAGGGGCACCGTAAGGGAACTTGAAAAAAAAAATTGTTTACGCCGATCGATTAAAAAAAATACATAATAAATAAAATTGATAAAAAAAATTACTAAAAGTTCTTGAATATATCTTTCTTCCGTCTTAAAAAATTAAATCGATAGAGAGTGTATTTACCGAGAAAAATATCATGAAGTATGCATGCATTTTTACCCATTTATCATGGCGTAAGCTCTTAAGAGATGCTCCCGGATTTCCTGCCATACGAGACTGAAGCTGGAATTGGTCAATTACCAATTTCAGTCAAATAAACCAGAGCATGTGTTCGACAGTTGTTGTGTTTAAAGTTGTATTGACGCTGCACTGGCTATTAATACCCTGCTTAAGGAATCCCATTGAACTCCATAGAACCCGATAGAATCCATTCAATTGGTCCGATTGACCGATAGCCCATTTATTGGAATAAATGGTGGTTTTTGTCCATCGAATCGGTTACAATGAGATTTTCTAAGCAGGGTAGTCACGTACATATCATTTCTCGTAGAAAATAAAATTTAATCTACTAAAAAGAAAAAATAAAAAATCAAACACCATTCGAGGAAACGCCATCGCTGCTAGTTTCATAGAATTCTCATCGTCGCCTCGACTGTCGTAACGATTTTGTTACCAGCGGCGTATAACTTTTTTTTTTTTGAAATCCTGATTACAAAGTTACCGAAGTAAGGCCACGAATGCGTGGGCAGGCAAGCAGATACATAGCATACTTGCGAAATAAAAAGTCCTGCGCACAATACTACTGTAATTCGTCGGAGCAATTTCTTTTCTTGTTCTTTTTCGCTATCCGGACTACGCACGTGAAACAACGCGGGTCCGCTCAAAGTGGTATTTATGTGGAATAGGTGCGACCTTGTGAGCCTATTTTTTTTTCGGTTTGCAACTGGTAGAGAGCGCAATACCACGGAAAGATACTACAGTCAACGCTATTCGCTTTTCATGCATGCGTGCATAGAAATTTGTGTAGCTTTTTTTTAAATCCAAGGCGACTGGTTTTAGTGTAGTTACTGGGTCAAAACTCGTTCGGTCGGTTTACATGGAGAACGCAACGTCGATACGCTATCGTCACGTCATGTTCGCCATATCGACGCCTTGTGCCAGAAGGGCAAAAAAAACATGCTCAAGCTTATACACAGCCGATATGCGCTTATGGATTATACGCTATTCGCGTTTGATGTATTCGTGAATATACATTTTTGTAGGTTTTTTTTTTTTTTTATTATGGTGTATTCAAGGCTACTTGTTTTTGGGTCGTTACTGGGTCAAAACTCTTTCGGTCAGTTGACATGGGAAATCCAACGTCGATACGCTATCGTCAAGTCATGTTGACCAAATCGACAGCCTAATGTCAAAAGGGCAAACGCCCTATGCTTATATGCAGCCAATATGCGCTTATGGAATTGGGCCATCGATATGTAAATTCTGCAATCTTGCGAACCTATTTTTTCGTATTGTAACTTCTAGACAGCGCAGTACTACGGAAAAATATTATAGTCAACGCTACTGGCATTTTTCAACCATGCGTGCATAGACTTGGTTGTAGGGAAGAGGGGGCAAGATGGGACTGTGGGGCAAAACGGGATAATGGGACAAAACGCAATTTTCCAATAACTTTTGGGTAGTGGTGTGGGTAAAACGAGATTAAAAATCCCGATGTATCGTTAGAATAAAATGGGGAATCCAAAAGTTATTGGAAAGTAGAGTTTTGGCCCCACTGATTCATTTTGTCCCACTGTCCCATTTTGCCCTGCTCTCCCCTAAGTTTTTATTTCTGCGGTATACTTTTTGTAAGGGTTTTTGTTTTCGGTGTAGTTTTTGTAAGGCTTTTTGTTTCCGGTATACTTTCTGTAAGGCTGTTTGTTGTAGCGTAGTTATAGGGTAAAAACTCGTTCGGTCAGTTGACATGGGAAACCCAAAGTCGATACGCTATCGTCATGTCATGTTGACCATACCGACAGCCAAATGCCAAAAGGGCAAACACGCTATGCTTACACACAACTGATATGCACTTATGGAATTGGGCCATCGATATGTGAATTCTGTGCGCAACATTTTTGAGTGAACGTTACCCCAGGCGCGCATTTTTGGGAGATCGTTTCACCCCCTCCCCTTTCGTGTTTTAATAAAAATCGGATTTTTGGAAGAAGGATTTGGAGTAAAAACTTACCAATGGGATCGCCTAGCTGGAAGGGACTTTCGACCAGGCACATCAAACTCCGACGGACAAATGGACATTGGATTGGATTTGGCGTTTGGGACTATGGGGCACGCAGTCGTAACAACTTCGCCGAGACCACTCCGATAGATCCATCTGTTAAATCATTTTCGTTTATTATTAATAACTATGAAACGATTCTTATGTACAGAATGCGGCGTTGCATCGTTGATTTTTTTGTTTCTTGATAATATCATAATCCGACAAAATCCCACTGTTCGAGAACAGACACGGGGAACCCTTAAGAAAAATCATGCACAACGATCGTCGATAATTAAACACGGAATGATTTTTTTCAACGAATTTTTCGTATTGATCGCGAGCCCGTTACGTTGAGGGATGGGGCAGGGGGGAGGTGGACGAGACACCGATAAAAAGGTAGGACTTTGATTTTTTTTTCGAACGGACGTTTCCTCCCGCGCTCTCGACGTTATCCGTTCAATCTCGACAGAGTCGAACCCGTAACCGCAATCACGGTTGTGTACGTATAAATTATTACGCAATCGAATAGAACACATTCGACAGCTTCCACTTTATACAATCCTAGTTACTAACTAATTCAATTTGCCTATACTTTTTACGCAGGTTGCTGACGGAATCTTTGAATAGCACGGGATCGAGTCTCATGTTGGAGCGCAACAGCGGCATGTAGCCGAACACAGCGACGAAGGTGTTCATGCATGTTTGCCGCTGTATAAAGTGATCCGGGTCGTTCCACGGAGATCTGAAAGTTCGCAAGGTCAATGTGATATATCGCCTACTGAAAAGTCGCGCTGGTAGGGAGGAACACGAGAGTGCCGAAGAATTGCGCATACCTGATACCGGTACCGGTGGTTTCTTTGTAGAGCTTACGCTGGGTAACCTTGATCGGCGGTCGCCTCGTCACGTGGCTCACAAGAAAGTTCATCAGTATGTCCTCGCAATTCTGCGACTGTTCCACCGTCTTGTGCAGCGTCGAGCTCAACAGCTCCGTATAAAGTGTATTGTAATATCGGTGATAAAACGCCGCACCCGTAAGAACGATGCTGTAATCGTTTGTCCATTTGCTCGTGTAGCCCCAGGAACGCTGAAAATTTAATTACAGTGAAAATTTTATACGAATTTCTGTCGTACGCAAATAATGCTGGGGTTACCTCAGCATTATTCACATACATAGATAGATAAATGAAATATCAAAAATAAATAACATTTAAAAAATAGACTGAAAAAAAAATCGCTTAGGGGCTGCAAAAGAATTTTTTTCACTTCAATTCTACTTTCAATTCTTACAATTCCATATGATATTGAAACAACGACGGCAAGACTGTCGAGGTGACATCTTATCGTTTCAATCCCGTATGGAATTGTAAGAATGGAAATAACAATTTTTTTTCTTTGGCAGCCTGCAAGCGAATTTTACTTGAGTCAGTGATATTTTTTTCAGTGTATATATAAAAACTAATATAAAAATATACATACATACAAAAAGAGACATAAATTTATATATTTATATATTATATAAATTTATATATGTATATAATATATACTGTATTTGTTTATTCGGATATGCAGAATTTTTACGATTGGAGTATATTTTTTTGGGCGAATTAATCGATGTTCATTTAAATCGTAAATATTGTAGTAAATTCGTACCTTGGAGTCATCCCAGTAATGAGATCTAGCGGGATAGCCGACAATCCGATCAGGAAAAGATTGCCAAACGATGAAAGCAAAATCGATCTCGTCCGTGTTGAGAGTAGCATCTTCGTCCAACGACAATATGGCACTGGTTTTGATCAATGGGTGAGGATAGAAACGCTGAGAGATTCCCGTTACGGCGACGACATTAATAGTTGCTTTTATTCCCTGCCATCGCGGTCTTCTTGGAAGTGGAAGGTCGGAATTCCACATCAAGATTATCTGAAAGTGAAAATGGCAATCAGTTTATGATAAATTGAACTTATCCTGTTTCTCTCTTCGTGACAAACACAGATTTCATAAGTATTAAGGTGAAGTGAAAGTCACGTGACCGAGCCAGGAGTTTGGTATAGGTAGCGGCATTGTTTTACGGTGGAACGAGGAAGAACGACAGCGAACGTGTTTTACTTCACCTTAAAAGAAAAATCATAAAAATCTTCACGAAATTTCGCCGTTTAACAAAAACTCGCAGAAGTCAAACTGAGTAGTTAAAAAAATTATTAAAAGAAGCGTAAAAGAAGAATAATTCTCCTTCAGCTCAGGGAGTAACGTTAAAAAAAATTGTCGTCGCAGCACAAATGTTAGCACATAATTGAGGTACTTTCGAATCTGTGGAATGTAGAATACTACAATAAAGTTATGAAAAGACAAGAGAGGTGTCGAGAAAAGGTCAGCTTCGCGCCGCCGTCAAAGCTAATCGGGTCAAGAGCGTTTCTTTACGGTAGACTGAACGAAAGAAACACTCGTTCCGAAGTTATGAAAACACACGAGGGAGGTGTGGATCAACTTTGCGCCATCGTTTTTATGTCGGGTAGCTGGGCCAAGTCCCGCAGCCGTAAGCTCACCTTATCTAAATATTTGCTCTTCGCGAGGCTGCGTAGCAGGCGATACAGGACTGCCGTGGATCCCAACTGCGAATAGATTATGGCAGTGAACGCGTTGCCGGGCTCGTTGGTCGAGAACGGTAGCTCTTGCCGACTGTCGGAGAATCGCGGTAAAATAGCCAAGGCGCCTGGACTCGTATTCCAGACAAGACCATCCCGCGCTCCTTCCCACGAAAGACGTTCGCGCACGTTCTGCCGAAAATTCATAAAATTTATTTCATTAGTGAAACTAAACCGTAAAATAAAATAAAGTCTAACATTTTTTTTTTTTGTATTCTCACCTCAAAAACCGTGAAGATAATTTTTTCGATCGATGAGAAATATCGCTCCCAAAGGATCTGTGTTTGCTGCCTGAGTTTTAAAATTTTCGTATTCGACACAGACCTAACGATATCGGGAATCTGAAGCAGCAGCCGCTCATCCGTAAATATAACCGCCTGGGCCCAGTCGATCCGTTCGTGGAACGGTAGAGCCCATCCGTTGCTAAGTATGACTGGTATACAACCGGCTCTGAGAGCTTCCAAAAACCGGAAGCTGCCGAGCCTCCGCCCTCGTGGCACGAGACAGAATGTAGCGTTCATCAATAAAATTTCGTAATCGTACCTGAAACCAGAAAATCATTGAGTACACTTACGTAGATATATTTACTCTTTAATTTAAAAAATTTTTTTTTACGCGACCGTTCGTTCACGGCTAAAAATGTTGTAAATTTCATGCATCGGATTTTAAGTTTTTATGCAGAAACTGGTGCATGAAATTTAATGCACAATTGTGATGAAAATTTTGTGAACTTTTACAGTGAAATTAAAGCATATTATTGGATAGAAAGTACTGTTATAGTAAAATTAAAATAAACTTTAAAAAATAAAGTATTTCTACAGTTTCTAATATACTGTACGTTGATTTTGTATTGAAAAATTAATGTACGGTACAAAATTAACAATTGTACATGCAATTTAATAATAATAATCAGTTTATGCATAAAAACTTCCAATACTAGTACATTAAATTTCATACAATTTTTTTTTATATTCCCGTTATATGAAATGTACGAAAAAAAATTATCATCCAGAAGGTACCTGCACGAGACTAAACTTCGCCAAGTTATAACGGTTGTGTTTTGCACCGCCCAAACTCCGCTCGGGGAAGTTCATTTAGCGAATACAAGTCTACGAGTGAACAATTTTTTTTACTTCCTGAAGCAGTGCATTGACAAGCGACAATCGATTAAGTTAGTATTTCCGGGCAGTCCGACCACACGTGTGTTCAGAGATAATTGAGGGAAAATTGGGAACACTTCTGAATGGGATACAGATTTGAAAAAAAATGAAGCATATCGAAGGTGCTGAAAAGATTGATTTTGCATAATAATAATAATTCTAAAGTGATATTAATAAATAAATGAAAGAAACTTTTTGTTCATATGAAAACGCTTTGTTAAACGTTTTCAATACGTATGTATTTTTTCAGAATTATGTCTAATTTTTTAAAGTTGCCTTTTTTATTAACTGAAAAACACAATTTCCAAAAATTTTGAGCACAGAATTCTGAAAAAAAATTCATACGTATTCAGAAAAATTAAGAAATCGTTTTCATAAATAAAAAGTTAGGTTGCCGAGTGATTTGTTGACCAATTTTGTTTTTCACTAATTGGTTAATAACATTTTGGAATTATTAACATGCAAAATCAATCAATTACCTACCATAAGCTTGATTTTTTAAAGATTTTTATCTCATCGAGAAGTGTTCGCAATTCTCTCTCAATTCACTCTGAAATCGCAAGTGCTTCCTTAGGAGTCGTTAATCAATTACTATACTTTAATGCAGAACATCGTTTTTAGAATCCCAACCCTGACGTCCGCAGCCTGTTTCCAATTCATTGCCAACGATTAATCGTAAACAGGAAAAAGACGTGCTGTTTAAAAAATGCTCAAGATCAGTTCGACCCGACGTCTTACGTATCATATTCCTGGTTATCCTGCTGGCAGTGTTCGTCCTGCAATTCCCGCCACGCCTTCCCGTGACGGCATGTCGTAACGAACACGAGGTCCTTGCCGTTGTGAAGATGATAAAGGGCATTTCTCGTTTCCGAGCCGATTCCGTGAACGTATCTTTTCCCTTTGAACGCGGCGACGTATTTCTTGTTGCTAGGAAAATTGTTCTCCGGCGCTTGGCCCGGTTCGCCGCCGCGTTCGGGATGTTGCTTGCCGAAGAGCGGTATCGAGACGTCGAAGTTCGGCCTCAGTCTGAACACGGACATGCTGGCTTTGGCCAGCATCGCGTAGCCGAGATCAAAGCCCAAAGATTCCTCGGCGTAGTCGGGCCACGTGCCCGAGTAGAGGTTGAAGATCAGATGATTTCTTCCGTTGTTCCAGTGCGCGAGGCGCGACAATTTGGCGGGCAGATTGTGGACGAACTCCGTTGATAAGGGATCGCGGTCAAGAGTGTCCAGCGCGAGCACGAAAATGCACGCCCGGGCCGGATCGGTCGTGTAATATCGTGATTCCGTTATGACGTTAAGGATCTTCTGGTAGAGCGGACTTATCGCGTCCTCGACCGGATACACGTAAACCGTGAAACCCTGCTTGCACCTTGTGAAGTCGAAGCATGTCTCCATTCGACATTCCCGACGCGGCTGAGTCACCGGCGTATTACCGTTTGAAGTCCTCAGATCTTTCTCGTAGAACTCCTCGGTCATGCTCAGGAACGACGGCAATCGCTCGTGCGGCAGCTGCCTCTTAACGTTCGCGCTTTTGATTTTTAATCTGTAACCGCCGAAGTAACAGTAGCCAAGAAACGCGCACGTCACGAATAAGAGTAAATAACGTTTTTTGGCTTGCATATTTTTTTGTTCAGTTGCTTTTATCGACGCGTCGATTATCACGTGCTTCAAGCATTGTCCTTAATATTTAAAATCTCGTTAATCAGTCATAAATACATTGCAATGGGTGCCTCGCGTTTATTGCAACGTAAGTTGTGTGATGTGTATGCTTATATACGTATGGCGATGTGGATGACACTAGAACATTATTGGCTCCATTGTAAGATATTGCTGCAACAGAAAAGAATAATTTTCACGTGAGAAAATCAAGTTTGATGTGAATTGTGTCGTAAGAATTTTAATTGTATTGTAAGAAGATACATTGACTCAAAACTAGATTTTTAGAAGTATAGTAATTAATCGTGGCCTTCTTCAACGTAAAGCTCTGTGCACAATGTAAAAGGAAACAAAATAATGAGCGAATTTAATTTTCAACTTTGCATTCATTGTTGGATCAGACTTTACCGAAGTTTGTGGGAGAAACATTGTTTTCCAAACTTTTAAATCTCGGAAATTAGTAAATGGTATAGGCTGAACACGGAATTTTAGTGTGAAATTTTTTGCGATTTGATTGAGTCTCACGATTTTTCGAATTTTGCATAAAAGCAGCAAATACCAAAAAAAAATTCAAAACAAAATTAATAATAATTAAATTTAAGGAGGGAGTCTCGCTGAGGCTGACTTCGCATAAGTTCGACAAAAATAATAGAAAAATTGCAAGTACTTCTTGATGGTATAAAAATCTGAAAAAATTCATGCATACTAAAGGTACTGAGAAGATTAATTTTGCACAATAATAATTACAAAATGTTATTAACAAATTGATGAAAAAAATAATTGCATAACAAATTAGCCCGCAACCCAACTTTTTTTTTTCGTGAAAATGATTCGTTTATTTTTCTGAATACGTATGAATTTTTTCAGATTTTTCAGTAATCGTTGATTTTTTGTTTTTTTTTTTTCATGGAAAAATCAACGATTAATGAAAAATCTGAAAAAATTCATGCGTATTCAGAAAAATAAACTAATCATTTTCACGAAAAAAAAAGTTGGGTTGCGGACAAATTTGTTAAGCAATTATTTTTTTCATCAATTTGTTAATAACATTTTGTAATTATTATTGTGCAAAATTAATCTTCTCAGTACCTTTAGTATGCATGAATTTTTTCAGATTTTTATACCATCAAGAAGTACTTGCAATTTTTCTATTATTTTTGTCGAACTTATGCGAAGTCAGCCTCAGCGAGACTCCCTCCTTAAACCCCTCCAGCAAAAGAGCTCCAAATTAGGAACATACACACTTATTTTAAACATTTGTTTTCTTCATCAAATTAATTTTTTTTGAGCATTTAATTTCAGAACTTTCTTGTCTGCCAATTATGCCAAACAAGGGTTGGATACTGCAAGTAAATTTTTTTTGCAACATATTTAAATTGATGATGAAACACATCCCCCAAATTAAAGTATTTGTCCGAAACAGAGATTTGACCATTCCGAGTAATTGACAATTAGGAGTATTCGATAATTCAGAGTCTTCGATCTTCCAAATTATTCGGCTATTTGGAATATTTCACCATTGAGAGTAATTAACCATTTGGAATATTTAACCATTCAAAGTATTTAATCATTCAAAGTATTTAAGCATTCAAAGTATTTAACCATTCAAGGTATTTAAGCATTCAAAGTATTTAACCATTCAAGGTATTTAAGCATTCAAAGTATTTAAGCATTCAAAGTATTTAAGCATTCAAAGTATTTAACCATTCAAAGTATTTAACCATTCAAAGTATTTAACCATTCAAAATACTTAACCATTCAAAGTACTTAACCATTCAAAGTATTTAACCATTCAGAGTAATTGACCAATTGGAGTATTTAACCATTCAGAATAATTGACCAATCAGGGTATTTAACCAGTCAGACTAATTGAGCAATCTGAGTATTTAGCTGTTCAGAGTAATTGACCACTCAGAGTATTCAACGCATTTGTAATTCCAGTATTTCGCAAACGCTTTAGATAACACGAGCTTAACAATCAATTTTGTTGCAGCACGTTCGCTGCGTTAAGTTTGGAAAGTTATGTTTCGCTCGAGCAACATTGTACATATTGTGGTGTAAAATTTTGATAATACATTCAATGTAAAATCTGTACCTTAAGCGAATTGGAGAGGATGCACCGTAAAAGTTATTCAACAGGCGTCGTATAACAGTACGATGTTCCCCTGTATAATATCCATGAGGTCTGTTTTGAGGTGTGATAGGGATTGTTCCAAGTATCACAGGAGACAGCACCGTTTAGCCTCATAACGACGGAAAGACGAATTTATTCCGATATTGCTGCATAGGCACGATTCCAGCACGATTCCATGAATCGGTTGCCCCGTTACGAATTCGGGTATATCCGACTTGCTACTCAATAGCCTCGTCGAGCACTGTGCGTTCGAAAAAAGTTGAACGGGAATGTACTCCGACTCATCGTACGACACTGCGTCACCGCATTTACCGCGTATCGCGCTCGAGACGCGAACGAATGTCCCCGATCATCTTTATTTACTCTCGAAGATATCTTCTCGTTTTTTTTTTTTTTTTCTCATGTATCTACGAACTGCAACGTGACGGTTTTAGGTTAATTCTTTGCCCAACGCACTGGCCACATCTCGCCGGTGTAATCGGACAGGAGCACATTATTTCAATGATATGTGTCGCGTATGGACGAGCGAACGATTACGAGAAACGCCTACTTATTGAGGCGCAAAAGCTTTAGCCGCAGGTTTATCAAATAATTGCTTTAAAAATACGGCACAGTGACGTTCGAACTATCAGATTGGAAAATCGTTCTATTAGTGTAACATCGGCTGCTGCACAGATGCATCGAGCAGCACTGAATGGTCGTGAACAGTGTCATGTCGACATCGCTCGGCCTACGGACTCGGCCGGCCTCGTGGGACGAGCAGAGATTTCCTTACGGGAATCACTGTTTTATCCGCCGTCGCTGAGATTCTCTGTAACTGTGACTGTGACGCCGTTCGTTCAATGGCGCAAATCGATTAGTGCGATGATTTGAGGGCACGTGATAGACACGTAACGATGCTCTGATGGTAACAAATCGCTTTCCCTATTTTTTTCCGTGACGGCTGATGCTTCGACCAAAATCAAATTAGGTTTTTGTACTCGATTGATGCAAGTACGAAAACCTAATTTGCTTTTGCTCGTCGTATCGATTGGTTCGGAGAAAATAGAGAAGGCGAGTTGTTACCGACTGAGTCTGTGCCTATCTGCATCCCTATTTTCTCCAAAACGATTGATACGACGAGCAAAAACAAATCAGGTTTTCATACTTGCATCTGTCGACTACAAAAACCTAATTTGATTTTGGTCGAAGCATCAACCATCACGGAGAAAATAGGGAAAACGATTTGTTACCAACGGAGCATCGTTACGTGTGTGTCACATGCCCTTAAGGCCATGTGAAAGATGTACCACGTGACACATGAGTGCGATAGAGACAGATGTATTTTTCGAATCAATGCCATTTAAAATCGGTTGACGTTTCGGATAAAACGGAAGCATCATCGGACGCGGTATTAAATTATGTATCCGCTAATGCTTTGCGTTTTTCCCGAAAAGTCTACGGTTTCTGAATCGCATTCATTACAGATTTTGTTTACCGAGTGAGTAGTTTCACAAAAGCAAAGTATTACCGGATTTGGAATTCAATATCGTTTCCGATGATACTTCGCTTTTATCCCAAATGTCAACAATTTTTACATGGGATTGATTCGAAAAATTGCAACTATCTCTCTTGCACTCATCTGTCATGTCGTACATGTTTCACCTCGCCTTAAGAGCATGTGAAACACGTTCGCAGCGTGTCTCTCTCGCTCCGCCGAGAGCGCCACGGATGCTATCTCTCTCGCACCGCACAGTGTTTCATACGCTCTTAAGACCATGTGAAGCTCTATGGAGAGCGAGAGACATGTGAAACACTCGGAAAAGTGTTTCACATGCTCTTAAGGCGAGGTGAAACATTTACCAGGTGACATACGAATGCAAGAGAGATAATAGCATTTTTCGAATAAATACCATGTAAAAATTATTGACATTTGGGGTAAAAGCGAAGTATCATCGGACGGTGTATTGAATTCTACATCCGCTAATACTTTGCTTCTTCGCGAATTGCCTACCATCTCCGAATGCGATTCATTACAGTTTTTGTTACCGACTGAGTGTGATTCACCTCGCCTTAAGGCCATATGCAATACCGCTTCCGATAATGAGAACTGTAATAATCTTTTTGTAAGACGTGCACGAAAAGTCCCGCTTTTCGTGCCTGTAAAGTGTGGCGAAACTGGCGCTTTCTAGCGGAGGATGCACGAAAACTTTTTTGCACGCTTTTTTCACATCCTAACTACTTTTTTTTCATCCTAGCTACTTTTGCGCACACTTTTTTAACACTCTAGCTACTTTTTGCACACTTTTTTCACATCCTAGCTACTTCCGCACACACTCAGCTGGCAGCACTGTAGCTATTTGATCGCACGCACTTTACAGGCACGAAAAGCGGGAATTTTCTTGCACTTGTCACAAAAAGTAGTATGCGCAGTGATGCCAGATCGGCGGGAAATTTCCCTCGGAGGGAATTTTGACCCCCCACTCCGCCGCCCGAGGGAATAAAAATTCCCGCGTGTAGGCCCCGCCCATTGCTTGCCAGCCGTGCCTGCGCATGCGTGTTGTTCCAGTCTGTGCCTATCAGCTGGCTTCGAATTTAGCTGTATCTTCAAAAAATTAACTTTGACAATTTGTGACATCTAAATTATTGGTTTAAGAGAAAAATTGGTAAGGACTTTTTTGTTCGTTTTTGATTGTATAACACCGCATTTTCTTAATTTCTTTTATTTATTTTTTTTAGTTGATTTTTATAAATTGTATATTTTGCCAAGTTCCCACGATTTAAATAAGGAAGTAAAAAGAAATTCTTGCGCCTTTATTTTTCTACTTTCAATTCTACACCAAGGCATTTTTTCAAAAAAAATTAGATTTAAAAAAAATGCTTTGGTATAGAATTAAAAGTAGAAGAAGAATGTTACATTTTTTTTGCCAAAATATAACATTTACAAGACGTAGCTTTCAAAAATTTTCATATCGTTTCTCATAAAAGTTTAAATTTGAAATTTGCATGTATATATGACATCCAGTATATAAAACCCATATATAAACGAAACTGAAAAAAAAAACAAATCCAAAAACAAGAAACCCAAAGAAAACCAGGCCCAAAAAAACCAAACCCAATAAAAATCAAATCCAAAAAAATCAAACTCAAAGAAAACCAAGCCCAAAAAAACCAAACCCAAAAAAGGGGGTTTGAAACCCCTCTCCCCCCCTGTCCCGCCTCGCCAAAAACCAAAAAAAGTCAGTCTGAGACTTACCCACCCACCTGACTTATGATGGGTCAGTCTGAGACTTACCCATCATAGAAAAAATGCATTAACAAAAACTTGGCGAAAAACACAAAAAAAACCCCAAGAAAAAAAGAAACTCAAAAAAAACCAAACCCAGAAAAGAGGCTTTGAAACCCCTCTCACCCCCACCCTGCCACCAGCCGCCCTGCCTCTTTCTTCCTTCCTTTTAATTTCTTTTTTTGGGTTTCTTTTTTTTTAAGGGTTTTGTTGTGTTTTTCGTCAAGTTTTTTTTAACGCATTTTTTCTATGATGGTTGGCTGGGTAAGTCTCAGACTGACTTTTTTTGGTTTTTGGCGTACGGTTTTATTTGGGCTTGTTTTCTTTGGTTTTTTTTTTTTTTTTTTTGAGTTTCTGTTTTTCTTGGGGTTTTTTGTGTTTTTCGTCAAGTTTTTTTTTTAATACATTTTTTCTATAACCAAAAAACGAAACCCAAAGAAAACCAAGCCCAAAAAGCCAAACCCAAAAAAGGGTCTTCGAAACCCCTGTCCCTCTCCCCCCTGCCCCGCCCCGACTCTTTCTTCCTTTTGGTTTCTTTTTTTTGGGTTTGGTTTTTTTTGGGTTTCTTTTTCCTTGGGTTTTTTTTTGTGTTTCTCGCCAAGATTTTTTAATGCATTTTTTCCAGACCAAAAAAGAAACCCAAAAGAAACCAAATTAAAAAAAAAAGAAACCCAAAGAAAACCAAGCCCAAAAAGCCAAACCCAAAAAAGGTCTTTGAAACCCCTCTCCCCCTCCCCCCTACCCGCCCCGCCTCTTTCTTCCTTTTGGTTTCTTTTTTGGGTTTCTTTTTTTTGGGTTTCTTCTTTTTGAGTTTCTTTTCTTGGGTTTCTTTTTTTTTTTGGGGGTTTTCTTGTTCTTTTTTTCGCATTTTTTTCCCCAAGTTTTTTTTATGCATTTTTTTTATGATGGCTGGCTGGGTAAGTCTCAAGCTGCCTTTTTTGGTTTTCTGTAACCCGAAACAAAAAAAAAATTAACCATCCGTTCACCGAACCATTCATCCATCTATTTATTTATTTGACAATTAATAAACATAACGCGTAGGCTATGGCTACGCGCTATATTTATATATACGATAGGCACCGCCCACTGGCGACCGCCGGCGCGCGGCGGTGGGGGGAGCGCGGCGAGCATGCGGGAATTTTCGGAGGGAGCATCTGACATCACTGAGTATGCGATACTCGTACGAAAAAGCGGTCTCCCGACGGGGGTTGGGAAGTCGGCAGCACTCGCCTCCTCTCGAACTACAAACATCAGTCGGCTTCGCCTCGTGCCGTTGTAGCTCTCGATCCGGCTCGTGCAGCCAACTTCACAACCTTCGCCGAAAGACCGCTTTTCCGTACTAGTATCGCAAAGTACTATTTCCTACGTGTTGTGACACTGACGATCAAAAGAAAAGTCCCATCGAAAGTCGAGATGACATCCGCTTTCGATATGACTTTTCTTTTTGCAGTACATACGAAAACCCGTGAGAAAAGTTGATACAGTTTTTTTATACCGACTGAGCCAGGGTTGGACGGGGAGGGAAGTGTTTCATTCAATCTTGAAAGAATATGGATCGTTGATCAACTGGTCATCGTATCGTTTCGTCCATACGACACTAAAATTCACGGAACGACTATTTGAAACCTAACAACAACGAAATTCATTGATACTATGCCACGTGATTCGACGCGTATCACATTTTGAAAACTGTAATCCATGGAAAAGAACCTTTCAACATTCGAAGGCTATCTACACTACTGTGATGCAACAAAAATACTACATTTCTTTTCAGCATTTCAAACATACCTCCCTCCCATAACTACTCTTACAGCCACGAAGTATATTTTGTCCAAAGTAAAAAAAAAAAAAAAAGAGCGAAATACAATTATGAAAGAACGTTACACGCTCGAAGTTATCGTCTAATTGATTAAACATTGCTCGCATATCTGTTGAGTTTTTGCGATGACCGTTAACGATAAAACTATGTAAAATGAAATTCTTTATAATTATATATAAATAACGATGCCGCTGTCGCGTTTCAGTAGCCTCAAAGTGTTGTGTGAACGATCGATTTTATACATAGTCTGTCCACCCTGTGTAATATTGCATTCCGGTAGATACAGAACGCTCAGATAGCACGCACGAACGGTAAGCGCGTGCTAGATAAAAATCACAAAGTAGGATTGTAATCACAGTGACTGGACTGTAATGAAAAAGTGTAGTTCTATCGATTTGACCGCGACTTTCTCGCCCTGACGGTAGACACCGCGCTTTAACTTTAGTCGTCTCGGGTCTCGTATCGTACCGTACCACATTTTTCAATGCGTTCCACCGACTTTGATAACAATTCAGAAATTTTTAATTATGAAAGAAAACGAAAAAGTTTCTGGCGAACTTTGGTACAAGTTTACAACGAATTCTCGTCGCAATCTACCATACACGGAATCAAGTACACCACCCAAGCGAAATCCACTATCGGCAGGTAAATAGCAAATTATTTTTTTCGATATCTATCATTATACTTACAAGTCAAAAAAAAATTCATCTGCGAGACGCTTGGAAGATTTGAACGAGACTGACGATGCTGTTACGGCTTCTGACAAGTTTTACACTCAACCGGAGCGGACCCCCCTCCACCCGACCCACCCGCCAATGAGGAAAAAATATACGCGGAAATATATTTTTCATATATCGAATGTACTTTTAACGAAAAATGTTATATAAATCACGCGATACGAGAAATACATGATGAGTCTATCCATCAAAATCACAACAACAAAAAAAATGATTTTTTTTGCGCGTATTAAAAGTATACAATTTATAAATAAAAAATATATTTTTCATATATCAAATATACTTTTAATGAAAAATGTTATATAAATCATTTGTCATGAGATATATAACACGCAAAAAAAATCGTTCATATGAAAAGTGCACGATTGATATAAAAAAATATATATGTGCCCAAAAATTTGATACTTTTCGAAAGTTTGTCTCGCGAAACTTTCGAAACTTTCGTACAAACCCGAGAGTCTCAAATGTGCATAACAAATTTCAGATGGCTGTGGCTCTTGATAGTGTCACTTTCACTCGTGGCGTCGTGTCAGTTGGCGAACAAATTTTACGAAAGACACCAGTCGGCGAATATGCGGACTTTGGTGATAAGCAACCAGCATCCGAGCGTCCGTCTAAAGTTGCCAGCGGTGACTTTTTGCCACTCGAACGTGGCGACCCTTCACCGTCTGGTGCCTTATCTGACCTCGAAGAAAAACCTGTAAAAATTACAAATTCATTATTAAAAGACAAAAAAAAAAGAAGGAAAATAGCGTATAAAATGCCGCGGGTTGATCGAGCGAGTTTAACGTTCCAGGCGCATGCCGTTCGGGACAACGATCAAGGACTTTCAAGACAGCTTGAAGTATCTCTCAATCACGATATTCCCGTCGAATCTCTTCGAAAAAGAATTGCAAGTGTTGGACAAGGTGCTCGCCGTTAACAAAATGTCCCTGCTCGAACTGTTTCAACTCACCAGCCCGAGGTGCAGCGATTTTTTGGTGATGTGCCAGTTCGAGGGAAAAATAAATAATTGCGACAACTTGATAACTCCGAGCCTGACGCCTTACGGAATCTGTTGCTCCTTCAACTACGCTCGTAACTCAGCGGAGCACAGGTACGTCCTCGATTCGATCTCCTCGATTTATAGTCTCGTCACTATCTGCACTATCGGAAATTGGCACCATCAAAGAACGCTTCTTCTTCTTCGAGCGCTTACCGAGAACTGGATAATTTCTGAGCTAAGATAGACGTGGAAAAAAAAATTCTCCCACCTTGACCTGCAGGACCTCTGCACACTATCGAGAAGCAATTCTCGCGCTTTTTTTTTGCTCGCGCAGCTCATTTTAATTCAGTACCTACGCGTGCTATGTGTTGAGCATATTAATTCATTTTATTTCAGTACTTACGCGTGCTATGTGTTGAGCATATTAAGATAAGAGAATAATGTATCTCCTTGACGACTCTTCGCAGCGAGTTTTACGGCGAGATTATTTCGTAGATATCGAATTTACGAGTTCTGGGAACGCTATTTTTTTATAATTAATTTGACGAAGAAAATACAAATGTTCGGTACTTGTTGTTTGCGTTTAATTTAGATTCGTTTTAATGAAGAACGCAAGAGACACGACGATCTTTTCATTTCCGCGTACATTTTTTATCGCAGATGGCACACTTCCGGTAAAGATTATCATTCTCTCCTTTCTCGTAAAATCTTTCGATACGGATAAACATACCGATAACTCGATACCGATTCTTGGAAATTCTTTCAATACGGATGAGAGTTTCGTCGATGTAAGATTTTTTTTTATTTGGCGAAGCAAAGGCTATCGTTCGATACTCGCTGTTTGCATTTAGATTGGATTCGGTTTAATAAAATAAGGAAAAATGACTACGATCTTTTAATTACGCGTAGATCTCTTACCGCAGATAGAACAATAGAACACTTCTGGCAAAGATTATCACGGCTCGAACTACGGAGCTTGTTTCATTTTATCCTTTCTCGTAAAGTCTTTAAATACGGACGATAGAATGACGTCGATGATGTTCGATTTTTTCAATTTTTAATTTAATTCATTTTGTGAAGAAAAGGCAGGCATTCGGTACTTGCGATTTGCATTTAGTTTAGATTCGGTTTAATGAAAAAAGGAAAAGAAACAACGATCTTTTAATGACGCGTAGATCTTTTACCGCAGGTGGAACACGACCGGCAAGGATTATTACAGCTCGAACTACGGAGCTCGTTTTATTCTATCCTTTCTCGTAAAGTCTTTCGGCACGGACGACAGAATTTCGTCGATGATGTTCGGCGACGGTCTGAAAGTTATTATCCACGACCGGTACACGTATCCGGGCCCGACGGCCCTGGAGTTTGTCGCAGCCACTGGTCACGAAACGATCGCCCGTCTTTACGGCCGATACTTGACATCTAGCGTTGAAGTTCTGAGAATGAAGCCCCGTGAGCGGGACTGCTACCAGTCGAAGTCCGCCACTGATTTCTACAGGGCCGACAATTGCTACGTAAAATGTCGCGAGAGCGCTTTTCTTCGGCTCTGCGGCTGCCTGCCTTTCTACTCGTCCGAGATCGAGGACAGCCAGATGATATGCAATTTCTCACACGTGTCCTGCCTGGCGCGGGTCAAGCAAAAAGCTTATTCTCTCACATTGAGAGATCCGTCGTGCAACTGCCTGCCCGACTGCGAGAACACGGTCTATTCTCTGGTCACCACGTCGTTGCCGTTCAACGCTCCGCAATTCAATCCCTCCCAGTTTTAGTGAGTCAACGAAAATTTCCTGAAATTTCAAGAAATTAATAACACAATTATTTTATGGCCTGTACGAACCTACTATTTATCACAGCAGGAAAGCCGAAAACATGACAAACGCGACGGCTATTCACATCACCTATTCGGAACAATCGTCGATGCTCCAGCGACGTGAACTTGTTCTTTCGTGGATCAACCTTGTGTGTGAGTAGAGATAATTGTATGCGAGAAAAATCTTTCCAAGAATTCCGGATCGTTTTCAATATTTTTTTCGTAATTGATCGAAAAAACAATACTGAATAATGAATGCTGTTCGGTAAAATGAACGTTTTTTAAGCAAAATTTAAAGTTTTTTAAGGGGAAGAGAAAAAGCTGTGCGAGCGAGAGAGATAGTTGCAATTTTCACATTATCTTTATCCAATGGTGCTAATGTTTTTGAAAAAAAATTAATTCGGGCAGCATGCGAAATTACCGTGCGGAGCCAGCTCGTATTTGCTTTTTTCTAAAAAAATTAGCAA
Organism: Amblyjoppa proteus; assembly: GCA_963922035.1. Taxonomy (NCBI): domain Eukaryota; kingdom Metazoa; phylum Arthropoda; class Insecta; order Hymenoptera; family Ichneumonidae; genus Amblyjoppa; species Amblyjoppa proteus. The sequence goes on from OY998233.1 coordinate 12,814,597, forward strand.
CCTTGAGAAAAGTTCATTACAGTTTTCATTACCAACCGCGATGTTTCGCTTCCCCTTAACGGAAATGTATTATTGCGACTAAATCGATAAGTATCAAATGGCTACGTAAAAAATATTTTGTTTGTCCGAAACTCGGGAAGGCTATTACATCGGTAACCATTTGCTTTCAGCTTCGCTAGGAAGAGTTTTCAGGCTCTTCTAAATAATGTATGCTATTTGGCAAAATTATTTTTTTTCGCGGAAATGATTATTGCGATGAAATCAATCATTACGAAATGGCTATTTAGAAAAATGTTTTATTTATCAGAAACTCGAGCAGGCTGTTACATCGGTAACCATTTTATTTCAGCTTCGCTAGGGGGAGTTTTCAGTCTCTTCCTTGGCTGCAGCTTCATCTCGATAATCGAGATTATTTACTTCTTTTTCATCTATCTTATATGGAAATTAAGGGGCAGCCCACGCACAAGACGACACGCCTTCGGAACTACCTGACTCGAGAAAAGTACGATTTTTTTTTTCTTTGAAAAACTCGAAACACCGCTGTCCCAACGGATCATAACTATATATCTCGAAGTCGTCGTGAGATCAACACCGATGCACTACCGCGATGTGGAACAATAATGTATGACGTAATAAACTATATAATACAATTAAACCTACCGTATTTCTGGTACGAATGAAATTAATTGACTAACTAAATTATTCCTCCGAGTCCGCCTCGGACTCGGAATTCTCATCGGGATTCGAGTCTTCGGATTCTCCTTCGTTGTCCTCCTCCTCTTCCTCGGAATCTTCGGACGCTTCGCTCGCAGCTTTTTCCTGCTTCGGTGACTTCTTCAATTTTTTCCCGCTCGGTTCATCGCCGTCGTAAATCTTCAAACCAGTCGACTTCTTTTTCGCAAGCTTGATTCTTTTTCTGGTATCTAACTTGATCATTAGACGATTACCTCCCACCTCTGGCCATTCGCGTTCTTTACGCAGATATTCGCCCGCCAGCTGGATGCTGCCCATTTTCAATAAGGCTTTCCTGCAAGCAAAAAAAGTCGCGTGATTACATTCTATACACGTTTGGATATAAATTAATGCAAATGCGAAAGGAAATTTATAGTGCGCAAAAAAAACTGACGAGATGCACCAAGCTGATTTTTTTTTGCTAGAAAATTATAGCACTTTAAAAAATGTCAAGTTGCTGAAGTAAAAAAAAAAAAAATTGTAAACAACGTACAAACATCTTGAAAACGTACAAGACAAATTTTCTTCATCACAGAAAAATGAAGTCATAAAACAAAAAATTTCAATCAAGTTACTTTAGAATATGAATTCAAAAATAATATCTGTTTCAATATAATTTAATGCAAATGTAAAAAAAAAGATTACAGTGCATAAAAAAAACTAACAAGATACATACTGCACTTTTTTATGCTAGATGTAAATGTAAAACATGTAAAAAATTGCTTTAAAAAAAAATAAAAAAAATATTGTAAAAAAGTATTTAGAAATATCTTTGTAACATGAAGGACAAATTTTTCTCAGCACAAAAAGATGGAACCGTAAAACAAAACAAAAATTTCAAAAATGTTCAAAAATAATATCAGTATCCGTTTGGCTATAAAGTCCACTGTCAATAGACTTCGAATAATCCATACACAAATAGAAATAAAATTGCGCATACCTAGTTTTTTGGCCAGACTTGACCTTGAGCATAACCAAAGATGTGCATCCTGGAAAGGCTTCCCTGATTTCCTGTGCTTTGGTTCCCAGTTTTATATTGTAGATGAAAAGTCTGTTGGGACGAATACAGAATAACGGTGAAATTTTTTTTCAAAATATCCCACGAATTCAATGAGCCACGCAGTGCATGCTTACTTTTTGGTGACCTTGACCTCTGCCTTGGGTTTCGGTACTCTCATCTTTTTTTCCTTCTTTTTCTTTTCCTTCTCCGGCTTGATCCTGGGCGGACAAGCGATTATGTGCTTGCCGTCGATGACGAGTTTCTTTATACATTTCAGATTCTTAATCTTTTCCTCAACACTTGGAAAAGTCACGTGACAATATCTGGAGGATTGCCTGGGCAGCTTGACCTTTACGTCGCCCAGAAATAATTCCTCTATTTCGATTGCATTTTTAATTGTATGCGGCAGTCGAACGTACAGAGTTTTCGACAGATGTCGTTCTATTTCTTGCGGTGTTCGGGTTTTCATATTGTTCGCTGGTGAGACAAAAAAATTTCACCTCGTCACCAAAAGAAACAAAATCAACGGTTTGCTCGATCTCGAAGCGTGAATTCCAGGCGAAAAGAAAAACAAATATTACACAGCAACCTTTGTTTACAAAGTGTGGTTTTTTTTTTGTTGCTTGGCAGTTATCGATTTACATAAAATCCTTCGAAATATCAATTAGTCTCACCGTTTTCGATGTCGTTTCGCCGAAGAGAACAATTATTGCGCGGACATATGAAACCGTTGCATGAAAAATCGATGAAAATTCAACCTTATTCAACCACGTGCGAACTTGACGTGCTCAATGCTCAAACAGTAATGACCGCACCGGTGACCGGCCTGCCCAATTCGAAAATGATGTGCGGCGATGTTTCGAAGCTTCGTCGTTACAAACATCGACTGAAACAAACAGTGATCTCAAAGTTTATCGTACATGGTAATTCACCTTATCGCAGATTTCAATTGTCTCAGCAATTGAAATTAAACATACTAACAAGCTTAGCTTAGCAACAAGCTTAGCTTAACAAGTTTAACTTAACAAAAAGCTTAGCTTATTGGGCATTAGAAATTCATTCGCCATACTGCTAAAATAACTTGCTCGATGCTGATCATCAGCAAAATCTCTGTCATACCGACGCTTCCTGAGCGACCGAATTCACTCGAAAACGCACGATGATTCCATAGAATTTAAATCTAACACAAAGATAACAGCTCGCGATCAGTAACACAGCGTTTGTTTGGAACCTTTGGAACCTCCAGTTATACACGAACATTGATAATTCTCTTCGGATTTACATGAATTAAACAATCATTGACTCGAGTGATAATGTTAACATAGCGAATCAACGATAAAAAAAGAAAAAAAATCTTGATGTACGACGTTCTACACAAGGAAACATTTATCAATGTCTTGCGAACGATTTGCGAACATCGTGGATTAATATCGTCATTACAATATCGTTTGATAATCTGCCGATACAAATTTCTGAATGCTGATCATCAGCGAAATCTGTAATACCGACGCTCCCCGAGCGTCTGCCATACCGACCGAGTTTCCTCGAATACAAATGGCGGTTGCATAGAATTCAAAACTAACCCAACGATACAGCTCGCGATCAGAGTAACACACTGTTTGTTTGGAACCTACACGTACACACGACATTGATAATTCCCTCAAGGTTTACATTAATTAAACAATCATCGACTCGAGTGATAATGTTAACATAGCGAATCAACGACCCCAAAAAAAAAAAAAAGCGACGACAATGTTGATCTACGACGTTCTGCACAAGGAAAAAGTATATCAGAGCGTCGCGAACGACTTGCGAACATTGGGGGTTAAGCATCGTTTGAAGAAAAACGCGATAAAGACCGACAAGTCCGACAGAAATCGCAACAGCCTCAGGAAAGTCTTTAAAGTTCCATTGTCCTATCAGCCGCTCGATGTCGTGAATTTGTCGTCCGGCGCGATAGTCCACGTGCCAGTTTTCGTCTGTCAGGCGGCCGCCTATCTCGACAAGTTTACGAATCAGGAGGGTCTCTTCAGAAAAGCGGGCTCGCACGTTCGACAGAAGGAGCTCATAGCTCGCCTCGACAACGGCGGAACACTCGGCGACAAAAATCACGCGATCGACGTCGCCAATTGTCTAAAAACTTTTTTTCGCGATCTTCCCGAACCTCTTATTCCGTACGGCTATCACGATCTGTTTGTGCGATGTCTCATGCTCCACAGTCGGAGGGTCGACGCCCTTCTTCTCGCATGCCTTCTCCTCCCTCCTCATCATCTAAACACGCTTGCATTTTTCATGGGCTTTCTCAAGAGAGTTTCCCTCTACGAGAGCCAAAATAAAATGGGCGTTGACAATCTGGCTAAAGTCATCGGACCTAACGTTATGCCGCTGCAGGAAACCACCATGTCGGCCGTGCAGTCAAGGCTCGAAGCTCACTTAGTCATCGTCAAGGTAAAGCTGTTTGTTGACTTCTGTTTGTTGTAACGATTTTTTTGGGTTAATCGAAGACTTTGCTCTGATTACAGATCTTGATAGAGAATGCTGAAAGCATCGGCGTTCTTCCGGAGCACATTTCCGAAACCATTTCCGCCGAAGTTATCGGCAGCGTTGAGACCGAATTGGACCATTCCGATGCCTCTTTGCGGCCCAGAGGCAAAAAGAAGAAGCATCGAAGCGGCAGTCTTACACGTAAGTTGCTGCGGACGCGAAGAACGACTGCAAATGGATTCGCACGGCGCTTTCTGATTGTTCAACTTTGCTCGTTATATCCTTTCTAAAAAGCTTGGCGATTGGAGTCGGAAAGAAGCTTTGCGAGTGATGGAAAACTATGAGAAAGCTATTTATGGTGCTCGGACTTTTGTATTGAGAAAAAAATCTTGTAAAAATCAAGCTTGTTTTCTCTTACAAAATAGGCTTATGCAATAATTTTGATAAACTGAAGATCTAGAAAGACTTACACATTTGATTTACATTGTATTACCCGGTATAAAATTCATGTTTGGCTCACTCGTAGACACGTTTTGGAAATTATGGAAAGCTATTAGAAAGCAATGTACAGTTAGCAGTTTCGTATTCAAAAAGAAAAATCTGTAAAATTCATCCTGGTTTTATTTTTAAAAAATAAAACCTTTTTTTACAAATTGAGAGTCTAAAAATATTGTTGCTATCGCACATTCTCGCATTCTATCACAGTAGTTATTTACCATCTCTTCTGGTAGGTGACAAATTTTGTCAATTTTTTACTTCTCACAACTAATCTCGAATTTACATATAAAACAAACCATTAAACATTTATTGATTAATTACGTTTTTCTTGCAGGAATGTTCAATGGTCTCAAAAAAATGGTCGGAAAAAGTGGCTCACCGGAGGGTGGACAAATAAGCAATCAGTTAGTTCCTGCGAACTTGGATCCGTTGCAGACACCGGTGATAAAAGTCGGCAAAAAACGAAAGGTCGTCGAACCCGCGGGTCCGGCAAGCGTTAAGAAAAAGTGAGTGTGTCGTGCGACTGGCCGATTTTCATTCGCTTCGTATCTTACGAGTTTTATTGAGTTTTAACATTACCCGTAGCATGATTTAACTTACACGCTGTTCACCGTTAGAACTAATGCACTTTGGCGACGCACTTACTCAGCACTTATTTACCAATGACTTTGCAGACGAGATATATTGGATGCAATGCCCGAACGCACGAGTCACCATGTTCGACCTTTGTTTGCATCTCCAGTTTCTAGCAATCCAAAGTACGTGCGGATGCAGTGTGGTTTTTCTTCATTTTTTTTTCGTTTTTTTAAGGGCATGTAAAACTCCTTCCCACCCAGCCCGAGTCCAGTACGTGATGAAAACTGTAATACTCATTCTTCAAGAGTGCTGAAACGTCTGAGTAAAATAATCAAAAAATGTTGCACCTTAAAAAAAAAAAAAAAAAAAATTGCAGCTTTCATTACCGACCGCGGTATTTCACATGCCCTTAAATCCGAACTCCTCGGTATCTGAGAACCTGGCACACTAAATTAACTGTGGTTCTGGAATTATTTTAATATTCACAGCCCCGTTAGAGAGAGGAGTCCGATGCACAAGTCGAAGGTCCGAAAATACTTAACGCACAAGATGCATTCAGAAATGTAAGAATTAAATTCGTATGCTTTGCGGAAAGGGTTTTTGGGATAGAGGATCGAAATATCGACGAAGAAGTTTCTTGTTTCCAATAAAAATGTTGTTCTAACGCAGGCGAGTCATGGAGAAGGTCGAAAAGTCCAAGAAACTGAGGATGAGCCTCGATCGATTTGTTTCCAGAAGCAAACAGGTACGAGTACACATTTCAACCGAGGTATCTGCGTAATAAAACAGAGCTGGGCAAAGCACCAAAAAATACTCAAATACAAAGTATCACAAGTGCTCGAAGTATTTCTCGAGTACTTTTTTTCCAAATACATTTCGCAATGAGGTTCGTAGTGTTAAGCATTATCTAGGCTTTAAAAAATAAGGTACAAAGTAATTTGCACGTCACTTCCTCATTGTAAAAGATCCCTAAATTAAATTTTCGTAATTCGTCGTTTTGAGGCTGTTTTTTTATGTAGTCCTCACTTTGGTTCATAAACAGAAAAAATCCATACAAAAATTTCATACAAAAAAAATAATAATAAAAGCGTCCATACTTGTCCCCTCACGTTTTTTTTTCTTTTTAATACATATAAAAAAATTAATTCTCGTTAAAATTATACTTATTGAAAAGTTTACACAGATAATCATATCATTAATAGAAACAGGATGTCGTGCTACACATTGAGTATCCGCTATACAACCGTGTACTCAAAAAGTACTTGTTGCAATGAAGTACTGTCCAGCTCTGTAATAAAATATAAGATAAAGCACTGATAATATTAACGGGTTAATAAATTAATATTAACCATTGTAATAATTAAATTAAAGTAATATTAACAGGTACATTGACTGGTTAATAATGGTTAATAAATATATTACAATATAATATAATAATACAATAAACATGTATAATAAAAATGATTAATAACATTCGTGCGCATTCTAGAAGGTCGCCAACATCGAAGTGGACGCCGAGCGATCGTGCAACGAGGCTTACAGTCCGTGCATCGAGAGACGCTGGAGTTCGGCGAGCAGTTCGTCGGCAACGAAGAAAAAACGAGAAACTCAAGCAGATAATCCATCGTCCGTAGCGTCGCCATTGATAAGAAAAGCAACGACTCTCCTAAACGTTCGTGACGATTACGACCGCATATTCATGGAAGCCGACGTGAATCTATCCGACGACTGCGGAGAGCCGAGTTCGCAGGCTCAAGGAAAGTCGTCGGAGAACGAAAACAGACCGACGAAACGCAGCCGCACGAGCACATGCAGAAGATCGCTCGACGCGGCGCTGTTGCCGAACACGTCGGGTGACTACACGACGAACTACGCTCCCAAACACGAAAAAAATCTCAGATCGTCGAGCCGACGAAGGTCTTCCCACGAGTTCCAGAGATCAGCCGAGGATTCGGGATTCGCCAACGATCAAGATTCCGACTTGGCTATCGCTCTGAACAACGAAGCCTGCGAGGAATACGTCAGAATACCAAAGAGCGAATACGAGGAGATAAAGAGCAGAGTATCGGCAATCGAGTCGCGGATATCGCAGGAGTTCGGTTGCATCGCCGGTGAAACGGAGACGAACACGGTCTCGAATTCCGTGAGCAACGTCCAGAGCGAGTACGAGAAGACGCTGGGCGAGGCGAGCATCGAGAGCACGCTGACCGCGGATCACCTGGCGAAGAGGCTGAGCAAGGAGCTGAAGATCCGTCGTTCGGGCGAGCACAAGATCATAAGATCACCGAGCGCCCGAAAGATCGGAATCTTGCGAAGGCGCTCGCAGGACAAACCCTCCAGCAGACGAGTGAGCCGCACCGCCTCCTGGCACATTTCTCAGCGAAGCGACGCGGAGAACAGCACGAAAGCGACGAGCCAGCTGAACAACGTCTACGCCTCGCCGAAATGCGGACGCGGCCGACCGCCCGATTACTACAACGAGATCCGGCACGATTCGCTCTGCAGCGACGACACGAACGCTCGGTTGAATTATCTCCAGGAACAACTGCACACCCTCATAACCCACACGGCCGAGCACACGCGCGGCTCCTTCAGCGACGAGGACGGCGGCGCCGCCGACGACGACGTCTTCGAGCCGGCAAGCAAGCTCACGCCTCACGTTCGTCGCGCCTCGTCCTTTCACGGCAACGAGTTCATCGACAATTCGCAGTACTTCAACAATCGCGTAAAGGAACTGAAGAAGACCAACAGTCAGCAGAACGTGACGGTGAACGAGATCGCCGACGAGACGACGCCCGACGCGAGGAGGCAGAAGACGATCTCGTGGAAGGACGCGGCCGGGTACTTCAAGCTCGAGGGCCGTCCGAACTTCACGCCGGTGCCGCAGACCGGTCGGGCTTCGATAGCGAAGCTTCGCACTCAGAACGCCGGAATGGTGCTCGCGAAAGCCAAGCTCTTCGACGAGAACACTTGCAAGGGCTCGAACGATGCGGCGATCGAGAGGAAGCTTCAAGGCTCGCACGAACGAGCCGACAGTCAAGCGGCGAAGATGCCGAAGGTGAGGGAGATCAAAAACTTCGAGCTGGAGGCGACGTCGCCGAGAAAGACGGCGCTGACGCGTCGGAAAAATTGCAAGAGCCCGAAGAACAACAACGCCAGACTGAGATTGGCCTCGTCGCCGAACTACTCGCCGCTTATAAAGATGGAACTGACGATCGTCCCGCCGCAAGCGTCGAGGCAAACGGCGGAGAAACGAGTACACAATCGTCGGGCTTCGCAAAAATTTGACCAGGAAAATCGGGAAATGCCGCGCAACAACGCGAAGGCCAATACGAAGATCAAGGACGATCGGTTTATCGAGCGCGGCTCGAACTCGAGCGCGCACACGAAAGAGAACAAACTCTCGAGATCTCCGCCTCTCCAGCACGCTTTTGCCGTTAACACGAACTTGCAGGAGACGAATATCAATATCTACAATCCTGATATGCCGATCAACGCCAATTGCAAGACGCCGCACATAAAGAGACCGCTCGCCGTTAAAACACCGAAGAGCGCGAGGTCGTTGGCTCGCAGACCCGCCGTCGATATGCGGAGAACTCCCATGAAAGCGGTTCCGACGATGGGAACGCCGAAACGGCAGAGTCCGAGAGTCGTTCTGAAATCCAGACAACTGAGCAAACCCGTTAATTGATAGGGAGGCGTTGAGCGGGAAGCTCCGAAGTGAGTACCGAAGTGCCATGTTTGTCGTAGAATTATAAATAAACAATTAAACTCGATTCCGGAGAAAATATTTTACGTCCGCAAAGACTAGGGACGCAAAATATTTTCATCTGCGCAAGCGCGATTCGGCGGAACGGAAACATCGCGTCGATGCTTCGACTCTTCGAATTCGGCTCGAAAAGGTATATTCGAATGGAAAAAAAAATCAATAAGATCAAAAAATCGATAAGAATATACGCGGAAGCGATGAATATCTTATTTGTAATATAATAATATTTTCTTATACGATATTGTAGCGCGATCGACTTTTTTTTACTCCGCGATCGAGTGAAGTCTTCTGCGAAGATGATCTCCATAAGATTTTGCACTTTTCTGTTTTTTTTTTTGTCGTTTTTCGTTTGACATTGAACATCGGACTGTATTTGATACTATCAACTCCCTTTATTTCGACGCACAATCGACGAGAATGAGAACATCGATGGTCCGGTCGTAGAGTTTATTGTACTCTTTTTTTATGTGTTTTTTTTTATACATTGATAATTTTAACGTATATAACAATTTTAACGTATAATGTGAAAGAGAGAAATGTAGGAACGCTGAATATTACATATTTGGTGTGTTATCTTTACGTAATAAATTATACATCACTTTTCTTTTTTTTTTTTGCTTTTTCTGTAATCACATCAATTGTACTTTCACCTTGTACTCGCAATAAATAATATGGCTACATTTAAAACAAAGCATGAGAGTTCTAGCTCTCATTTGATTCAGTCTTAAAATGGAGTTCAGACTAACAGCTTGCTGCTTGCGAAATAAGAGAAAAATCGCTGAGGCGACCGTTTCTCTCGTTGGGCCGAGTCCGATGACGCGAAATTCGTACAATTGGGACGAACGCTTCGGACTGAAAAAATTAAAAAATTATCCATTTATGCGCTCGAGTCATATTGACTTTTTTTTTCAAAAAATATTGCCTATGCTTACAAAATAAGAGAAACATCGCTGAGGCGACCGTTTCTCTCGTTATGACGAGTCCGGCGACGTGAAATCCATACAATTAGGACAAACGCTTTGGACTCTGAAAAATTTTAAAACATATAATTTATGCGCTCGATTAAGATTTCTTTTTTAAGTGAAAAAATTACCTATGAAACCTGGGAGTGGCTCCGGCATGAACGGGACTCCTCTGTCTTCGCCACACCGGGTGTTTCGGATTCGTGACGTCCATCACGACCTCGCAGCAGGCGCGTGAAACAACAGCGCGATATCCCATTCTCTTGAAGAGCTCCTCGCGGCTACGTAGCAAGGCGGAGCACGACCAAACGTAATCGGGCGCAAGCAGCAATGCCGCGCGATTATCCTCGTCGTCCTCCTCCATGTCGTGGGCCAAGTATCTTCGAAAGAAAAAGGTGGTCAGTTACCACGAGGAATCGTGAGGCAACGAAAACGCAAACACAAAACAGAGGTCATTCGGGTCGCAGACGCGTGTAAAACGAGCGCCACGTGCTTACAGTGCAACGAAGAAGTTGAAGCACGTGTATTCCTCAGGGAGGAACGACGCCCTGAGAAAATACATGAATACCATGGCGATCAGATATTTATCGGCTAATTTGTGACATCGGTCGTGTTTCAAAAAATCTTGGAGGTCCTCGTCTAAAAAAAAATGTACAAAAACCGTGCATATTCGAAGGATCGTCGAGAGGTAAAAACACATTGAAAATGAAACTAAGCTTTCGGGACAGATTGCTGATGTACCAATGATTTTGAAGAAGTGCTCGACGTTCCACTGCTTTATGGAGATTCTCCTCCGCTCAGCGAGAGTTCTCGAGTCTTCGGCCTTGTCTCTTCGTTCCCTCAAGTCTCCCATCCTCCGATCTAAGGCAGAGTGTCGTTAGACCGCGGAGCGGTTTTGTCACTTCGTAAATAATCGCGCCTGCTACCAGTCTCAAACGCAAACATACAAAGCACAATCGTTACACTCTCGTAACCAATGAGATCACACCGCATGTACGTTTGCGATGAAATTTTAAACGCCTGTAGAGAAAAAAAATAAAAATTGCACGCGACTCTCCCACGGCAGAACTCGACGAGTCTCGCGTCGTTTGCACAGTTCAGATCATCGATACGAATTAATCGTCGGGCGAGAGAGCTCGATTAAACGCTCGGGGAAAAATTTCGTCGCCAAATTTATTAACACGTGGGTCGTTATCCGCACACGACGACGCGGACCAATCGCATCGCGCAATTGGACGATGTGAAAATAAAGTTTCGGATCGCTGCCGAACGGTGAACACGTACGTGTCCCACGGTAGTTTCTCGAATCACCGTCCGATAACACGACAGAACTGTCAGCGCTTTCCAGCTCAGATGTCGAAACGTAATAGCAGAGTGCACTAGGTTGATAATAAAAAAAAAAATATATATATATATATATACATTGTTTATCCGCGTTGAACCCTCCGTGGCTCGGAACTGAAGATGAGGGCTGCTGGAATAATGCTCATAAGTGTCGCACTTACGTGCGCCGTTATAAGCAACGCTTATTATCAGAAGAAACAATTCTATCCTTCCGTCGTCTACATAACCAAGTCGAATCCCAGTATGGCTGTGAGTTCTCTTTCAAACTATTCAGCGTCAAATTTTCACTCTCCGATTGTACATCTTTTTTTTTTTTGTCGATCGCGAGACACTCGAATTTAGGATTTCTCTTTCAACCGAAGCTTTTTCCGACACGTCGGTCATCGTTTGTGTGGGTTTTTTTTTCTTTTTAGGTAATGTACGTACAGGGATTGATAATCGTGTTTATGACCAATACAGTGCTGAGAAAAATATTCTTTGGCAATTTGCGCGCCGCCGAGCTGGAAGTGAGTATATTTGGCAGAATATTTTGCGTTTCGAGGACGGCGGGACAATGCGATAAACTTTCTTTGCTTGCAGCACCTGGTTGAGAAAGCCTGGTACGCTGTTACCGAAACCTGCCTCGCGTTCACCGTGTTCAGAGACGACTTCAGTCCAAAATTCATAGCTCTGTTCACTCTGCTGCTGTTTCTCAAGTCGTTCCACTGGCTGGCCGAGGATCGCGTTGACTATGTAAGAAACAGTGAAGATTTAATTCATTCGACGGATCTCTCCTTTACAATCAAAGTTTTATTCACAAATAAATCTTAAATATAAGAGCTGCGGGGTAAGAAGTCTAAAAGTTAAAAACATTTAGACAAGCGAGTAAAGATTGCAACTTTTGACGAATAGTGGTTTAAAAATTTTTTATAATTTTTTAATTAATTAATTTATTTATTTATTTATATTTTTATCTTATTCACGTGGCAAGCCCTTTTACATTTCCAATTTTTACAGTTCAGATAGTAATAAAAATGTGAACCAAAATATAGCATGTTTTTATATTTTTTTTTTTTTCTTTTTTTTTTTTTTTTTGCAGATGGAAAGAAGTCCTGTAATTACGTGGCTCTTTCATCTCAGGGTCAGTACGCTTCTGGCTCTGCTCGGCCTGATAAACCTAAATATGATCCAATACGCATACAATTCGACTCAGGCCAAGGGAGCATCTGTGCAGCTGGTCTTTGGATTCGAATATGCGATACTGTTGACCGTGGTGTTGAATATAATCGTTAAATACATGCTTCACACGGCGGATCTGCAGAGTGAAGGTCCGTGGGAAAACAAGCCTGTGTTCTTGTTGTATACGGAACTTGTTATCGGATTTTTCAAGGTAATGTACAATTGATAAATTCTTGAAACGGATAATACAGATTTTATGTCTGTGGTACAAAATAAAAGTTTCATAATTATTTCGAATGTTTCGAGTATTTGATCTGAATAATAACATATTAATTAAAGAGACCATTATAAAAAAGAAACATTAAAAATCGTATCCAGAAATTAAATAAATGGCAAGAAAAATATTTTATCTTTGTCAAACATTTTTTAATAACTAAGAGTACAATACTGCCAATATTTGTCAACATTTTAAGATTTTTAATTGCTACATTTGCATATTTTTTAGATTAGAGCTCACAAATGCAAACGAGCAGAACTTTTTTTTTTAATAAGGCTGAACAATATACTTTCAGGTCATTCTGTATTTGTACATAATATTTATGGGTATGTGTATTTAATATTTATATACGATATTTCAGGTAATTCTGTACGTGTCATTCGTAGCGATTATGGTCAAGCTCTACACTCTACCGTTATTCGCATTCCGACCGATGTATTACACGATGCGTAATTTCAAAAAAGCCTTCCAAGACATCGTAATGTCGCGGAGGGCGATAAGAAATATGAACACGTTTTATCCGGACGCTACACCCGAGGAACTCGCGGCAGCGGATAACGTCTGTATAATATGCAGGTACATACAATTTTTAACATGCAATTCTCCCTGTCCGTGAAATATTCAATTTTTCTTGCAATTATCTTCGCCTGTGAAATATTCAATTTGTAAATGCAATTATCCTCGCCTGTGTAATATTCAATCTTTTACGTGCAATTGTCCTACCGATTCGTTAAATGTAAATTAAACGGCTGAACTGAACAATCTAAATACTATTACAGGGAGGAAATGGTATCGGCGAGTAAAAAGCTGCCTTGCAATCACATATTCCACACGGCGTGTCTGCGATCCTGGTTTCAACGTCAACAGACTTGCCCCACCTGCAGGCTGAACATTTTGAGACCGGCGACGGCGAATGCGGAACCGCGGCCTCAGAATCAACCGCAAGGGCCAACGCCGACACCTCAGGCTCCCCAAGCTGGTGTCAATCAAGATGGTGAGAATTTCGCTCCGATATTCAACAGACTCCGCGCGATTCAACTTGTCGCCAACCGCAGAATTTCAACGGTGGATTTTATTTATATACTTTTTTTTAGCAGCTCCGACGCCAGACATAAGGACTGTGGCTGACCTGAGGGCTGCGATAGCTCAAGGCCGTTTGCCGCCGCCGACCAACATGCCATTCTTCGCACCACCTTTCCCCACTGCGGTGCCCTTACCGCCAGTTCCAACGCCTCCGCCGAATCTCTCCACTCTGAGCGAGGACGAGCTCAGAGCTATGGAGGGAAATCTTCGGCAAGCCGTCGAGACGCGAATACAAACGTTGCAGAGGGTTCAACTTTTGTTGGATGCGGCGAACGCTATGATGAATCAATATCAAACCGCCGCCGCAACTGCCAAGTGAGTTTGAAAAAAACAACACTCGAGTTTTGTGGCAATGCGAAAATGTATCGCAGTAAAAATAGTCTTTTTTACGACTTCATTTCCACGTATAAAATTTTTATTTTTTATTTAATTTACTTGAGGGATTTCTCCGTTAAAATCAGAATATAACATATAATAAATCCTAAATATTAAAGCTCCAGAGTAACGAGTGGTGAAAGTTGAAAAAGTTACAAACACTTAAGTTTACGATTTGGAAAAGTTAATTACACTTCACATGAGACTTGTCTGTGACAATGCGCCTCTCTTTTTCGTTATTATTTTATTTAGTTTAATTTAATTTAATTTAAATTAAATTTATCTCTTTATTGTAATTCTTCTCTCCTACTCATATACTCATATTTAAAACTGCGATGTCTGCCGATTTGTTTAAGTTTCAAAAGACGACATAATAAGAAGAAAAATTATTTTCTTAATGGATTACCTACGATCGATGCGTTTTCTTTTTTTTTTTTTTTTACTGCCTGTAAAATCGTAAAACGCCTCATTTAAAATTTACCATTTAACTTTCAGCATTCCAATTCCGACCGCGGCGACCGTTATAAATCAAATGCCAGAGTCGGTTAGCAAAGAGCCATCGAAAAGCGCAGATCCAGTGACGGCAGTCGTCGACGAGCCGGCGACGCTAAACGCGAGCACGTCGAACGACGACGAATCGACGAGATCGGGCAGCAGTACGGACAGAGCGTTACCATCGACGTCGAGGGCCGACGAGGAGACGAACGTCGAGCAGGCGGCTCTGAGAAAGCGAAGACTTCAAAAATTCTCTGTGCAACCTGCGGCAGATTAAAAACGAAAAGATCAGAAACAAAACAAAAAAACACTAAGCTTTCGTTATGTGATAAAAGTCTATCGAATCGGCGAAACGCTGGAAATCCTATCTCCACGCTGACCGAACGAGAATAATTAATTCGGCGCGAACAACTCACGTTGAGAGTCGCTGAAAGATTTGAATCACGCAAATTGATAGATTTGGGAAACGAGATAGGTCGAACGTGACTCATTTTTCTTCTTTTTTTTCTCCCTTTCAATCTCGAAAATTTTTTGGGCTATTCACCGCTGTGAATAGTAAGGACTAAATCGAGCCTTCACTCTCTTCCCAGTGAAAAAAAAAATCGATTAAATCCGATCGGCACAAATTGAATATTCGAATTCCATGTGAATGAAATGCTTTTCTTCTTCTTCAATCGGTTCCTAACGATCATCCTTCGCTCGATTATCCAATCACACAATTTCGTTGGAGCTCTGAGACTTTTTTGTATTATTGACCCTCGAACTAGAGAACATCGCGTTCTCCGGTGCTTCTTCCATCGTTTGTTCTACGCGACATAGAGATTTTACGTGTAGATAAAGTACGAAAAGATAATATAATTTTTTTTTTCTCTTACGAAGGACACTGAAGGTGTAAAGAATTATCGAATCGCCGTTTGGATTCGAGTTTATCGGGCATTGACCTTATTTGCGCAGTAACTTGGTAAAACTGAATTCGTCCTTTGAAGCACCATATCCGACGCCATTTTAAAGCGAAAAGAATATTATCTTGGAACCAAAAGGTGGATATAAAAATATATATTGACCTATTAAAGACGTAGAAACATTTCACCGAATCGTTTAACGACGCGGTAGAGATGCAAAGTGTGCTTCAAAGGGTCGACATAACGAACGAATATTTTCGCGAATGCAATTGTCCTACTGGCGCATGAATAGTCGAAGATCAATTGGAACGTTTCGATTGTTCGCATGAGCCAGTGACAATTCAGGATGCGCCAAAAAAGATAACTGAAAGTTCGGCTTCAGAAAAGATTTCGTTATCGGATGAATCCCGCTAAATCGGGAACGGCACGATTAACGATTTTATGACACACTATTATAGTTGCGTGGCTGTAAAATAGGAATTCCAATTAACAATCACCGTGTGTAATAAACCTATTTGTCTATTTAAATTAATGCACATCGTGTCGAGTAACGGCGAATTATTGTGTAATTATCCCTCGCAGAAAAAAGAAAGCTGTTTCATACGAAGTAATCGTCGTTCTCGAGTTGAATTAATTATCAAAATTTTTATATAATTTAGCCCTCCCAATCGTTTCATGTATCGTTCTGTTCGCCGATTCTGTATTTCGTGTATTTTCGAGTTACAGTTTTCAAGTTACCGTACTGTGCCTTAATTATCGAGTTTCTATTGTTACGATTTAAGGACGAGTGAAATATCGCGGTCGGTAATGAAAACTGTAATGCTCCTTTTCCAAGGTTGCCGAAGCTTTCGCGTGTAATGAAAATCGTATTTCAGTGCATTTATCAGTCATTTAGTTGAATCCTGTTTCTTTTGGAAGCCTTTTGCCTAAAGTCTTCATCATCTTAAAAAAAAAAAAAAAAAAAAAAAAAAATAGCATTACAGTCTTCATTGCCGACCGCGGCATTTCACCTTAGCTAGAGAAATTTACCATTACTGGGCTCCCGATAACTACAACAAAAAAAACAGCTCATCTCCGTGCAGTTATCTAGTCAATATCTACAGTCCGTTTGATTAATCAGTATTTCGATGCTCCAAAAAAAAAAAAAAAAAATTGATCCCGAAGCATTGACGATCTAGGGAGTTTCCAGTCACTCGCTTCCGACAGGCCAAACAGCGGCCAGCAAGCACTCAACATGGCGGATTCAGCTCCTTCAGAAAATTAGCGATAACTTGACGGCGAAAAAATGTTCCTATTTCACGCGAGGTCGTGTCCTACAGCCACATTTATTATTAGAAAGGAGGAAACCACGGTATAGAATTCTTCGGAGGCATAGAAGAAAAAAAAAATGCGTGCCACGTATTTTCACAATACTGCACAAAACTCTCGAGGAATTCGCGATATTTAATTCATCACATTTACCACTGCATGCGATCCCGTGCCTGACGAGAGCGTTGTTAACACCGTCCAGTGTGCTTCTCCGCTCGAGATACATTATTTTTTATTCTTACAGTATTCTCATAACTACGTATCGACACTCGAACTCGGGTTCACGGCGGTACGTGTGTTACAAAGATGGCCTTGCCAGCGAGATAATTACAATGACGTGTACACATGCAGATATAGTAGATACGAAAAAAAAAAAAAAAAAGTACACGCGCGAGAATTCCCGGCTAACGAACTCTCCTCGAACGGGCATTTCGCACGATTACCGAATAATACAAATCATACGCCGAGAATCTAAAGTAAATTCGACGGCGATTTGCCTATACGCGTGGGAGATCAAGCCGAGCAAGTGGCGATCTTGATTAGCGACCGTCTCTCCCTGTGCGTCTATTGATCGAACGCAAAGATATAATTATCCCTGTTTTTTCGTGCCTCTATCAAACGATCATAGCGTCGCGGAGCCTCCGACGGTATTGTTTTCTCGAGCCCATGTAAAAAAATAAATGACGATGCCTCACGGCTCCATACAGTTAACCACGCCTCGCCGAGATCCACGAAATCGTCGATACGACGCAGGCGGCGAGAGAAGAACGGTAGGCGAAATAGATCGCCCTCGACGAAACGAGATAATCTTTCAAACAGCGCGGGCACATCCGTGAGTCGGGCCCGGTGGACCCCGTGGCGCGTTGTTGTGATCTAACATGGCGGAATGTAGTGTTGTGGCTGTCCAGTGTCTACGTCAATTTTAGCGTAAATATCGAGAGCACAGACGGACGTGGGAATAACGATGCTTGGCATTGGGGAATCATCGGTAACTCGTGGAAAGTAGTTCGATACCTCGTGGGTCTTCGTCCTACGGCCGAAGAACAGAAGATTAAAGTCCGGTTGCCGTGTGCCCGCGATACCGCTCGGTGAATCCGTACACAGCGGTGCCGTAAAGGTTCGTCTTTGCGGGGGGATCCCGACCGGGCTGAGTTTTCGCCGTCGTCGTCGAGTTATCGCCATTCTAACACGTCGATAACTCGCGATAACCCTAATTAAAACTTTTTTTTTCATTATCGTTTAACAACAATATAAAGTTATTTAGAGTTAACTAAACGGTGTTTCCCGCGCGTCCAAGACCAAGGAGAGACCTCCGGCCACAAACTATAAATTTCGGGCTTATGCAACGAGCGCATAAACATAACTCGCCGTAAACAATATACACCGAACTCTTGTTACGTGCCAATTATTCGGTGTTTCGGAAACAGTTATCATATCCGCTTATCCTCGTCCCCTTTACCCTTCGGGTATAACAATTACAAAATTAAGAGAAAAAAAAATTAAAAAATAAAACAACAACGACACACGGACGAATCAATTCGTCAGGTGTACCGTCCTCTCGCCGAACCGAGGTACCGTTACCGAGGAGAGAACGAGATCTCGCACGAACGCGACTTCTAACCACGGGCTAATAAAACTTCAGTTTTTCTTTTTTTTATTTTATTTTTTTTCTCTCTTTCGACGTACCTGGCGGCGTCGAGTAACGACACGCGGAAACACCGCCGTCTCTGAGTGAAAATAATCCTCGTGCGAGTTTGTAACGAAACGACGATTTAAAAAAAAAAAAAAAAAAAAAAAAAAACCGAATTCGCGAAAAAAAATCTTCGCTCGTCAGGAGGGACACGAGAGTCAATGATAAACGTTCGCCGTGGCTCGCTGCGTCCACGAATCCTCCGGCCTTGTAACTCTCGTCAAGATGCGGTACGAACGATCCTCGGAGTGACACAGTATCGGTGATAGACGAAATAGACGATTGTTTTGGTTCTTTTTATTTTTAATATACAGAGAACATGCGAGCTTCGAACTATATGTTAATACTGAAGATTTTTAAGCGCTCCTCCGATCCGTAGCGAACGTGCGGCAGCGTCAAAGAGGGGTTTAAACTAAAGGAAAAGTGATATTTTTCGAGGTGCGACAAAAAGCTTTACGAACTACCGGATAGAATTGTGATCGGAGTAGATTGTCCCTGTAGGCACGTAGATTGGTTCCGAGCACGCAGAAACACTCTGAGAGGTCGCGGGAAAAGAAACTAGTGAGAACGAGGACTAAACAATTTTTTAGCGATATACGCATATATATATATATATATATATATATACGTGTATATATAATAATTTAAAAAAACGAGATCGAAGTGATGCGAGTTAGTTGGCCGTAGGAATAGAAAAATACCAGAGGCGCGACTTATTCTCTCACAAGATGACCGACACGCGGAGAAGAGTTAAGCTTTACGCTTTGAACGCCGATAGACAGTGGGACGACCGCGGCACCGGACATGTATCATCGTCGTACGTCGATCGACTCAAGGGTATATCGCTGCTCGTCAGAGCCGAGAGCGACGGATCGCTTCTGCTGGAGAGCAAAATTCAGGCGGACACGGCGTATCAGAAACAACAGGTTCACAACAAATATTTTATATGAGCTTCGTTCAGCAATAATAATAACATTGTTCTTGAGTCGCATGAAATGCAAAAAAAAACTTGATTTTGTGTGTTTTTTTTTTTTTTATTTATTTGTTTTGTTACTTTTGACGGATTTCTTCTTTATAATCAGTATATATATATAATAAATCTGAAGTGTTTATCGTACTTGTTAAATCCTGAATTTAGTTGTTTGGTTTTGTAAAAATGTTGTCCTCGCGTGGTTGGCTATGCTGAGAGCGAAGGGGTTAAGGATGCTCTTTCTCTGACCTTGATAATTTACTGTTTTTTTTTCTATTTTTTCGATTTCATTAGTTTTGTTCCGATTTCTCCTTTACAATCAATACAGAATATTTAATAAATCGCAAATATTAGTTTATTGTAATTATTAAATCCTAACTGCAGTTGTTTGTTTTATGTAAACATTTTTTGTCCTTGCATGGTTGGTGATGCTACGGGTGAAGGGGTTAAGGATGCTCTTTCTCTGGCGTTGACAAATCGTTGTTTTTTTTCTTTTTTTTTTTTTACAAACAAAAATTATGTTACCATTTGCGATGTAACTGTGAAATTTGAGGCTTAATTTAAGTGTTGACGCTTCAGAAATTACCAATCAGAAACAATATGTTCACAAAGTTACATCAATCTTCATTCGTCGATAAGAACAATTGTTTTCGAGGCGCAAGGCATGCAAAAAGAAAACGGAAAACCTTAATCTAGTAGTTGTTTAATTTGTGTACAAAAGTTTTTTGGGGCGATGTTTTTGGAGCAGGTATTTTATCCTTGCGCGGTCGGTAATGCAGAGAGCAGAGAGTGGTTAAGGATGCTCTTTCTATGACCTTGATAGTTCTCAGATTCGCAGTATTCGCTGGGTTTTTTTTGTTTTCAATTGAAAAATTATGTTACCATTCACGATGTAGCTGTGAAATTTGAGGGTTAAATTGTTGACGCTTCAGAAATGACGTATCGGAAACAACAGGTTAAAAAATTTACATCATCTTCATTCTTCGAAATTGTTTTTTAGTCGCATGAAATGCACAAACAGCTTTTTATTTTATTGTTTATGTTTGTAGAAAAGTTTTCGGGGGCCGCTTTTTCGGAGCAAAAATGTTGTCCTTGCGCGGTCGATAATGCAGAGCGCGGAGGGCTTAAGGATGCTCTTTCTCCAACCTTGATAATTCGCAGATGTATTCGCTGATTTTTTAAAATAAAAATTATGTCACCATTTACGATGTAACTCCAAAATTTAATGGTTAATTGTTGACGCTTCAGAAATGATTTTTTTTTTTTCGAAATAATGTTATTTTTAATAAGATTTTGTGTGGTGTATTGGCAACTTTGATTTGATTTGAAACGATACAATAAAGAATTTTGCGAAACGGAGGAATTCGTCCTGTACTAGGGCAGGATCTCGAGCTGTTAATTTATTTTTATTTATGTTTTTTTTTTTTTTTTTTTATGTTAAAGCACTTGTCGTGACCACCCAGACATTTGTTTCATTTTATGTGGCTATATTTGTATTTTTTGTATTATTCGTTAGTCGATGTCGATTTTTAATTATCTATTTATTTTCTCGTTTAATAACGAAGCTCCTTTTGAATGGTTACAATTTATAAAAGTAACAGTTTGTAAAACTTCGAAGATTTCTCGATATATATTTTTGTGCATTTTAGTGCATTGCGCTCTCCCAGCCCAATTAGTAGTAGATTTCATTAATTGTTAATTACTTATTTAAAGTTTTATCTTTCTTTTCTTCCCGTTATTTCACGAAAGAGTGGTCCATCCCGATATTGGGAGTTTCATTTTTTCTGTTATATCGATAATTATTTTTACATTTATTAGTATTTATTTCTATATTCATGTATTCATTTTCCAATCGACTCTGGACGATATTTTTATTCAAAATTAAAATTAAAACAAGAACGCTGACAATCTCTCAAATGAATAATCAATGAATCCATCAACAACACCGATTATTTTTTAAATATTTTTTAACGTTAGAGGCATAAGCAACACCATCCTTAGTTAACATCATAGAAAAAAATACTCGATTCGCCATTAGTTATATTTGCAAAGCTTAAAAAATAGATTATCCACAATAATACGAAAAAAAAAAATGTGTTTGTTCGCAGGACACTTTGATAGTGTGGTCGGAGGGTGACAATTTCGATTTGGCGCTGAGTTTTCAAGAGAAGGCCGGCTGCGACGAGATATGGGAGAAGATATGCCAGGTTCAAGGAAAAGATCCATCGGTGGAGATAACGCAGGACATAGTCGAGGAGTCGGAGGACGAGAGGTTCGACGACATGTCCGATTCGGCGCCGCCGATCGAATTACCGCCGTGCGAGCTCGGCCGTCTCGAGGACATAAACGAGCTGATAGGCAATTGTTTGTCGTCACCGATGAGAAAGGAGAAATTAGCGATGGCTCTCGAAACCGAGGGCTACATAAGAAAGCTCCTCAACCTCTTTCACACTTGCGAGGATCTCGAGAACATCGAGGGATTGCATCATCTCTACGACATATTCAAAAATATTTTCTTACTTAACAAAAACGCCCTCTTCGAGGTGATGTTCAGCGACGACACAATATTCGACGTCGTCGGTTGTCTCGAGTACGAGCCGTCGTTACCACAGCCGAAGAGGCACAGGGAGTACCTTCGTCAGTTGGCGAGATTCAAGCAGGCAATACCGATAACGAACGCCGAATTATTAGCGAAAATTCATCAGACCTATCGCGTCCAGTACATCCAGGACGTCGTTCTGCCGACGCCGAGCGTATTCGAGGACAACATGCTCAGTACACTGAGTAGTTTTATATTTTTCAATAAGGTCGAGATAGTAACGCTGATACAGGACGACGAGAGGTTTCTAACGGAATTGTTTCGCCAATTGACCGACGACACGACGTCGATCAGCAAGAGGCGCGATCTGGTACTGTTCCTCAAGGAGTTTTGTAATTTCTCACAGAATCTACAGCCGCAGGGAAAGGAGGCTTTCTACAGAACCCTCACCGCCCTCGGTATACTGCCGGCACTCGAGATAACGCTAGCAATAAACGACGCCCAGACGAAAACGGCGAGCATAGACATACTCACGTACATCGTCGAGTATTCGCCGAGCGTCGTTCGGGACTACACGCTCCAGCAGATAAACAACACCGAGCAGGAGCTGATGCTTATAAACGTCGTCGTCGCTCAGCTCGTCGGCGACACGGATCCAGAACTTGGCGGCGCTGTCCAGCTCGCTGGCGTTCTGCGTCTTCTCCTCGATCCCGAAAATATGCTCGCTTCGGTCAATAAATCCGAGAAGACTGACTTTCTCAATTACTTCTACAAGAACAGCATCGTGACGCTCATCGAGCCCCTTCTGGCCAACACCGTCGGCGACAAACCTGCGAGAGAGGACTACAGAACCGTGCAACTGCTCGGCTTGATACTCGAACTTCTGTCCTTCTGCGTCGAGCATCACATGTACCAAATTAAAAATTGCATTTTGAACAAGGACCTCCTCAGAAGAATACTTATACTTATGAAATCAACGCACACGTTTCTGGTACTGTGCGCACTGAGGTTTATGAGAAAAATCATTGCGCTGAAGGACGAGTTTTATAACAGATACATTATAAAGGGAAATTTATTCGCCCCGGTCTTCGACGCTTTCGTGCGGAACAACGGAAGATACAATCTACTGGACTCGGCGATTCTCGAAATGTTCGAATTTATCAAATTGGTAAGCAAAAAAAATTCTCTTTTTGTAAGTTTCCGATGATAACAACTTTTCGTCACTTCGCTGTTCACCAATTCTGGATGTACTTTTCATTTGTTCTTAACAGGAAGATATCAAGTCTTTGTGTTCGCACGTCGTGGAAAATTTCTCCAAGGAGTTGGAGGCTATTGATTATGTTCAAACGTTTAAGGCGCTAAAAATGAGGTACGAACAGCATCAAGATAAACTTAAGGATCGTGATAGAGCTACTCTGAGTTTGGAGAGGTATGTTTGCACGACACCGACATACTCTTATCTGTGTTGTAATTGCGACATTCGCGCTCTTTTTTTTTTCTTCACCAACAAAATTTAGCGCACTATCAGTGAATTACTTTCATGCAGAATGTGTGCACCAAAGGAGTGAAGACTCGCCACTAAATTAACATCTTTCTTTTATATATTTTTTTTTACACAGCATTAATAACGGCAGTCGAGTAATTAGTGGAATTGGAAATTTCTATACTTCGAATCGTACTCCTGTTCGATTTTTCATACAATTTTTACCACATTTATGCATTAACCTAGGATCGATATTTAATTAAAATAAAATCTCGCGTCCATCCGGATGCAGGGAATTTAATTTTCGTCTTGTGTCGATAATTCTATTATGTTACGATAAGCGAATTACTTTGATGCAGGGTCTGTGCACTAAACGACTCAAAGGTGGTAACTAAATTCACATCTTTTTTATTATTACACAACTTTAATAACAGCAGTTGAGTATTCAAATAGCAAGATATTTTTATACCCCGAATTGTGTTCGATTTTTCACATCATTTTTACCACACTCGTGCATTAATCTGGGATCGATATTTAATTTTAAAAAATCTCGCATCCATCCGGATGCAGGGAATTTAATTTTCGTTTCGTATTGATAATTCTATTATTTTACGATCAGTGAATTATTTTTATGCAGGGTCTGTGCACCAAACGACTCAAAGATGGTCACTACATTACGGTTTTTTATTACACAACTTTAACAACAGCACTCGAGTAATTGCTGTTATTGTTCAAAGAAATTCCTATAATTCCTTCGAATGGTTTGGTTGGTTTCCGGTTCAATTTTTCATATAATTTTTACTGTATTGGTGCATTAACCTGGGATCGATATTTAATGACAAAAAAATTTCCACCGTCCGCGCCTGAAATCTACCATCGATTTATTTCTTCACTAACAGCGTACCCTCGATACTAAGGAACAGTCGGTACAGACGAGACCAACGGCAGCTTGACGAGGACGAGGAGATGTGGTTCAATGAGGAAGAGGACTTTGACGAGGGCGAGGCGGTTGTGCCGGCCGCGGCGGCAGATCTCGTGCCACCGGCGTCAGTGAAGAAACAGCCGCCCACGCCGAATCCGGCGCCCAATCCGATGCCCGCGGATCCGAAGGGTCAACAACAGACTGTTCTTAATAACAATACTGCCAACAATAATTCGGCAGCGCAGCAGCCACAAATAAACAACAGCGCACCGACGGTAAACACCACCTCAATATCCGCGGGAATAATCGCCAGCTCGACCGACGGCGTTGTGGAAAAAGCGGGGACAACTATATTCAAGAAGGTAAGAAAGTTACCAAAACAGCACCAACGCCTCCTTAATTTCATTTTCCCATAGATTTTCCGTAAGTAAACGTGACTCGCCATTTGTTTATTCGTTTATTTATTGGCGGATTTCTCCTTGATCAATTATCAAAATATAAAGGTATAAGTCTTATAACCAACTAACTCATAATTAAATTAAAAGAAAAAATAATTATTATTTTTTAAACTAATAGATAATGACTAAAAGATTTTGCTTGTGTTACAATCTCCTTTTGACTTAGCATCATCCTTATTTTATCCTTATTTTATCCTTATTATTATACTTATTTGATTTTGTCTTATTGTTATCTCTGTTTTATGTTCATCTTTATTTTACACATGGCTGCGATTATTATTTTTATTATGTGTATTTTATTTTGATCTTCATACCTTTTGGTTAAGATTGGTGTGGTCATTTTTCTGTATGTTCTTGCCTACAGGACAATAAATCACTTCATTTGTCTGCTTTGTCAACGAAAAAAAAATGTAAAATTTAATTACAAAACGCAACTCGATATATTTTTTTTAGGGTTTGGTGGACTACGAAGGGGACTCGGACGAAGAGGACGAAGACTCGGAGCTGAGTCCCTCGCCGAAGCGGCAGCGACTGTCATAGTAGACGAACCACAGGACAGCAGCACGTGTGCTGCGATTATCGATCGCCGTTGCCGTTATCCCCCCAATCAGGCCCCCTCGAGTCGATCCAAGGTTGTTTTGATCCGTCGTTAAAGAACGATGAGTACATCGATCGAAACTGAAAATTGAAGCGAAAACCTTCGAGTATCTCCGAGAGGCCAGGTACTTTGAGGGGGGGTGCTTTAAAAACAAAAAATAAATAAAAAAAACAACAACAATAACAACAAAAACAACATCAACAACAAACGTAGTGTGTGGTGGACGTTTACACGCCTGTCTGTGCTAAACGGTGTACAGTAAAAGAAGAAAAGAAACACGACAAGAATTAACGCGGTACGAAAAAGGACGAAGGGTGCGGAATAAAAGGGGACGCGTGGAGAGAAAGAGATTGAGAGAGATAAAAAACGTAATAACGAGGGACGATAATAGATTTGTAAAACAAAAAAAAAAAACAAGGAACTTTGAACTTTCTTAAATAAGGTAAATAAGAATTTACACGCTATTGTACGACTATGTTGTGTAAAGAGATAGTAAATTTGAAGGAAAACAGTAGTTTATTCCAGTGGTTTGGAAGGTCCCAAAACGATGAATGAAATGTAAATTCCCTCGGAAAAAAAAATCAAACGATAAACAATACAGGCGAATGAAGGAACAGAGATAAAAAAAAATGCACTCGTAAGAACGGGAGCTCCCAGCAAGCTCCGAGTATTCAATACCGTCGAGCCATTTGCGAGGAGTCAGTTCGATCTCGATCGTTGCACGAACGTTTACGAAGGCATTTTCGACAAACAGCCGCTCACGACCGAGGGAACAATCATCATTATCACAAACGAAACATTTTTATTTTTTCTTATCTCGCGAAACTTAGATACACACTCGGAATCATTTAAATTCAGCTCCCGAAAAAAAAATTCACTATGAAATTAAAAAAAAGAGGCATAAGAGAATTCACAAAGCAGCGACTATGCAGTTCGATGGCGATCGGTACGCGAACGATACTGAATTTCGAGCTGCGACGGCTTGGCCGTTCGAAATTTGCTCTGCTTCATGAAGTAGCAGACGCAGTCGTTACGGTCGTCGGGACGAACGTTTCGACGAACCTCATCCAACAGTTTTTTATAATCCGGCTCGCGTTTTGTTTTTAACAATTCCTTTTTGTTTGCCGGTCGGACTTCGACACATCGACGCAAACACGAAGGGACGTTATCAAGTCCCGGCGTTTAAGGACAATGCATTTCACGGTCAGCAAACAGATTCTGTAATGTATCCGCGTACTTTTAAACGAATCACCATTCATCGTCCGATCAGTCGTTACCGACAGTTGAAAAAAAAAATTAATTTGTCCGTTCTGTAACATAACTGAGGATCTCCAGAGGCGAACGTAGCGACTACTTGTAGCGGTCCAATTGCAGACTCGTAATGTTGAATAATCGGCCTACGCTATTTGCTCGTGAAATCCTCGAGACACTTAGCCGAGCCATCATTTACCGATAATTCCACATTCTGACTCTGCTTCACGATGGTCACTTCGTTCCCCGCTAGCGATCGATCGTAATTATTATTATTATCGCTATGATTTTTTTTCTCGGCCCTTCCATAGGTTTCATCGTTGCATCCAACAGCGTAGCCGTTTCTTTTTTCTTTATTTCCGTATCGAACACTAAACATAAAAATCATTGATAAAACGATCATCCGACGCTAATGTACAGATTTGTAATGGCATTTCTACTCGTAAGAATATCTTAAATCGCAACCGTCGAAAAAAATACACACAAAAATGCAACAGATCTGTTTTCTATGCTGACCGTGACCATTTAACCGTGACAAAAGCAAAAGAAAGCAGAGAAAATAAAAATAAAAGTTCATCGGAGCTGAAACGAATTTGTACATAAAAAAAAAAAATCGCGCAACTTGGTCTGACCCCAGACAGTGTAACAAAGGCTATCGATTAATTAGTTGCCATGTTAACGCATAATTACCGCCCCCCCCCCCATGTGTTTTACTATATTTACAAGTTATCCGGTAATGAGATGGAAAAAAAAGAAAGAAAGAAATCTTAGTACTATTAATGCTAAGGAGCGCTAACGCGGTCGCGAAGAATGTAAGTAAAGAAACACACAACAAATGATTTAAAAGAAAAAAATAATAAGAGAGAGAAAAAAAAGTAAGAAAAGTTTTACCTAAGTGATAATTGAAATAAAAAAAAAGGTCGAGTGCGAGTTTAGTGTATTCGATTTAATCATCGTACAAAGTGTATCAGGCGTTGTTGCGAATGATCGTTCCCGGGTAACAGACGACGCTGCGCGATTAATGCGATTAAAACAATTATTCTCCGAAAAAAAAAAAAAAAACATTGGACAGTCGATCATCATCTGCCATACACGATAAGCCTTTCCGGCTCGATAAAAAAAAAATCACATACCGCAAAATGCATAATAAATTAATTATATGAAGAAAGAAATGAAATAAATAAATAGAAATCTTGAATGAATTTATTTCGACGCTTCCCAAGGAACGTTTATTCGAGACAATTCACTGAAATATTGTGTACACAAAAGCGTTTACATCCGTACCGAAGCGATCACTCGAAATTTTACAGCCGTTACATCGATATAATATTAATGGAATGGAGGAAATTAACGCAATGTACAATATCAAGTGACATTGATATTAACGCGTTTTACTTTATGTATCATCGTACGGTGTCAGTTTATCATTTATCTTTCCTTTTCCTCCGGGAAAAAAAAAAAAAAAAAAAAAAAAAAAAAATTGAGACAAACAAATTTTTTATAAAGACAAACGAATATCGGTGAATTCTGTGTGAAGTGAAACACAAAAACGAAAAAAAAAAGAAAGAAAGACAAAAAAGGAAATAAGCGGAAAAGGAATTATTGAGTGTGTAACAGTCGATAGAGAGAGCATCCAGTGTATAAGCGAATCGGTATATATATTTTTTTTTATTATTTCATCTAAGATAGTGTACGTCACACGATCGTACATAATTTTTTTTCCAAACAGACCTACAAGTTCGTTCTTCAAATTTACAAAATCAAAGCAGCTTACGTGATTGCTGTTTTTTTATTATCTTTCGTTGAAAAAAAAAAAAAAGGAAACCTACATCGTGATTTTAATTTAATGAGTGATTGAACAAAGCAAAAACGTTCGTGTAATGAGTTGTCACAGTTATTACCGTTCGTTTTATACTGAAAAAAAAAAAATGCTTATAGCTCTTCTTCTCAATTCGGCAGTCGAAGAGTACAGAGTGATATGAATGAGTGTTATACGAATACAAGTGTGTTGTAGAAGTGCGAAGAATATTTAATTAAATAAAATTAAATTTAGACGAATTCGATTGTTATTGAAAAGAAAAAAAAAAAAAAAAAATCGTATATTCCTGCGATGTGCTTGTTTCACGCGAATGGAAGAACGCATCACAGTGAAAGTAATACTCGAACTCCGATATATAATGATCAGACGAAATCGACGAATCGAAAAGATAAGCGACTTTCTCGCACGGACGATATGCGGAGGGGCTTTAAGAGCAACACCGGTAGCGTTCGACTTCCGTGAGCTCGGATCGAAGCGGATGGTCGATGCGATAAGTAACCGTTAAATAATGCAAGCAATGCGGAACTCGCGGGGTCTGAAAAAAAGCTACGCGCACGCAAAAATTCTTCGCATAATTGACCACCTTGCTTTAACATTAATTTTATTTTCTCGTATAGTAATTTTAGTTCAACTTGGTTGTGAAAAATTATGTCGAAGTTAACGTACCTTCGTACTTGAAATTCTCACTGACAATCATATATTTAAGCATTCCAAAACGACACAATCGGGCATTGGAAATAACAAGTTTCTCTGGTATCGCCGAGTATTATCGATTGCCTATGGAAATCATAAAGTATTTTGAAACCTCGCTTTGAAGTCAAATTGTCACACGCCGTAAATTCATAACTAATATATTGTAAATCGACGATACAGGAATTGCGATGCAATTTTTTTTTTTTTTTAATTTTTTTTTAAGGTGAAACAGATTATGATGATCAACCGATTCCTGCTCACAATCTTTATAATATTAATTATCTTTATACTTATGTTTCTAAGTGTCTCGATCTGGGTTTCGAGATGGTATTAACTCGAATAACTATGCGGCCGGTTTCGTAATAGTGCACTATAGCGGGGCGCTAATTCACGGACGTACGACTTCCGCTTTGAGCCGGGCGGCAAGTGCTTTTCGTACTTGAAGTATCGAGGGTTCGGGTATCTGCGAAGCTTCGAAGTCTTGAGTTCCATGCATACTGGCCTCGGCGGCGATCTTAGCGGAACCGGGCCTTGTCTTCGTCATCTCCAGTTTCTGACTTCGCGCCTGCTTCTTCAGCGCTACTAGCTTGTCGCGGCGCGCCTTCAGGTAGTCCTCTCGCTTCTTCATCTCTATGAGACTCTCCTGCTGCAATTACATATACAAATTCAATAAATACGGTCGAAACTTCAGGTATAATTAATGAAGAAAAAAAAATATGAACATTTTATCCACAAAGCAGATTATGCTAATTTTAATATCGTCACTTCCGCTTTGAAAATCTTATTTTTCAAACCGGAAGTGACGTATTTCCGGTCGAAAAAATGAGATTTTCAAACCGGAAGTGACGTATTTCCGGTACGATGTTGCCGCCGTTCGAAAAATTAGATTTTCAAACCGGAAGTGACGTACTTCCGATAAGGCGTCACCCCCAATCGATAAATGAAATTCTCAAACCGGAAGTGACGTATCGCCAATATGACGTCACTTCCGGTTTAGAAAAAAATGAGATTTTCAAACCGGAAGTGACGTATTTCCGGTACGATGTTGCCGCCGTTCGAAAACTTAGATTTTCAAACCGGAAGTGACGTATAGCCAATATGACGTCACTTCCGGTTTAAAAAAAAATGAGATTTTCAAACCGGAAGTGACGTATTTCCGGTCGAGAAATGAGTTTTCTGGAGCAGAAGTTCCGTTCGTAAAATGAATTTTGGATTCTTGTAATTTGGGACAAACAACTTTGCTAAATATATGTATATATATATATGTAAGATTTATCTGCTCGCCGTAGATTTCATTGGCGGATTCTCCGGTGAATTCTCGTCGTCTTTCGGGGGCGGTTTATTTTTCGATCGCGGTATCGGTTGCAAAGGAACGAGCTGTTTCAGCTCTGGAATTTTTTCCCCTCGAGATTTCACTGAGCTCGAACCGCTCTCGTCCTCGATTTCTTTAGTTTCCACTCGTTCCGGCTCGGGAGACGACGTCCTCGACGAGCTCGTCGACGCTTTTAGAGCTCGTTCCAGTAGAACCGTCTCGTTCTGGTACTGCGAGGCGAGCCGCTCGTGCTCTTCCTCGAAAGCCAGAGCATCCTCCGCTCCGGGTCTGTCCTCCTCGGGCTCCTCCATTATTTGTTTCCTGAACGGACAAATAAGTTGAGGCAGTATTAACAAAAAAAAAAAAAAAACTTTACGATTATGACCCATATTGCACGAAATATTTTGAAATAATTTTACAAGTATTAACAATCTTTCAAATCTTACGAAATGTTTTTCCAAAATATATTGAAATAATATTTTTCAATGTTCTATAAAAAATATTCCAACGAAACGTTTCTTAACTATTTCAGAAAAATACTAATAATTTTTCAACAGATCTGTAATATTCCTGAAACATATAGTGATAAAGTATTTTCAAATATTTGTAATTTGACATTTCGCTGAAATGTTTCAAAAATATTTCGACGAAATATTTCTAAAACGTTTCAATATAAAATTTATGAGTGGACAAAAAAAAAAAAATATTCAAAATGTTTTTGAAACATTTCACGTAAAGTTTTTAAGATATATAAAATATTTTCGATATTTCATAGAAATATTTTCGACAACTTTCAAAAATATTTCCGTGCTATGTGGGTATTATTGTCAGTTCGATAAAGTCCCAAGAGAACGACAGTCCTACTGCAATAGTTCTTCCATGACCAATTCGTCGTCCGGCAAGCCATCGCTCTCGCAAGTCAACGAAGCTGGTGTGAGTCCGTACTTTTGTTCTATCATATTCAGCGCTTGCAACTGAAGTTCCAAGTTCTTTTGAATCATCATCCTTTTGAATATCTCGTACTCGTTCGCCGCCCAAATCTGCTCGAAGAGACTCTGAAATTTACATCACAATTTAATTAATTTAATCGAATTAATCGAATTAATCGAATTGATCGAATTGATCGAATTGATCGAATTGATCGAATTGATCGAATTGATCGAATTGATCGAATTGATCGAATTGATCGAATTGATCGAATTGATCGAATTGATCGAATTGATCGAATTGATCGAATTGATCGAATTGATCGAATTGATCGAATTGATCGAATTGATCGAATTGATCGAATTATTTGATTTAATTGATTTAATTGATTTAATTGATTTAATTGATTTAATTGATTTAATTGATTTAATTGATTTAATTGATTTAATTGATTTAATTGATTTAATTGATTTAATTGATTTAATTGATTTAATTGATTTAATTGATTTAATTGATTTAATTGATTTAATTGATTTAATTGATTTAATTGATTTAATTGATTTAATTGATTTAATTGAACGATCCACGATTGTTAATAATGTCTCGAAGAAAAAAATTGGCGTAGCAATTTTTCCATGCAAATTAATCGATTTATCATATATGATGTTCGATTCACGCAACGAAACTTTTTTTTTAAGTGCGAAGTTTTGTGTTGGCAAGACAATTATAATCGATCCGTATTTATTTACGCGGGTAATTTGAATTTTAGAACTAATTATTAATTCTTACTTGCTGAAACTGCACGGGCATCTTCGTGTTCTTGTTCACAGTGCAAGCATGTTCGAATTGCTCGGGTGTGATGCCCATGTCCTCCATGTAACAACCGAGCAGCAAGTCGACAAGATTCTTGTATTCCTGATAGACCTCCTTGTATTCTTTGCTGTCTTCCATGTCAGCTTCGAAAACTTAAATAATAATCAAGCGGTTGAAGAAAATGCATACGACGATGGGATGATTTTTTTTTTTTTGTAAAGGTAAGTGCAAACAACACGATTTAACTCACTGAGTGACTTTTCTTCGATGAAAGTTAACAGAGGCGAGGACCAGATTGGTCCTTGCAAAAATCCTACGAGAGAGTCGAAAACCCATGCGCTGTCCTCGCCTTCGGTCATATTTAAGGCCGTCTGTATTTTGCAGCGCGATAAACTTGTTAGAGCCTGGACGAGTATTGAACGACTGAGGAAATAACGATGTTGGATGTCCAAGAAATCAGAATGAAAACCACCACGTAACGCGGTGGTTTCCATAGCGATGCTTGGCAAAACAATCCGCTCTCTGCAGTTACAATGTGGCTGCCGCAACATCGTTCTTTATTCGAGAGCGCAAAACAGTCTGCTAATAATCATTTCTTTTTCATTTCGATAACGGCAATTGCTCAAAGTTAAAATTGACTTAAATCTATATAATTAATCATAAAACGCTATAACGTTTTTATGATAACGAGCTTATTTTTTATTCGAGGTCGTCGTTGAAAATAACGATTATTTCGATGCTTGGCAAAACATAATAATCTCTCCGCAGTCCCAACGTGGCTGCCGCAACTTTGTTCTTTATTCCAGCGCAAGAAAAAGTTTGCTTACGGACAATTTTCTTTTCCTTTTTTTTCATTATGATAATAGCACTCGATGACTCGGCGTTAAACCTACTTAAATACTACATCGCATTAAATCGAATTATTTCTATACAATAACGAGCTTTGTCGTTTTTAATTTGAGCTCGTAGATGAAAATAACGATTATTTCGATGCTCGGCACATCAATCACCTCTCCGCAGTTACTGCGACGGTGGCGGCTGCTGCAACTTAGTTCATTATTCGAGAGTTTGGCAATATGCCAAAATACAGTTTGATAATATGACAATTTTCTTTTTTCTTTCCTTTCGACAACGGGCATTTTTGATTCAAACCTTAAGCTAGCTTGAATACAATAAATCACATTAAATGCAGTAATCTTTTTACTATAAGGAGATTAGTTCTTTTTCATTTGAGCTCGTCGATGAAAATAACGATTATTTCGAAGCATTCTTCAGGGCAAAGCTTCAGCCGGCGTCCGTCGAGTCTCTCCTCTCGTAGCCTCTTCCGGGAGTATTTTTTTCCACGGTCTGCCGCTGGCTTGTTTTCGTTTGCGATCATCGAAGTTCCGAACGGGAAAAAATCGTTGAAAATGTCGAAGGCAGCATCGCGGATGAGGACCATGAAAAAGCTGGTGGAGAAAGTCGATCACTCGAGTAAAATGCGAACGGATATTCCTGCGGGAATGGCCGTGGCCAGTCCACCTCTCGGGCCTATGCTCGGCCAGGTTAGTCACGCAAAGCCTGTCATCTCCGCGTGTAAATTTACGCTTGTTTTTCTCGATCAACTGTAAACTTAATTTTTTCATTCACCATTCGTTAACAGAGAAACATAAATATAGCGACGTTTTGCAAAGACTTTAACGAGCGCACGGCCCATATAAAGGAAGGCATACCGATTCCGTGCAGAGTCAAAGTATTGTCCGATCGAACCTACGAGCTGGTCATGCATCAACCACCGGCTGTGTATTTCTTGAAACAAGCTGCCGGCATTCAGAGAGGGAAAATGCCTGGTACGTATTCTATTATTTATAAATTTAATATTACAGAAATGTTGCAAAGTATTTTTACCTTATAAAATATCTTGGAAAGAAAACAAAAAAGATGTTATCGGGTGGCGTATACAAAACTAAATATCGTCGACTCCATCTATGCCGTATACGCGATACTAGATTTATTCGTTCAATTCACTCACATTCGCAAAATGAAAATGTTGGCAAATTTTTTGGTAGATCATTTTTCATGAAATTGTGTGCATTATGTCAAATTCATTGTCATCGAATTTGTTGTCTGGGAGCAAAAAGGTAGCGCAACCATCAGCTTTTGTTAATGTCAACTTTATTGACGGAGTAACTCCTTTACACAGAACTCAAAAGTAGTGAACTGAAAACACAAGGCATATAAAATTTGAAGAGACAATACATAATACAGACAAAAATGTTTTTTTTAAAAGTCATTATTTATTTATATATTATTATCGATCACCAGGCAATATCCGTTTACACATATAAGTAGTCTTTAGAATATAATACAACATACGATAGAAATATATATTAAAATCAACATATTGACATACAAGTTGATTGATTGAGAAATTCCTAAATTTGTTAACTAGGTGTAGCACAAGATCCTGCTTAACGCTGTCTCCTTAAAGATGGAGATCGTTGAAATCCTATATATATAAATTCATAAGAAAGAAAAACCTAGTGGAAAAACTGATGGACTGCATCACCATAGTACAGGCTACTCTGCTATTTCTACTCGAATCTGTACTTGTATCTGTGACCACTTCGTTCATCTGCATCTCAAACACTTCGAACGATGCCGCAGTAAAATTTAGCACACCACACTGATTTCTAAACCCAGCAATTCGTGAGATCGTTGTTTGCGAAGTTCGTTTTGTTCCGACTTTCGTGAAAAAGCCGAGACGCAGTGGGCTGTAAATTTTGTCTAGGAACTCTTAGAGACATGAGGTTGAAGAACGCAGATGATTTTATTATGCTGTTTACTACGTTATAAAAAAAAAGATACGTCCCTGATTTCACTGAATTTAAGAAAGGTATGTTCGCTAATTTCGGAATGCGGGAATAGTAGTGATTATCTAGTGTATAATTTAATTTATTTGACGAATTTCTGCTTTACAATCAGAATATAATATATACTAATCTTAAATATTAGAGGTTCAGAGTAAAAAGTTATAACAGTTGAAAAAGTTAAAAACCCCGTTCCTACCCGGTTATTTTGTCGCGGAATTTTGAGACTGATGGAGTTAAGCAAATCAGTTGATGTAATCGCCCCATTAAATATTTTGAACAGAAGACGCACATCACTCAGGGATCTTACCAATACCAGACAGAGGATGTTCGCAGCTCTTGAGACCTCCGTGTAATTATAATTATCAAAATCAAATGGGATTCCCATCCCTTATGCAAGACTTCTTAAAAATTTATTCTACACCAATTTTTCGGATCATTTTCACAATTCGGTGACCAGACAACAGACGTCCAGTCTCTTCGAGTAGCATAAATAATACCGTAATGAGACAGTAGCATACATTAATTTGGGATGGACTTTATTGTTATTTTTTTTTTTTTAAGTAAAAAGTATAATTTGCTGATCGAATGAAACTGGTGAAATGAAATTCTTGGTTGTCGGACTATTTAAATTTCATATGTTGTTTGTTCTGTGTTCCAGAGGACTCATATGTGGGCAAGATAACGTTGAAACACCTGTACGAAATAGCCAAGATAAAATCGGCGGATCCTTCGCTGGCGCTGCTGAGTTTACAGACAATAACGCAAATGCTGGTCGGCACAGCTCGTCGCTTGGGCATTGAGATCGTAAGGGAACTTGATCCCGCGGAGTACGCCAAATTCCTCGCGGAACGGGCCGAAATTATCGTCGAACAAAAGAGGATTTTGCAGGAAGCCAAAGAAGCCAAGATGCTTAGAACGACTCAATAAATGCATTGCTTTCGTGCAAATATCACACTGTATAGATTGTTTCTAATTATAAGTTTTAATAAATCGTAGTTTTCACGGTTAACTAATATTGATTCTATGAGACACCTCATAGAATATTACCTGTCTGCACGTCATACGCCAAATACCCAGTTTCTCGCGGAACGAGCGGTAATTATCGCCGAACAAAAGAGTTTTGCAGAAAGCCAGAGAAACGAAGATGCTCAAAACAACTCAATAAATCCATCGCATTCCTGCAAATATTACACTAAGTAGAGATTTTTTCTAATTATAATTTTTAAAAATTGTAGTTATCACGATTAGCTAATATGGATTCTATGCGACACCTCGTAGAATGTTACGAGGTGTGTATTTTACGGCTCACGTAGGTAGCAGATGATGATTAGAAACCGGCGCTTACGCAAAACTTATTCGTCGAATTTGGTATTCCCTTCCGGACAGTCGGAGAATCCAGTGCTCGGCTCTTCGAATCAGTCGTTTTTAACAATAAATAGGGTAAATAAGAGAAACAGCTGCGATAATATAGAACGGTTTTTATTAATTCCTACAGGTAATTCTGGTGATGAAATAATTGGAAAGATTCGTTAAGTAGGAGATATATATTCGTCAATAATTTGTGAGCTTTGTTATTTATGGTATTCGAGCATTGTATTCGTACTAAGCCTTACAATTTAACATGTAAATATATTTTTTTAATTAGGTATGGGATTAGGTCAGTTAGATTAGTGTTCCCGGCAATCCGTATCACAGGAATAAGGATAATCGTTCGATCTGCTCGGATGTTATTATTATTTTTCATGCTGATTTTGATTCGAGGTGCTGTCAAGTCCAAATCTCTGCTGTCCAGTCCAGGTCTCTTTCCGCTGTCAAGTCCTAGTTTTTCTCCGATGTCAAGTCCAGGTCTCTCTCCGCCGTCAAGTTCTCGTTTTTCTCCGCTGTCACGTCCAGGTCTCTCTCCGCCGTCAAGTCCTAGTTTTTCTCCGCTGTCAAGTCCAAGTCTCTCTCCACTATCAAGTCCTGGTCTCTCTCCACTGTCAAGTCCTGGTCTCTCTCCACTGTCAAGTCCTGGTCTCTCTCTGCACTGTCAAGTCCAGGTCTCCCTGCTGTAAAATCTGGGTCTCTCTCCGTTGTCATATCAAGGTCTCTCAGTTGTCAAGTGTCATGTCTCCCTCCGCTGTCAAGACCACGTATCTCTTTGCTGTCAAGATCAGATATCTCTCCGCCGTCAAGTCCAGGTTATTCTTTGCAGTCAAAGCCAGGTCTCTCTCCACTGTCAAGTTCAGACCTCTTTTCGCTGCCAAGTCAAGTTCTTTCTCCGCTGTCAAATTCGGGTCTCTCTCCGCTGTCAAGTCCAGCTCCCTCTCCGCTGTCAAGTCCAGCTCCCTCTCAACAGTCAAGTCAAGTTCTCTCTCCGCTGTCAAGTTCACATCCCTCTCCGCTGTCAAGTCCAGGTCCCACGCCGCTGTCAAGTCCAGGTCCCACGCCGCTGTCAAGTCCAGGTCCCTCTCCGCTCTCAAGTCCGGGTCCCGCGCCGCCGTCCAGTCCAGATCCCTCGCCGCCGTCAAGTCCAGATCCCTCGCCGCCGTCAAGTTCCAGTCCAGGTCCCGCGCCGCCGTCAAGTTCCAGTCCAAGTGCCACGCCCTCGCGAAGATGATGTCCACGTCCACAAAGTGTACTCCCGCGTCGTCGTAGAGCTCAAACTTTAGTCGAAAAACAATAATGTCTCACGAAACGGTCAACATAGACTCGGCATTGTCAACGCATGAAGTTCCAGACAACAGTCGAAAATAGATTTACATGTTATCGTCTCGAGGCTTCCGCGTAGTAGCAGGAAGTCCGACGTCGGTATCCGATAAATTGATCGTGCTGCTTCCTAACGGCATCTCTAAGCGCCTTTACGGTTGTACCAACGATCTCGGATAAGTCTTCGATTCGCTGCTCAATCTTCACGAAAGTTACAGTATCAAACGACCTCGTGACGAGGGGATGAAGTTTAGTCGTGATTGCGGTCCCGAGAAAGCGTTACGCGCCGTCGCGAAGCTTTGCCGAACGGTAAAACAAACCCGGTTCAATCGATTTAACAAAGAATTTTGATAGCTTCATCTCGGTAAAATGATCTTCCGGGAGTGTCTTCTCGGCATCGCTGAGATACCTCGGTGAATCGAGTATACGCGCGATAGTTCAGAGTCTCGCGAAGTTGAAAGCAAGTTCATGGTCAGCGACAAGTAGCAGCGTCGAAGATTGCTTCGAGTTTTGGAAAACTCTCGCCTCCTGGGATTAAGTATCGTAGGCTTTCTTCGGACACTTCCCGATTGTGATCGTGACGCAGCGCCGTGTCGACGCCACGTTAATAGCACGCGATTGGTCTCGTGAAGAAATCGTACAAGTCCCGAGAAGAAATTGTACAAATCTCGCGAAGAAATTGTACAAGTCTCGAGAAGAAATAGTAAAAGTCTCGCGAAGAAATGGTGCAAGTCTCGCGAAGAAATCGTACAAGTTTCGCGAAGAAATAGTAAAAGTCTCGCGAAGAAATAGTAAAAGTCTCGCGAAGAAATA
Source organism: Amblyjoppa proteus (assembly GCA_963922035.1). Classification (NCBI taxonomy): domain Eukaryota; kingdom Metazoa; phylum Arthropoda; class Insecta; order Hymenoptera; family Ichneumonidae; genus Amblyjoppa; species Amblyjoppa proteus. The sequence goes on from OY998233.1 coordinate 12,853,388, forward strand.
GTACAAGTGTAGGAATAGTAAGAGTCTCAAAAGTCGTCAGTTCGTCGGTCTTATAAAACGTCGTACTTTTATCCCCCCGCCCCCCGTTTGCCGAAAGTAATTTTAGCACGCGATATCCCTCTAGATAATGCGATCCCTCCGCCCGAAGTTTTTGATCCGCGATGCAGTTAAGTGTCGATGCCATAATCAATGATTGATGATCATAGAAAAATAGTTCATAGTAAGACTAGTTCCTGATGTCCCTGATTCCTGATGTTCGACGAATCTCGAAGGTGTTAAATATTTCATGATCCGTTCCAACGAAGTCCCGCGATGTCCATCCAACGCGTCCGTCCACTCCCGCGGTGTCCCACGCTGCTGTCCAAGAAGGTCCTCTTCTTTCGATCCGATCCCACGATGTCCTCGTCCATTCCAAATCCCGCGATACGATCCAGGTGGTCCTCTTCTACGATGGCTTCTCTCTTCTGCGATGATACCTGAAAACCCCCTAAAATCCCCATTCTGCCCATGTATTTTATTTATTTCTTTTTTTTCCATATTTTCATTTCTTTTTTTTTCAATATTCTACTTTAGTATTATTCTTTTTACAATCTATTTTTTTTTTTTTTTTTTTTTTTTTTTCATATTTCTATACATTTTTTTACTCTACTTTTTTCTGTTTCCAAATATAATTTTTTTTGCTATTCTTTTTTCTTTTACTTTTTTAAAATCTTTTTTAAACTTTCTTTTTTCTATTTTTTTTTTACATTTTTTCCCCTTTTTTTTCTTAATACCATGTATGCAGAATTTTAATTCAGAATAGGTGTACAACACCAATATGGGAAACTATCGGAAATCCCGAGTTAAGGATACCGCCTTAGTACGGCCAGTTTCATTTTCAGCAGTGGAAAGATCGAAATCGCGATAGTAGATGTTCCCCTCGACTACGGTTTTTTTTGTTCGCGTTTGACGTATTAGTCCGCGAAGTGCCGAAAATTTCATCGTTCCAAGAAGGAAGATACGCGCCTTGTGCGCTTTTTCAGTCCGCAAGGTCCATCCAGCGAAGTCCGTCATTCCCGATCTTCAAGTCCAGAAAGTCCCACGCCGTCAACCGCCACTCCGGAAGGTCCCGCGTTGTCCTCGTCGGTCCAGGAAGTCCCACGCCGTCAATGTTCAGTTCTGGAAGTCCCACGCCGTCAACCGCCGCTCCGGAAGGTCCCGCGTTGTCCTCGTCGGTCCAGGAAGTCCCACGCCGTCAACCGCCGCTCCGGAAAGTCCCACGTTGTCCTCGTCGATCCAGGAAGTCCCACGCCGTCAACCGCCGGTCCAGGAAGTCCCACGTTGTCCTCGTCGGTCCAGGAAGTCCCACGCCGTCAACCGCCGGTCCAGGAAGTCCCGCGTCGTCTTCGCCGGTCCAGGAAGTCCCGCGTCGTCTTCGATCCGGTCGATGGTCCTCTTCTACGATGGCTTCTTTCTTCTGCGCTGATAACCTGTAAACCCCCCCTAAATACCCTATTCTGCTCATGTATTTTATTTTATTTTTTTCGTGTGCTTTTTATTCTTTTAATTTCTTTTTTTTTTTTTTTTTTTTAATTCTAATGTATCTTTTTTAACGCATCTTTTACATTTTTCTGTTTTTCATTTTTTCATTTACATTTTTTTCTCATTTTTTTCATCTGTATTTTTTTTTGTTTTTTGTTTTTTTCTATATTTTGTCTTTTTTTTTGTATTTTTATTTTTTTTTGTATTTTTTTATCTTCTTTTTTTCAATACCATGAATGCAGAAATAAATTCGGGAAAGGTGTTTTTCAACACCAAAAGGATTCGCTAGTTGAGAGACTCCGGGATAAGGAACAACGGGCCTTAGTTTCACCCCCACCAGTAATTCTCGATTCCACGGAAGAAAATTGAGGTTGTCGGAACCACAGATAATATCTCGCAGCGCTCGGGATAGATAAATAATCTGCAACGTGAAGGAAAAAAAAAAAAAAGAACGATAAAAACATTGTTCGATGTCGAGAGAAAAAAAAAAAGAAAAAATTGACGATTTCGGATCGTCGATAATAATAAAAAAAATGAAAGAAAAACTGCACACACCTTTTTGTACTGGTGATTGATGCTTTTCGGCTGGAACTCTGCTCGACGCCCAGCGCCGTTGATAGGATGACGATTATGGATGGATGACGACGATGACGGATGTCTTATCGATTAAATCCAAAACAAAGCCCCAGGGCTGATCATCGCTCGGGAGACACATTCAAACCAGGAAACAGACCGAAACATCGACGACGAACCTCGAAGGACTCTCTCCGCGCAGCGAGTCGAAGCCCCGCAAAGGCCAAAGAAGTCGAGGACCAATGGAAATCCTGGTCTCTGCAACGGGCTCGAGCACCGTCCACCTCGAAGTCGTTTAGACACTCCGCGGAATCCAGGAGACACCAGCCTACCGGGAGTTCTGACTCTGGTAGAGGACGCTTTGCCCGATTGAGGAGAGAGAGAGCGTAGATTCCGGTCCCGGTGTTGGCCAACCGAGGGGGGGAGTTCTACCGCGTCGAGGCTCGATAAACCGTCTGTACCGAAGACCAAACCCGTCTGCGACGCAATTGGGTATTGGAACGCCAGCGTTGAGTTTTTTTTTCGCTCGTCGACGAGGATACCTCTTCGAATCGTTTGAGCCGTTTCTCGCTCGAATTGTCTCTAGAACACTCGGTTAAAGGGGATCGTTGGGATTGAAGGATTGCAAACTCACTCTATTAGCCGAAGCCGCCTGCTGCTATCGAACGAACGGGATGATTTTCCGTCACCGCGAACACCCATCTCCGATATCCGGGACGGACTCTCTTATCGAGGGGGGACGTGTGCCTTTCTCTCATTCGGTTTAGTGTCCGCCAATCAGAAACGTGCATATCCTATTTGCTGCTGCTGCCTCGTGTACAACCATGCCAGGCCTCTCGCTCGAGTATTGCTTTGCAAGTTTTACTTCTACCGGTATTGCAGTTGAAGATGGCTAAGGGAATTCACGAAACTCCGCCGCTTTATATCATCGGAATGTGAATCTTCGGATCTTCACCCCTTGCTTCGGTCACGTCTTCGGCGCCGTTCTTCGTCTCGTCATACGATCGTGTGTGTTTGTGTGTAGGAAGACAATATATATGTGTATATATATATATATATAGACCTTCGCAACTTAAAACTAATCAAATATGCTCAGGCAGCCGCGCTCGTCTTCGGTTTGGATGCGACCAAAATTTAATGTGCAAACGTCTAGGATATAGTGCGTTCTCGTGAAGCTCGATTTAAACATCTAATAGTGCATACCTTTGCTAAGCCCCATTGTGTTGGTATGTTTTTTTTTTCGTTTTGCGTTCCATTCTCTTTCTTTAACCACCACAATCACCACGCAGAATTTGTTTCTTTTCGTGTGGCGGCAAACAATAGGAGTAACCGTGATTGTCGTCTAATTACATCGGTGTGCAGCGCCAGAGTTATTTCTTCGAGGCAATCATCCGTACGATGATGCTTGGTTTTAGACTTTTTTTTTTTTTTTTTTTGCAAGATAGCGAATCCAAAATTATCGAGAATTATTGCAGTAAGGAACGGCGAAACATATACAGCATGCCCATATCCGATACAGTTAGCAAATCGCGCAGTAGGTTGCTTGGCTATTGTGCACAACGGGTGGAGGACACACGTACTCTGCCGGACAATCGTGCCAGGGAAGGCATTTTTTTTTTTTGTTGCTCGTCTCTTACTTTTTTTTTTCTTTCTTTGCCGACAAAACACCGATTAGAAAATCGTCGAGGAGCGTTTATAGCGTACTGAAAATAAAGAAAATCTTTCGAGAAAGACAATGCGGATAGATAATTAGTAGCCCCCACCCCGGCCCCACCAAAAATAAGTCGTGATTTATTCAGACTCTGCTCTCGGTTACGCGTACAGCCAGTACAAATACCTTGATCAATCGTCAAACGCGGCAGTTAGATATATATATATATATAAATATATACCATACAGAGTATTCCAAAGTACAGTACATAAAACAAAATAGGAAGACAAACAAAGAAATTAATTAATAAAGAAGAAAGACAATTCTTCAAGCAGAATGATTGGCGCGTCAATACGTGTAACATTATATAACACAGCAATACTAAAGTTGCGATTAACTACTAGAATTAATGACGATAAATAGAGTCCGTTGAAATATCCAAACTTCCACAATTTTTCTAAACTTGTTACGTGATTGATTTTTTGTTTGTTTGTTTGTTGGGTTTAAAAAATTCACTCACCGAGTCTCTCTCTCTCTCTCTAGAAACAAGCCACTTCTAAGATACCTTGGAGTTCGTCAGACAAGCCACCTCCTCCTGGGGGGGGGATCGATCGCATTCGTTTCATTTCTCTCGATTACATTGATCGAACGGGATGCCGGTTACTCAAACTTCTTCCTCCAAAAACAAAAGCTCGGAATCTTCCAAAATCCCACTAGTTTGTAGATACTCGTACCATTCGCAAACACATAATGCTTATATAACACAGCGAAACTTAACATTTTTGCGGCGAATTTTTTTTTTTTTTTGCGACATTTAAATAAACATTCAAAATATTACTTTCTCTTTTTTTCCATAATTCTTGCACAAATAGTAGAGTTACCGCACTACACAAATTACTCGGTTATTGGTATGCTTGAAAAGTGTCTGTGTGATATATATATAGGTAGATTTAAAAAAAAAAAAAAAAAAAAACTGTAGATAGACGAATAAAACTTGCTCACAAAAACAACAACTGATAACTAGAAACAAAACTTTGAGGTGTTTGCGGTAAGAACAAAGTAACAAACTTTAACTGCACAGTTTTTAAAACACGTTTCACGCAACGTTCCACTCGGGATGATATACTTTTTTTTTTTTTTTTTTTTTTTTTCACAAGACATTGCGCGATTTCAAGCCAACTGGGGAGTTTCACTTGCGGTTGTTTAAAGGTGCCAACTTTCCACGGGGGTGCTCAGTGATTATTATCAACAGCCTTCTAATAATCAAATGCGTATTTCCATAAAGCCATGTTCCGGTAACGATCCGAACTTCCGCGCTCTATTACGGGATCTGCTTGGCAAAAACACTTCTCAAAGCCAGTCCGAGACACAGAGGTGCGTTATTAAGTTGGTAAATTCATTTCTTTTTTTTTTTTTTCAAGCACATTCTTTGTGATTAAATAACAACCGGGTCCAACGTGTGTTATTTATATCGTACGAAACGGTCTTCCAATGTGACTGATAAAATGGCATTGGTTTTTGTTTTTCTAGAAAAAAGTGCATTAATACGCCCCGGATGTAATTTTTCCCCCCCCCCTACTGCGATTACCTGGCTGATAACGTAGAGATTTTCGTCGATGGTTCGGACAAGTGTGTTCCCAATACCGTCTGGTTCACTGCGTGTTAATTCTCATTTTCTTTTCGATCATTTCCAGCAGAGTTCCCCTTCTACGTCACTCTATAATCGTCTTGCCTCGATTTATCCACGATATCTCTCGCTATGTTACTCGTCGTGTAAACACCACAACAAAAATTACATCTCCACACCGAGGAGCACGGTACTTCGTGGTTAGGTGACTTGGAATATCCCATGCGAAGCGTTTGCTGTGACGACAAAGAAAAAAGAAGAAAAGAAGAAAGAAAGGAAACTTTCCCCGCAACTCCGCCGTGCCGCTACACGGCCAACTCAAAGCGGATCTATCTACTCTCCGATATATATATGTACAATACAAAAGGGATAATTATACACAAATATAATCTGTGCTAAATATCGTTACCTCCCGTCTCTGGTATCAAACTTTTCGTTTCTTTGTTTTTCGTTTCGTTCATCGAAACCGCGAAGTGTGTGTTTTCGGTCTCCGGTCTCACGATCACCTGAGAAACAAACTTCAACGCCCCGGGTATCCTCGCCCACAGTCCTCGAGAAATAGCGTGCATTTCATCAAAACATTTTTGCGACAAACGGGTTATTGATTTTTTTTTTTTTTTTTTGCAGTTATTAGAATAAAATTCATGTCGAATTTTTAATTCGTGACATGATTCTCACGGTCTCCGTTTTCATCGTAGGTCCATTTTTCCTATACACTTCGGACACCCGTCGACGCGTGTCTTCCGGTCCCGTGAATGTGTACCTAAGCGCCCGCTTTACGCACATCGAAGATCCTGTGGCTCAAAACAAGAACGTGTTCTTTTGCCCAACAATACATCCCTTCCCCAATATTTCACCAATCCAAATTGATAGATATATATATATATGTATGTATGTATATATGCATCGTAATAATAATAATAGCACGTTACGACGAAAAAAAGAAAAAAAAAAGAGACCCAGAAATACTCTTAGTCATTCCACACGACAGTGTAGGAATAATTATAGTTTAAACTTTGTCATTTACCAAACCTCACTTTACTAAGGCCGCACAACTATTTCTGGGGCTCGAGTTAAATGTGAAATTGTTTGTTTTTTTGTTTGGTTGCAAATAATATTTCGAACCTGCCTCTGTTCTACAAATGGATATGATGGTCTCATCGGCGATAAATGAATGGTCGGCTGACGCGGACTCCGGGCTCTAAGCGGCACACCATCGGGGAGTGTCGAATAAATATCCTCTCACTCATTTTTCTCGATCAGCCGATCGCCGTTTTCCAGCCTCGTAATTCCTGCGATGATGAAACAGAAATCCCCCGATTTTTCCCCGGGATTGCCCCAAATTGGTCTCTCTTGGAGGTTTGATACCTGAACGGTTTAAGCCTCTCGGGCCTCTCCTCCGTCCCGATCGACGCGTTCTTTCAACGGGCGTTGTTCCCGAACCTTCGCGCAGCTCGTACGAATTTCTTTTTCTCTTTTCTCAACGCACACGGATGGAATTTCCTGCGGCTCAAAATAACATTTTGCGTTTCCCCCGTCCCACATGTGAATCACACACAAAAAAAAAAAAAAAAAAAGAGAATTTCGTAACGAATTGTCCCTCCTCCGTACGAATTACCATGGAACAAGATGAATGAATTTGTTTTGTGATTTGTCTACGGTAACGGCCGCTCGTTGGATCGCGCCGGGGCCAATCCGGTCGTCCTGGAACGTGAGGGCTCGAGGTTTCCGCCAATCCCGTCGGTCCTCGCTCTAATCTCATTGTGCTGAAGCGAAAATAACTTTTTTTTTTTCTCAACAACCCCCGCCCCGAATACCCAACAAATGATATGTGGAATAAAAAAAAACAAAAAAAAAAAAAAAAGAAAAGTTAAATCAAAAAAATATGGAAACGCACGTGCTATGACGTGGATAAATTTTTCTTAGATTTATCACCGCGTTATGACGCTCTTCTTACTCTCTCTTTTTCTTAAAGATAAATTCGTAATGTGTACCTCCGTACATAAAGTATCTCTCGAGTGTGTTCTGCCTGTCCCGCTTTCTCCGTTGCGTCACACGTCTCTAGAACGGCCCACCGCTCTCTCTCCCTTCGATCTAAAACACATACGCAATTTTCTTTTTTTTTTTCTACCTCCCACCGTGTATTATCGTCGGAATCACAGGAGGCTCTCCCGTCTCGGCAACCCGGTTTTCTTCGTGATCTGTGAAAATATCGTTATTTTCGATCCCATTCGGGGCTCTCTTTCCACTCTCAATCCATGTGCATTATTAAAACGGAACGATCGTTCCACCGAAAAATTTATATGTATAAATATACATCACCCGTATATATATATATATATATCGTAAATCTACGTGGCGATTGCCCTTTCAATTTGTTTGTTTGTTTTTTTTTTTCCATAATCATTCATGCATAGTTCCTGAGATACCTGAGGACTTTCTTATGGTACGAAGTTTGTGAGGGTATCGCCAAGTGCTGGATAGCGAGAAGACACCAGAGGCGCGTCTGCTTGCCGTGGGTGACCATTCGGTACGAAGCCCGAAGTAACGGCTCCTTTATCGGCCGACGTCGCAGGTATGTGTCTGGATAGAGCATAACCTAGGCGCTTCCAGACCTGGGAAAACACTACGGTTTCTTTGCGGGGATTCAAGTAATATTGATCAGCTCACCAGGCTGTAAAACCTTTTGATTATTCTCGTCTCGGCCGTCGAGCTTCTCGATTCTGAAGGGGGCCTTCGAGTGTGCACGATGGACGGTTGTGATTTTCGGTCACGGTATGTGCGATGGTGAAGAACGTGAGGGTGCGGAGGTTGGGTGTGGTTCGTTGGTGCGTGCGTTATGGTCGTTGGTACCGATGTTTTCAGCCCTATTTTCGTATTCGTTCTCGCAGACCGGCTGGCGCCGCAGACCTTCTAGAAATACACAGATCCGCCCCCTTGCATCCATAACGGAAAATGATAATCCTCACCGAGGTTTTATCGCTCTTATTCGGTAGGCAGATATATTTTGTACGAGAGAGGCCAGCAACACCCACGGAAGATGACGGTCGGACAGCTCGGAAGATAATCTCACCCCAATTTATCTCTCTCACTCACAATAGGGATTTTGTGTAGGATGAATCCATACTGAAAAGGATGCACGGTATTAATAGTTAATGATTTTTTTGCGTATTGTAAAAAAAACATCTTTCATCATACCGCATTAAAAATTGATATATCTATGTTTTGTTTCGTTTAGTTTTTTTTTTTTTTTTTTTTTTATTAATATTTATTTATGGAAATAATACTCCGAGTCTCCTTCTCTCCATCTATAAAATAGTCGTTACTTATTTACAAATGAGATTCAATATGAATCGACAATATTTACCCGTAGATCGGTGGATCGATTTCCACCCGACTGAAGTAAAAATAAAAACATATATATATATATATATTTTGTTATTGTTGTTGTTGTTGTTGTTTTCCGCTACTGTACAATGAGATCTTTCTTTTTAAAGTTAGAGATCACCGATAGGACTATCTACGCCAACTATCGCTAATTTACACATCGAATGATGCCTGAAATTGTATTTTTTTTTTTTTTTTTTGAATATTTAGATTTATCGTCTAACGTCAATAATTAATGTGCCGTTTAAAATACGGTAAAATTAATAGAAATTTAATTGTTTTTCTTTCTTTCTTTTGGTTTTGCCTTTTTTTTTCGATACGATCTACAAACCAAACCGATGATCGGTACTAGCGAACCCAAGTGCGTGGAGTAAGCGGAGTGCCCATGGTTCCCCGAGGTTCGCCGGTATCTCTGTCTTCGACTCCCTCCGCCCAATCCCATTGCCATCTCAAACGGTGAGACTGCAAGTAAAAAACATCCGGATATACATCGGGATATTGATGTAGTTTCTTCTTCTGACCGGCCGTCAACATCGCCGAGCAACGGGAAGCTTGCTCCGGTGGAAGCGCATTTCGGAAGTGTTTTTTCTTCGATGGACGAGAGGCTGCCATTTTTGTCACTGTTCTTGACTGGACGACGTTGGTGGCAGCTTAATCGACGAACTCTCCAGTGTTTTCAAAGGTTTTTCAAGCCTGTTGCAAACTTTAATCAATTTATGTTTTTTCTTTTTTTTTAATTTTTCGTCAACGTTGATCGGTGGCGCTTCATCGCTGCAGCGGAACTTTAATCTCGCCGAGTTTCGACATGAACTTGTCCAGGCTGTTCAACTCCGGGCACAAATTGCCGCACCAGGCGTTGCCGTTACAATTTTCGTCCGAGTAATTGTCCCGATGGTCGATAACTTCGTAGGCGCAGGCCGTATCGTAAGAGTTATTATTGACCTCTATCTGCTTCTTGAGTTTCTGCCATCGATTTATCCTCTCGACGTGCTTGTTTCTGAGTTCCTGCTCGGCCTGCGACAGGGCGTAACCGAGAACGGCCTCGACCCGTATGTTCCGACGACGATTTCTCAGATACTTGATCTTCTTCGTTCGCACTTGCGTGATCCAGTTGAACAACTGCTCGGTGTTGCTCGGCTGATCGAACTCCGGCTCCCGTTGTCTCAGCGTGGCGCCCATTTTGTTTCTCGATAACGCGGCGACAATGACGCAACGATAGATTTTTTTTTCTATTTTTTTTTCTATTTTTTTTTTTTTCTATCGCCAGTCTCGACACGTGAAAACACTTTTCATTCTCTCGACAAACGATCGAAATTTTGCGCACAACTACGGCCTCAGTGACTAGAGTTTATTTATTTTCCTTTCTTTTTTTAAGAATTTTTTTTTCTTGACTTCTATTCTTTTTTGTTGTTTTTTTTTTCTTTTTTTCTTTTCGATATTATAATTATTGAGGAATAATCAACAATTAATAAAACACCAACCTGCAGACTAGCTCGTGTTTCTCGATGCGAAGTACTCGTGGCCAATGCCTTAACGAACGTTGACGAACAAACAAACCAAAAAAAAAAAACTGTCCTGACCGACCGCCGAGCGAGGTACAGTCCGCACCGTTTGAGATCGCTCCGAAGAATGCCAGGGACGAGCGGCCGGGTGGGGCTTTATATAGCCCCGCGGTCGTCGCAACGCTGTAACCCTACGCCCGATCGATAGAAAGTAGTTCCCAAGCTTCGGCTATTATTAACCGTTCGCCTTCAACGAAATGAACTGATTTCGCTATGATAGTTTATTTAGTCGACGAGCTTATCTCTGCTGAGCAATGTTTCTCGGAAATATCGCAGTCTTCGAGATTTACGGAGGATCTTTCGGATATGTACACGAGCATATGAGGGCGGTTGCGCGGTCACCTCACACCAGCGCTTTTGGTGTCTGGACGCTACGTCGATCGTCCTTCTCGGTGCGGCAGATTCCCAACGTTGCCAGATTTTCTTCGCCTCGACTGTTCTCGACGCTTCCACGATACGTTTGCTGACGAAAAAACATTCCCCTTATAGCGTACGCTCTAATTGATTGGGGTAACACGATTTTGCTTTGTGTTTTCCTTTTTTTTTTTTTTGTTTCTCCTTTCGGGGAGTGTTATAGATGTGCAGCTGAAAATTCGTCGTGACTCATCGAGATGCAACGCGGGTTTCCTTCGACTGTTTCGTCGAAGCGTGAGTCATAAATGAGACAATGCTAAAATCATGTACGATGCAATTAAATTGAGATTGCAACTCTTTGTGCCGATCACGTTTATTGTTGAAGGGAAAAAAAAATGATGAGATGAAAGTTTTATGTGAAATGGGTGGAACAGCCGTTACTCGCGAGGAAGAACGAGAAGAGCTGGCAACGCAGGAGAAGAGAGGAAGTGTTTCTCTCTGTCCGGAGCGTCGCAGGGAGTTTCACCATAGGCTGTATTATTCTCTAGAAACGTATAAGAACCTTGCGCGACGCACCGTGCCGCAACGGCACAGTTAACACCATATATTTTCTCGTTACAGATAAATTGCATGCTAATCGCCTAGGTTGAAAAATATTTTTCGTTGCCTTTGGTAAATGTTTCACTAACGGTGCATTGACTAGGATTTCGAAAAAAAAACACACGTACAAATTCGTTCAATCAATATGTTTCAGGTTCAATACGCTCTGAAATATTCTCCAAGTATTTTTTGTTGTTGTCTTAACGCGCAATTGAATAGAACCACAATGAATTTGGACGTCTAAATTCAACATTGCACGAAAAAGTAAATGCCTTTATTCAATATTATTTTTTTGATTCTCTTATTAAATATATATTCGGAAAACTTGTCTTAGCAATAGAAAAAATATTTTAGATCAATACTTTTCTGGTCCTAACGCAGTAAAAGAAATTTTACTGTATATTTCCTTTGTAACGCAAAATATTCTACAATGTCGTTTGTTCTTAACAAGTTCAATATTTCACGGGAAATAATAATTAGTATGACACGAGTACACCCAAATGGCACGCAATATTTTTCAATCATTTAAAAAATATTTTTAATCTTTGAAATCTTATGAAATTTCTCTGAAATATATTAAATAGATATTTTGAAATATTCCATCAAAATATTCCAATGAAACGTTTCAGATATTTCAAAAACACTTAATATTTCAACATTTCTGAAGCATGGTTATAAAATGTTTAATATATTTTTAATGTTATGTTGCACCGAATTATTTCTACGATTGTTTCAGTGCTCATTGCCGGTGTGTATATGCAAATTGGACTGCTGACGCAATCTCTGGCATTTCACTGAAATATTTAAAAAACATTTCGGAAACGTTTCAACATAAGATTTATGAGCGAACGAAAAAATATTATTGAAACATTTCAATAATAATTTCGTGCTATGTAGGCAGCCATGCTCTTCATTCATAAATCCATCTGAATTGACAGAGTTTGTGAAAAAAAAACATTTTTAAATGATGAATATATTTTTATCCCGGTCATGTTCGGGAACTACTTCCACGCGGCGAGCCGTGAAAACAAGAGAGACGTCTAGTGAAGCGTCCCCCCACCTATGCGAGCGTTATTGTGTGCTTTGCGAGAGTCGCCTACGACGTTTCGATGACGCATCTGCTCGAGACAACACTTTGAAAAGGCAGTACAATGACCAACATTGCCAATCTATGCTGCTCATTCATTGCGTGTGTGATGATATACTAGCATACGGCGAATGAGAATGACGTAGCTCGAGAAATCGATAGGAAGAAAGACGGCGCGCACGCATATGCGGTGCGGGCGTCAGCTGACCCGATGACGCCAGCTGCGCACCACTGACGATATAGCTGTTGCGATAAAAATAAAACGAACCCCGGCGTACCCTCGACGACGCGGGCAAGAGCAAGGGCCTACGTGGCCGTTGTCACGAGCATTTTACATTCTCAACGCAGGGTTGAATTCTTAACGAAAAGCCGGCTGGTACAGCCTCGTCGAAAATTATTTGTGCAGAGTGCATGAAAAAGTAACTTTTAGGCGACCGATATAATCTGAATCAACGTTTCATAAATGAATCGTCAATTTTTTTATGTTCCAGATGCATTATTCATTCCCAATTGGAAATTGCAAATATGCATGGAGTTTTCCAACGGCTGTAAAAACACATTTTCTATTTTGGAATGCAATACAATCACTTCGTGACTGTACTGGCCAAATTCTCGTGACAAAGGATCCCCTCGTTCTCGTGCATATACCTGGACCTCAGGTCTATCGATCGCGGCACCCCGTAACGGTATAAGCATCAAGACGTGCTGTATACAATAGCACGTTTCCAAGGACGAGTCCGAGCGCTCACCTACTGAATCTCGCTCTCACGGTCGAAATTTAGAATTATCTGAATGGTAAATTATTCTCGAAGCATCGAGAAAAGAGCAAAGCGCATGCGCGCTACCAGTCTTCTCCAGTATTTTTTGTTAAAAGGTAATGCGATTGTTATTCGCAAAGAATTATGGAATAGAGCGAGAATGAAAATAATGCATTTTAGGATTAGAGCCCTTTATTCCTCTCCCACCTTTAAAATTACTTTGAACATTAACCGTTTGTCCGTTGCTGTAAAGTTGCGACAAGCGATGCATCTATCGTAGACTCTTTGAGTAATTCATATGGCATAGTCATATGAATTTTATAATTTTCCGAATGATAAAGTATTTTCGAAGCATCGAAAAGAGAGGCGCATGCGCACTACCAGTATTCTCCAGTGTTCTTTTCTAAAACGTAATTCGATTGTTATTCGCAAGGAATTATGGAATCAAGAAAGAATGAAAGTAATGCATCTTAGGATTAAAGCCCTTTATTCCTCTCCCACCTCCTCGAATGCCGCGATACTTACAATTTGTTATATACATCGAGCATATTAAAAACGACTTTGAGCATTAATCGTTTGTTCTTTGCTGTACAGTTGCGATAAGCGATGCATCTATCGTAGACTCTTTGAATAGTTTCATATGGCACAGCAGTGATTCGAACTTGTCTGTCTCTTTGGTAAGAATAACAGCGCGCCTCGAATACGACGAACTTCGTGAATTGATTAATAATTTACCACGAGAATCTCAGATTCCTAATAACGATCGATATATCAACGAATCGCGCGCCAGTGCCTCGCCGTTTTATATTGTTAGTAGACCCGACGACGATTCGATCGTCTCCAATGCCGTTTATTTATTTATTTACAAAAGAACTATGATAATCGAAGCCTAAAGTGAAAGGCCGCCGTTAAAACGGATAAAAATCGTTGGTCCACAACGAGTCGACACTCCTCTTGATATTAAAATTCAACACACCCAGGTACATGTAGTATACGGAAAGTTTGAAGAGCGCCCATCGTTCCGCAACCGCGAGAGCCCATCTCGACCAATCGTTGTCGCAGTACTTCAGTTTCTCGTTGTACATCGATCGCACGCAACACTTCGACATTTCCATGAAAGCCGACATTCTCGCGCCGGTCTGCAGCGTGTGCTCGATGCTCCTCACGAGATCGTTTGTTTTCAGTATGAGCAGCATTTGCCTGTTGACTCTTTCCAAAACTTCGCTTATCTTCGGCAACAAGCCCGGTATCTCCTGCTGAAAGAGTTCCTTCTCGGTCGAGTCGTACTTGCGTTTTCGTACGCCGGCCATGAGCGCGTCCCAAGTTCGGCCCGATACCATGCAGGCCAGAAGACCGTACATATCGCCGACCCCGAGGGCCGTGCAGTGTTTCTGCATCGCCTCCTTGTCGCCGTCCAAAATCGCGAGCCAGAGCTTCGAGTACTCCCATCTAAATTCGTTGGTCAGATCGGCGTAAAGACCGTGGTCGAGCAGAACGATCTCGGCCTCGTTGTTCCTCTTTCTGACGAGAATATTGCCCGGATGGGGATCGGAGTGTACGAAGCCCGTGATGAATATCATGTGACTGTAGAGACGACCGAGCTTTCCGCTCACCTCGTACGGATTCAGATTGTTTTTTCGTATGTAGGCCAGATCGTTTATCTGACCGCCGTCGACGAATTCCATCGTCAGGACGCGAGACGTAGAGATGTCCCAGTAGATCTTCGGAATTTTCAGCCACTTGTATTCGGCGAATAGTTTCTGGACGCGCTCGGCGTTTCGGCCTTCGCACATGAAGTTCAGCTCCATCGGGACGTTCTTTTTCGTCTCGTCGACGAGCCAGTCGAACTTGAACTCCGGGAACACCCACGAGGTCAGCTTCACCAGCGCCGACATCGTCTTCACGTCCACGTACGAGTTCGACTTGACCGAGCGATGTTGCACCTTCACGGCCACCAAACGGCCGTCCTTCAGAACGGCTTTGTGAACCTGTGCGAGACTCGCCGCCCCCAGCGGCTCGGGGTCGATCGACTCGAATATCTCGTACGGATCCTTTTTCAAATCCTCCTTGAGCACGGTGAGAACGTCGCCGAAGGAGGACGATGGAGCCGAGCTGTGCAAAATTCTCATGCTCTTTACGTACTCCGGGGGCAGCAAGTAATCCAGGGCGCCGATGTGCTGACCGACTTTTATGTACACACCCTTGTTCGCGCAACATAGCTCGAGCAACTTTTCCGCTCCGTAGGCGTGAGCCTTTGACTTTATCTCCGCGTACTCCGGAGATTTACGGTCTACCTTGCCGCTGTACAGCGCTTTTTGGTAGTTCGAACTTATCGTGAATACCGCGACGGCGGCTCGTCCCAATCGAACTATACCGATCGATCCGACGTCATACTCGTTCGCGCGCAAGGACATCAGCGTTCCTATCCCGGCTGCACCCGCCACGGCGAGCTTCAGATATTTCCGAGATTTCAACATCGCTGGTGAGCGAGGAGCGACGAATCATCGATCGTTGTTCTCAAAATGCCGAGGCCTGAAAATAAGATCAAATTTAATTATCGATAGGAAAGTTCGAGAGGGAAGAAGTTCATTTGTGGTCGAATTTCAATCATTTCGAAATATTCGAATTTTTATTAAAATTTTAAGGAATTACAAACATAGCTGAACTAAGATATGAGTAGACAAGTGGAGTTACAATAAATTATGAAAAATGGAAGAGCCCAGTCACATATTGGTCTCATGTTAAATGTTATATTAAATTTGATAATTCTTAAACTGAAGTCGTTTTAACTTTTTTAACTAGTATAATTCGTGATTCAGGAGCATTAATATTTAGGATTTATTATATATTCATTGCAAAGGAGAAATCCGTTACAGTCCTAAACTACATTTTTTTAAGGAGAAGTGAAATATCGCGGTAGATAATGGAAACTAATGAACTTTTTACAAAGGTGCTGATTTTTCTTAGGAAAAAGTACATTCAAACTGAATGCGCACAGTAATTTTGCATCTGGCCCGAATGCATTTTTTTCTCAAAGAAATTAGCACCACTGAATAAAGTTAATTTGAAAATTGCAAGCATCTCTCTCGCACGCACAGCTGTTTCACTTTCCCGTAAATAAAAATGAAATAGTACCGTTTATTCGAGAGTTTGTTTGTTTATTCAACAACTACGCAGATAAAATTATCTCTTTCAGTAATACAAAAATCATCCATCCATTGATCAGCCATCGATAAGGAAGTTACCACCAGAATCTACACTAATATTTGTCGGTGTATGGGAAACAAAATTTTGTAGAGAAATTGGAAATTTTAGGCCAGAACTCCAGTTTTTGTTGTAGCAATAGTCATCGGTATAAATTCAGGATAATTTACAGAAAGGAAGTAACTGCATGGCTGCTCCTAGAGTTAACGGCATTCTCGCACGGAACTCTCACATATTATTACTGGTAGCGACGGTGCGGACAGAAGAAAGTGCCTTTCGAATGATTGTTGTGAAATCTTTGAGAGAAAGTTGAAAAGTTTTTTTTTAGGATTACAGTAATTTGTCCGTTAATACTGCTCCATATCGAAAGTTGCATTTCTTGAAAAATTTGAGTTAATGAATCACGCGCAGCTGCCTATAATCAAATTTAATAGAGTTTCGAACTTCATTTAAATAATAGTAGATTTTTATTAAAAGTTCGATTAAACAAAAATAAATTTTGATCTAAAATACGTTAAAAAAAAAAATTATTTGAAGTTCGATTAAACAGAAGATAAATTTTTATCCGAAATTGAACTAACCTTGCATTCACTGCATTGCGACTTGATCGGCAGAGAGCTCCTTCGGTCGCCTATCTCATATAATGATTTGCCAATCTTTTTGGTGAACAACTTTCGAGTACAGCGATTCGTTCGCTGATAACGTTCTTGACCAGGTGTTACCTTAAAAGTAAAAAATGAAATTTCTGATGCAAGTGGGTCAAGTTTGAAGTAAAAATTTTTATCTGTTACACGACACACTAACCTTCAATTTGCCGCATGCCAATTGCCAAAGATCGTCTACGACGAAGACGAAAGATTCTGCATTTTTTTTCGAACCGGTTAATCGTCCTCTTTGAGCTTTTGTAATAACGACTCGTCGAAAAATTTCCAATTCACTCGTTGCCTCAGTGAGACATCGAGTTGAGGGTTATGCAGATGGAGATTGGTTCTAATCTCTGATGCGACTTCTATGATAATGACGAATACGTGAGTGCGTTGTGTGGATGCACTTCGTAGCGATAAATTTATTTACGGATTAATCGAGCGGCGAAAAACGTGTAAAAAAACTTGAATGGTCATGGTTTGTGCTTGAGGCTGGCGTCGAATGTTATACTACCGATAATAGCCGTACCACGAGACCGAAAAATTATTACGAAAACACCCGACATTGTCGGACGCAGACTTTCTATTTTACCACTACGGCCACTGCGGAGTAGTGACGGTCAACTGGTTTCAGATAATTTTACGGAATTCACCGGAATTTTGACCAACTTAGAAGCCGAAGGTTTACCGGAGATACAGCGAACCGGTTTAAAAATCTCATTTCTCAGTGACGTCACACTACCGTTTGAAAAATGTCGTTTTTCGACCGGAAATACGTTAATTCCGTTTTGAGAAAATCTCATTTTTTCGAGCGGACGTGACGTCATACCGGAAACATGTCATTTCCGATCGAAAAATTAAATCCCAGAATTGAATATTTTAAGGATTTTAAGGAAAGATTTATTTATTTTCGTCCCAGTTGCTTTTCACATAAATTTTATTTACATTACAGCGTCAACGCTACAGTTTTCCAGTGAGGTCCGTTAAATCCTCCTTCCGGAGGATTAATATTACTTTATAGACGATATTGTACACCATTAATAATTATTCAAGCATGTTTCGAAACGTAGAAAATGTATAAGAGTCTCCTTATAGTAACCCTTACATGATATTCTTATAGTAACAATATAGTTTGTCTGCTTCCGGAAACGATTTGAAGACTAATGGTAAAAATTATGTAACGAAAAACAATATATAATTTCTGTAATCGCAATAAAGAGCGTGGTTTTTGAAAACATAATACTATTGCATTTTTTACGTCGCAGACGATAGCCAAAAGGGTGGGCCCTCATTAGCGACGCGCACTTTGATCCGCAGCGTATTCCATAATGACTTTCTGTAACAAAAAGTGTGAGCTTATATGCATTGAAACGTATGCAAAAATATACATCCGCTTTGTATTTCAATAATTTACTTTTAACGGTGAGATAGCGTTGGTGAGCTGAAGACCCAGGCTTCTCGCGAGAACGATTGGAGCAGCCGTGCCTTTGTACAATCTGTGTAATGCGTCAATGGCCAGCATCGTTGGGACATTGTGTCTCTGTCGCAGTGTCTCGTATTTTGACAGATACATCATATCGCCGAAAACAGCGCCGTTCACCGACGCTTCCGCGAGCAATTTAACTAAAACCGTTACATCGCCGAAACCCAAGTTCACTCCCTGACCAGCCAAGGGATGCACTCTGTGAGCTGCATCTCTGAAAAAAAAAAAAAACCAATCATTAGTCGCTGATATTTTTTGTTCTATTCAGGATACCCCATATAGCACGCAGTATTTTGAAATCATTTTAGAAATATTTTCAATCTTTCAAATCTTACGAAATGTTTCTGAAATATATGAAATTCATATTTTTAAATGTTCTATCAAAATCTTCCAATGAAATTTTTTCCAAATATTTCGGAAACACATCTAAAATGTTTCGTGAAACATAGTGATATAAATTTTGAAATATTGTCAATTGCATGTTTCACCGAAATATTTCTACGCTTATCGTGTTTATGCGGGTGTGCATAGGCAAATTGGACTGGTGATGCAATCCTTAACATTTCGCTGAAACATTTAGAAAACATTTCGATGTAAGATTTATGAGCGGACAAAAAAATATTTTCAAAGTATTTTTTGAAACATTTCACAAAGATTTTTAGATATTTGTACAATTTTTTCAATATATCAAAAAATATTTTCAAAACCTTTCAAAAATATTTCCGCCCTATGTGGGATATTTATTGTCTTTATTTAGGTTTGCTCTTCGCGAAAAAATGTTCAAGATTTTTACCCGACAAGCACCGTTCCCGGTTTGACGTAAAACGTGGAGTGTCCAAAACCTAAAGGAAAAGCTGCTCGGGAGCCTTCGACGATGCCCGAGACTGATGGCTGCAATTGTCTCGTGACTCCCGTCTGAAGCGAGAATCCTTCGAGTATTTGTTGAAGAGCCTTCATTCCGCTCTCTACGATTCCATTTTTCGGATATACTTTCCACAGCGCCTCGTTCAAACAATCAACGAACTCTTCCTCAGAGAGTTTCAAAAGCTCTTTGGCTCTGTCGGTCGTGACGGACCACACGAGCGAGCTCAACGAATCCGTCAGCTAGGGAAACGTGAATGAAATTTCATATCTTTCTGCACGGTTTACGGATTACATACCGGCAATAATGCCACTGGACCAGTTGGCAAAAATCTTTGCCACGCAACAACGTTTTCGGTAGGCTGAAAAATCAAGAATAAAATTACATTATTATATTATTAAGCGATTGTTCTAACTCGAACACCTCGCTATGAACGATGGAATTTAGAAACCGGACATTTAGATTTTCAGTTTCTAAATAATGGAACCAAGTCACTTCTGGTCCAGAAAACTAATTTTTCTATCGAAAGTGACGTCATGGGAAATGCGTTGCTTCCAGTTTGAAAATGTTATTCTTCGACCGGAAGTTACGTATTTTTGATACGACGTCACTTGCAGCCGAAAAATAAGATTCTCAAACCGGAAGTGCCGTATTTCCGGTATGACGTCACTTCCGGTCGATTTTTTTTCTCTACATATGTATAAAATTAGCTTCTTTAATGTCTATACTGATACAAAGATCTTTGTCAATGTCAACCTCTGATAACCGTACCTCTGATAATTGAACGGTTGCAACTATCCCCATCTGATCGTAATCCCATTTCACGTACTGCACATCCATCGCCTGACGGACTCGAGAATTTGCTCCATCCGCACCAATCTAATACACAAAATAAGTTTTTGATATTATTGAGATTGCTTGACAATTTTATTAGACAGGGTCATTTATCATTTGTGCCATACGTAACGAAAATGTAAAAACATGTTGTTTGAATTATTTTAGGGTATTGGAAGGTTTTTTAACATTAACTATTTTCGAAATTGCAAACACATGTGCATTGCAATTGTACAGTAAAATTTGTATTTTTATTATAAGGTATTTTTATTTTACAAAAAATGTATTAATTTTCAATTAATGTAAGTAATATAAGAAAATTTCAAGTATCAGTACATTAAATTTACAATTTATTTTTACAGTGTACAAGGACAAAAAAAAAGATCTCTGGATTGGTCACATCTAATGATTAACTTACATCACATTATCTTATAACATAAACTTAAAACTCAACTCAACCCAAAGTTAAAACTTTGAAGCCAGGACATTAATCGTAAATAACGATCTCCTCAAACCGGGCTCGCCCGAGCGATCATATAAAGTAGCGCCCCAAGCGTCGTAACGGCCCCAGCTTTGTTTTTCCGCACGAAATTCCAAGAACTAAAATTTCGTGATTATTGCCGATTCCCCTCGGGCCCCACCACAAATAGACCACACACGTCGGGGCCACGGGATTCATAATAGCGAGAGATCGACGACAATGTGGCGTTTATTACGAACTGGTGGGAGTATCAGGAAAGAGGTTGCAGTAACACGATCCGGAAATAACTTCAGTTCGACTCCAGATGTCCATCCGGCCTCCAGAAGTTAAGCCGAGAGGCTTCAACGAGATTTTCTCATTTATTCCTTCGAATAAAAAATTGGGTCGCGAGTGATTAAAAAATAAAAAAAATTCACGGCATTCGTCGACGGCAGTGTTGAAAATTATTTTAAAACGTATCCAATTTCCGGCGCGGACGGTCTTCTCTCCTGGTTATTTTATCGAACCAACTATATCATGATAGTTAACTGTCTCAATTCTTCAAGTATATTATAATAGCGTTCCCACTACGGTTTCAGTTTACCGACGCAATCATAGTGGTCACGACTTCCTGCTCGGTCCGTCCTATCAGTTGTAACAATAAAATCGTACATGCATCATAAAGAAGTGAGGCAGTTCCTGTCGTCAGATTGGTCTCGGGTGTCGCGTTGCAACGATCGAGTCACGCTAAACTAAATGCTACAGATTCGTGATTTTTACCCCATTTTTTTTTCGCTTCGCTACCACGGAATGCAGAGATCAAGGCGAGAGCTAAATATATAACGGGGTTCTGTGTTTTATCAACAATCGGGGAACACGCGTGGTGCTCGTAAATGTACAACGTGCAGGGGGAGAAACAGTCGATCTCTGTCGATTGTGGCGCATAGATGCAGCGCGGTGATGAGCGCTGAGAGGTGATACGAGTGTCGTGCGAAAGCTACTTGCATCGAATAAAACGGGCGAAAGCGCGTTTCGGTCGACAAGCGAGGACACATGTATCCTTTCAAATTAACACGTTCAACGAGATATTTATAGTAAAAGTGCCGGCTAACATGTTCCCTCGTCGCCCGAAACCGACGGACAAGCTGTCGAGTCGCCGTCATAAATTTCGAAGTGCCGCTGACGAGGAGGGAAACCACATGGGATCCACTGAATTGGAGTACGAGGTGATTATTCGCGCGGTACGAGAGGTCTACCGGCTCTAAGCTCCGAATTTATCATTGTTCGTCCTTTCTGAAAAAAATAAATAACAAAAAGTAAATGAAACGATATTGAAGATCCAATAAATCAACGGGTTTTTTTTTAAGCTTTAAGAATTTGGCAACATACAAAATATTACCACGGAATAGCAGTTCGTCGGCCGGATGCGAAACGGCGATTTGGCGATAAGAAAATCCGAAAATTTTGTAGGACTGCAACGAAGTCTTGTGGTTGGACGATATGGATCCCGGAAGTATCTCTTCCGAGGGCAGCTCCGGCTCGGTCGTGTGTACGAAACATCAATCATCGTCGCAGCAGCAACCCTGGGACGCGGAACAAGTAAGGTTGGCTCTGATTCAACTACCCGCCGGAGAAACGGCGCTATCACTCATCTCCACGCTTCACGGCGAGGCGCTGGACAAAGCCCTCGAAGACGTTCGGGAACGTGATTTTTCGAGATACACCCTGATCGATAGAAATCTGTCGATACCGTGCTTCGCGAACGGGTATGAATTAGAGAAATAAGTTCTCGTGCAACCCCACGATTAAAAAAAATATATATAAAGATTTTGTACGAGTTTTGCAGCGAACTGTTAACGCGACCCACATAGCACGGAAATATTTTTTAAGTTTCATTAATATTTTTATTTAATGTTGAAAATATTTGATCAATATTATAAAATATTCGTGAAACGATTTCAAAACGTTTTGCAATTTTTATTTCCCCTCATAAATCTTACAGAAGTGTTTCGCTTGAATGCTTTTTGAACGTGTCAGCGAAATGTAAAAGATTGCAGCACCAATCCAAATTGCACATACACACGGAACATAAGTAGAAACATTTCGGTGAAACATGAAATTAAGAAAATATTTCAAAATATTTTATCGCGATCTGTCGGAAATATTTCCGATGTGTCGAAAGATTAAGTGTGTTTCCGAAATAATTAAGAAGCGTTTCGTTGGAATATTTATAGAACATTTCAAAATAATATTTTTATATATTTTAAAAATATTTCGTAAGATTCGAAAGATCGAAAATATTTCTAAAATTATTTCAAAATATTTCGTGCCGTATGGGAATAGACGCGAAAAAAGAACAAAATTATATACAACAAAATAATAAAGATAACGATAATAATGAAGCGTCGAGTCGGTAATTTATCTTTGCGCAGGGGTATAAGAAAAGCCTCCCTGGCGGCGGAGAACGACGAGGCAGCTGTTTCGGAGCCGGGATCGGTACTCGCCAAGTGGCCGGAAACTTGTCTTCTCGTCTCTTGCTGGTTGGGTCAGTACGAGCTGGCGAAGGCGTTACTGGAGAGAGGTGTAAATGTCTCTGCGCGAGACGGCGACGGAAGGTTGGCTGGCTGCCCAGAATTTTAATCATCCGTCATCTAAACTGTGCTCGAGTATATTTCATATGCCTTTTTTTCTGCAGAACACCGTTGCATCTGGCCGCGAGCTCCGGTTCGTCGGCGATCGTCGAAGAATTGCTGAAGCACGGTGCGGACCCAAACGACTGGGACGCGGCGAAGGAGCACACGGCTCTCCACTGTGCAGCCGCGATGGGTGACGTGTGCTCGGTTCGATCTTTGGTCAAAGCCAAAGCGAACGTCGACGCGGGTCTTCCACGCCGGAGCCCTCTGCATTACGCCGTTCTGAGCGACGCCTCAGACTGTGTCGAGGTGCTCTTGAAAAACGGTGCCTGTCCCAACAATCCACAGGTAGCGACGCAAAGTGACCGTCTTTCTTTCGATCGGTCGAATGACGACAATATGACAGTATGAGGTCTTTTGATGTCATTTTGGTTCAGGTATCTTTTTACGTTCATTTCGGTGCACGTCATTTTACGGTCCTACATGAACGTTAAATTATCAAAACACCTACAGTAGAACCTCGATTATCCGAAAACCCATTATCCGAACCCTCTGTTATCCGAACCGCCGCTGGTTAGGATAAAGTTTCTACTATCCGAACTATTGCGCAGACTTCTGATATCCTTACAAACAAGAAGACAATTCGTACAATACCGTAAATGCATGTCAGTCGTTATGCCCAGTATTTATTAGTTTGTCGACCGAGCAAATGCGCGCGTATTTAAAATTTATTTTCGTTAATCTACTCGGTCTCGTAGTTTTGTGTGTTCTGGATTCAACGTCCAGTCTTTCGATCTCTAAGCGTAAGCAACCAGCACACTGTTAGCGCGTTCGTATAATGTTTGCAAGTCAACGGTCTCCGACATTAAAAAAAAATTTGGCTTCGAAAAAACGTACAACTCTCTTGCGCTAAACGAACATTGTGGATTTATTGATGAAGGTTCAAAGTTACCGTTGCATATCGTAAAAATACATGTATCACGTTATTCCTCAAATATATATAATAATTATATAAAATATATGGATACTGTAATTTTTTCGATATGTACGCTATATCGCTCAACACAGCTTCACTGTTCTGTTGTCCGAATTTTCGTTAATCCGACCGAGCTCCGATCCCAATTGGTTCGGATAATCGAGGTTCTACTGTACTTAGATGGAAAATGACGATAATTTTGTTTTTCTGTCGCAAATTGGTCACAATTTTTTTTTAATTGCTTGCATTTGGATCTATTCCAGGTCCATAAATATACCCTGATAGTCAAATGACCCTTTTTGTGACAACCTCGCACCACTAGGCTGATCGTCAACGCCGTTGATATAAAGTTTAAAAAAAGCGTCAATTGGTCACAAAATCGGTAATTTTTGGAGCCGTCACTGACGGTCATTTAATCCGTCATTTGACGACCTTGCATCGCTATCCGCAGGTGTACACCGAAACTCCTCTGCACGTGGCGGCCGGCCTCGGAGCGGCAAGGAGCATCACGCTTTTACTCAGTCACGGTGCGGACGTCAGGGTGCAATGCGGCACCGCGCGATCGACTCCTCTTCATCTCGCTGCTGAGGAGGGCAGTCCCGAGTGCACGAAACTCCTGCTGGACGCCGGCGCGTCCTGGGACGCGAAAGACTCTCGCGGCAGAACCGCGATGCACTTGGCGGCGTTGGCGCAGTCGGCCGAGACTCTGGAGACCCTCATTCAGGCTGGGGCCAACGTAAACGCCGAGGACAACGATGGCCGGTCACCGCTCCACACGGCGGTCGCGAAAGCTCTTCGGGGTAGCGAACTGGTCAGGATGCTGATACAGGTTCGATGACGAATTGCCTCGAGTAAGATAGAAGTACCAATGGCTGGACATCCAAGGGAGCAGTCCCAGTCTCCGGACGTGTATGATAAATCGTATTTCCGTCTCTCCTGCACGCACGCTTTGTCCGGCCACTCGGACGCGTCCAGTCATTCATCATTGGGACGTTTACCTTACACTGTTAAGAGCCGGAACTTTGTCAATCTGTAATCTTGCAAAAATCATTAATCGTCTCTCTGAAATTGTGGTAACTTAAGGTTGTTAACGCACGGAACACTTGTCAAGCGAGTGCTTTTATTTAAAATTGTTTATTCAGAATTTTGTGTGTTTATTAACAGTAACGGAAATCGATTTGCATTACTGTGTGGGTCCTCAATCAAGGAAACTATTGACAACGATGTTAAAAATAACAGGAGCTTGTGGGAAAAAATGTACCGGTTAAACAATCGGCCGTATTTGTCGAACGGTCAAGCCTACAAAAAATCTACTTGCTGAATTCGTAGAGCAAAGTTCAACTGTTCATAAGTCACACTGCCCGAATACGGTCTAACGGTCGCGAATATTCTCACGGAGTGGATATAGAGTTGTGATGCTTAATGAGCCGTGATGCATTAAAAACGGGTAAAAAATACGTATTGTACTTGCACTCGTATTTTACTCGACAAATCGAGGTATTTAGTTTTTTGTTTTTGACTTTTATAGATTATATCTTATTTTCTAAAAACAACGATATACGCGTGGTTATAAATAGCCAATGTAGCGTCAGTACAATAATTTTACCAACAACCAATTCTCAACCACATAATGCGGTTTATTCCACTGAAATTAGTCATCGAATGACTCCAACTTCGCGTTCTCGAAGAGGGAAAAACCCCGACAAAATCGTACTACCATGAAAATTTGCATTTGCTAGTTGTTCTTACAAGACCATCGTGATTAATATTTCTCTCGGTTGAGAACACATGCAATAATACAAATCTTTCTTACTGTCAATAAATGCATACAATTTTCAGTAAACAATTGTACAAATTTAGCACTCATTCGCCTAGTGTGCCACGCAGTAGCTAACTTAATATCCCCACCAAACGCGTGTTGTCTTCTAAAATTGAAGGTAAGATAATAATATCACCTTCAGTTTTCCAAGAAAATATTTTAGAAGATAAAATGTTGATTTAGATTTTATAGTATGATAAGCCTCTCGACTGTCATAGTATTCTATAGAATGTTTTTTTAATGTTCTTCCAGGCCGGTGCGCTAATTAACAAGCCCGACAAATTCGGCTACACACCGCTCCACATCGCAGCTCTGAACGAGAGCTCCCCCATCGTGATTCTCCTGCTGAGCAAAGGCGCTGACGTAACCGCCCGAACGAAGGGTGGAATATCGGCCCTCAGCTGGATAGTTCGAAGAACTCCCGAAGTCATACCGCGTCTCGTAAGCCGTCTCGATCAGGCGATAGTATTGCACGACCACGAATTGGGTGACGTCGACTGCGAGCTGAGACTGGATTTTCAGCCTCTGGTGCCGGGCGGGCGCGGTGAGACCGACCTGATGCTCTGCTTCGTCGAGGTCGGTCAGCGACACCTTCTCAAGCATCCGCTCTGCGAGAGTTTTCTATATCTAAAGTGGTTCAGAATAAGAAAATTCTTTCTCTTCAGTCTGATATTTCACTCGATATTCGTGGCGCTCTTCACGGCCTACGTGACGATAGCTTTCGTGTACGACTTCGAGAGTCTCGCCAAGGCTCTGATCTGGCCGGTCGGCGTATTCACATGTACGCTAGCGTGCAAGGAGGTCTTTCAGCTGTCGCACGGCGTGTGGATTTACGCGAAGCGCTGGGAAAATTGGCTCCAGTGGGGCGTGATATCGGCCTCGAGCGCCGTAATCGTCGCACCGGCGGGCGACTGGCAGCATCACGCGGCCGCTTTCGGAGTTCTTCTAGTCTGGGTCGAGCTGATGATGGTCGTCGGCAGATTTCCTATGTTCGGTCTATACGTTCAAATGTTCACCCAAGTGTCGCTGAATTTTTTCAAGTTCTTGGGCGCCTACATGTGTCTGATAATCGGCTTCTCGCTGGGTTTCAGCGTTATCCACAAGGAATACAAATCCTTCAAGAATCCCATGGTCGGTCTGCTAAAGACCATAATCATGATGTCCGGCGAGTTGGAGTTCGAGGACGTTTTCTTCGACGACGAGGCACCGATTCTCTATCCTGGAACGGCGCATCTGATGCTCCTCGTGTTCGTCGTGCTGGTCACGATTATTCTCACGAACTTGATGGTCGGTCTCGCGGTCTCGGATATTCAGGAGCTTCGACGATGCGCCGGGCTCGACAGACTCGTCAGAAGGGCCGAGCTTGTCGCTCACTTGGAGAGCATGCTCTTCTCGAAGCTCCTCGATTACGGGCCGCGGAGGATTGTGAGGGCTTGCAGGAAGGGCGCTCTTCTTATTCATCCGCCGCACCACTGCGCCATTCACATTCGGCCGAACGATCCCAGGGATAAACGTCTGCCGCGCGACCTACTGAAGGCCGTCTATCGCCTCGTCTCCGAGAGAAAGATTCGCAACAAAAATACGAACGATCTCTCGAACAGAAGCGTCAACACCCTGGCGGCCGGAGACTTCAGACTCAGCAGGCTCTACAGTCAGACATCGGCGAGCGACAGCAACCGGCAACAGCTCACCGAACTCGCTGCGGAACTGAAACGATGCTCGCAAAACATTGGCGCGCGCTTGGATACGCTAACGACGAGAGTCGAAAATATCGCCCGCGACATCGAATTGCAGGGCTCGACGTGACGAAAATTCTTTATATTGGAATGTAATAAATATCGTAAATATCGTTACGCGGAATTTCAAATGGTCATTTAGGTTTTGTATAAATTGGCAGTGGAACTTCGACTATCCTAATCAATTGGGAGTCAGAACCAGTTTTGAGTAACGAAATTGTGGAAGATAGAAAGTTGAGGATGTTCTTAACGGCCTCACATAGTGCATGTGGGAAAACTAATTTGCTTGGAAATATGTATGTATTTTTAATATATATTCGAGAAATAAAATTGTTCGTTATTCTTCTTTGAAGCCAATTACGTGAAACCTCTTTTTTTTAATTCCCATTTATCGGCTTTGGCAACATTTGAATGAGCGATGTAAAACATGTCGTTGTATTGCGGTCTACCGAACAGAATCGGCAAGTTTATGGTAATTTTCTGCAGCTGGCACGTCGAAAATCTATACATTAGTCATCAGGAATTGTTCTAAAATCGCTAAGCTTAATCACGAAAATTCAGATATTAAATAAAAGAGTATAGAAAATAAATGAGTCTGCTGCTCAATCAGGCTTAATCTTGATACTCTTTTCCCTTCCACTTAGTTTCAGTAAATAATATTACAGTAAATAATAGTACATTATGCTACAAGGGAGCAAAGTGCGTGAAAATCCTCCCGTGTGGCACACGATATTTTTTTCCGACTACGCTAAAAAGCGACCATATTTCTATGCTTGCAATGACGATGGAAAGTGAAGCTTTTCTGCCTGCTGAATCACTTTTCCTCTCGCTCGTCAAGAATCGGCCACTTTGCATCTCCGTTTCCGGCATGAAATAGGACTTTTTAGCGTAATTGGGAAAAGAAAAATGGTCACTTACCAGCAGCTTTGTTCTGAATTCTTCTCCATTCTGTAGAGCGATCCTTGCGTCCTCTCCTTGATTGTTCGGTAGCGCGATATCCTCCACTCTGGCCTCGTGAATAATTTTTATCGACGGATGCTTGGGCAATTGTTGATTAACGGCGTGGAGCAAGAGATCGTTTTCTACGATGTAGGCAAATTCTTCCGCCAAGTGATCCTCGTTGAAGGTAATCATGGCGTCCGAACACGCGTCCCAAACCTACCCGGTAAAGCACATTATTTATTAATATTATTTACAGAAAGTAAGTTTTCACTTTTTAAACCTGCTTCTATATAAATCCTCTCCATGTAAAAGTGTATAAAGCAATTTTATTTTTTTAAATACATTTATTGACTCTACTTCAATTGCATCCACCAGTAACGCATTCCACGTGTCCACCACCCTATTGCATAGAGTTTCTACGGATTTATGTTGGGTGCAATCCATGCACAATAATTCTAATTTTGCTTTACGATGTTATAACGGATAAAAAAAAAATACAGAAATGTTTTCCTCTTAACATTGTTCCTGTTTCCTTACAGGGTAAACCAGTCATTGAATTGACAGGACGAGTAAATTAACACTTTCCATAAAAGCATGTGTATAAAAAAATGTCTCCAAAAAAAAGGTCCACGACGTCACATCCTTTTCATAAAAGTTGGAATAAAACGAACTTCGCAAACAACTCAACAATCTCATGAATTGCTGGGCTCAGAAATCATTATGACTGTCTAAATTTTACTGGAGTACCAATTGAAGCGTTTAAGACACATGAACAGAGTTGCCTCTACTGAGTCAATGCGGTTCATCAATTCATTACGTTTTTTGGTCTTTTATACACATATATTAATGTTGTTTTTTTAATGGAAATTGTTTTATCTGCATTATCTATAATGTATATTCAAATGTCATGTGTTTTTGGTTCACTACTTTTGTGTTCTGTGTAAGGAGGCACTCCGTCACTAAAAATAACATTTAACAATAACAATTAACAGGGGACCAGTAGACTACCTGCATCTTTCGCACCGGAGCGTAACGTGTCGACTCTATGTGTTGCCAAGCTCCGATACTGGAGAGCAGAGTTCTCGTCTGCTGGTTCAAGGCCACTACGCGATTAGAATACTTCTCCTGTTGCTTGTACTCATGTTTTTTGCCTCCTTCCAACAAAAGTATGCTTTTGGATGCGAGTCTTCTGTTGTTAGCTGTTCGAAGTGCGTAAAGAAAAAAATTACTGTTAAGCTCATTGTGAAGATAAATGAGCATTGACAATGAGAAGACAAAGTATTTTGAAAATGGCGACGCCGCAAGTGACTAACCTAAAGCAACGGCCAAAGTAGTGCCGACCATTCCACCGCCCGTGATGATAATGTCATAAGTTCCATCGCCGCTCGTCGCTTCTTGATGCTTGTTCCTCGATATTATCAACGAGTTCGAAACAATCCTGTTGTATTGTCGTACGAATCCTGAGAAAACTCCCCGAGACGCAGAAACAGCGTCGACGATGAGCGCCATTTTATCGGCGTCTGCCGAAACCGTCAGCTGATTATTATTATTAATCTGTTTCGGGCTGACTCCGATCTCCGTCGCTGATAGACATTTCTGACTCGAACGTTTTTTTTGTTTTGTTCTTGAACAACTAAGAAAAGCAACTTTCGAACATCTAAAGGCGGGTTTCAATATTGGCTGCAGAAACTCGCAGCCGCTTGCAAAACACTTTTCCGAAAGTACGGAAACGGCACTTTCGGTGGAAAACTCCTGTCGCGGTTATTCGCGCTGAATTCTACAGCCGATAATTCTACGATCGCGAGTTCGCGCCCGCCATATGGCTTATTTTTTTCGGGCGTGTCAACAAGTAGCTTTCAAACAAACCACGGCACCAAAACAATCGATTATCCAGAATATAAATAAATAACCGAACGTTGCTTAAAATTGTTCGATAAAGAAATTTGACTTCGTGGATAAATTTTTAAAAAATGTAATTCTTCCCAGTAATTTTTGTTGGATGAACGCGTTCAATTGGACTCCGTTCGACATTACAAATTATTTATTTATGTATTTATTCGTATATTCACGGGTTGGGCCCAATTACAAGCGCGATACGTAAATGTATCATCGAACGGACAATTATTGAGAGAGTACGTCGCAGAAATAAATAAAGATATTCGCATATATCACACAAAAGAGAAGAAAAAAGAAAATATAACGATAGTCTCATAAAATGCAAGAGTAATGAGTAAATTGATAAAATGATATCGAACACATTCGATATTTGACCAGCTGATCGCGAATAGGGACTTTTGATTTTTTCCCATTGGGACGCTTTTCTCGAAATCGCTGTCAGATCCTGGTCAACAAAATATAGTGATCCTCGGTGCTGCAGGTGTTTGTAACTCCTGGAAACGTTGTTTCGTTGTTTACGAGTTATTATTAATTCTTGGCCAACAAGAATGAGCGACGATGACCGTGATATCGACATCGAGAGCGACGTGAGTCTTGACCGTCGACTGGGACACGGCCGCGCGTACGAGTAAACAGACTGCAACTTCGACTTTGTTGATAATGCTTCACGAGCTATTTTTTTTTTTTGTTCTCGTTAGGAAGGCGACGACTCCGACTCCAGGCAGAGGCACTCGAACAACACGCAATATTACTCTCAGGTGCGTAATCGCGACTTTTCGTTAGTGTTCGGTTTTTTGCGACGACTCGCTGAAAGAATCGTCTCTCTAGGCCAATGAACTCGGCTCATTGAGGTTAGAACTTTATGGCCATTGGCTGTTCAGAGCAATGTTTCACGAACTCGTGACTCAAAGACTCGTGCTCGCCCGACTTTCGATACTGCAAAAGGGATTGCACACCTTTTCTTGTCGCATTGCAAAGTTTTGGTTAAAAAAAAAAAAAATTAACCTACAGGCGGAGAAGAGGGCTCACCACAACGCGTTGGAACGCAAACGAAGGGATCACATCAAGGACAGCTTCTCGAGCCTTAAAGACACCGTACCTGCGCTGCAAGGCGAGAAAGTAGCGAGCAGGGCCCAAATACTCAAAAAAGCGGCAGAGTATATACAATTCATGAGGCGCAAGAACAATTCGCATCAGCAGGACATAGACGATTTAAAAAGGCAAAACA
Organism: Amblyjoppa proteus; assembly: GCA_963922035.1. NCBI lineage: Eukaryota > Metazoa > Arthropoda > Insecta > Hymenoptera > Ichneumonidae > Amblyjoppa > Amblyjoppa proteus. Next base: position 12,885,225 of record OY998233.1, read on the forward strand.
GTTTACTGGAGTCTCAGAGTGAGTATGCAAATGAGAAAGCAATCGAGGGGATGGATAGAAAAAGGGCAAGACACGAAAATTACATTTTTTAAAATCATTACGGGAGGGGATGGGGACAAAATTCTTGCTACATTTATAGTATTATGTGTTTGTCTCTATTAGCCGACTATATTTATTCCTTAAAAAAATATTTATATATTTTTTTAAGGAGTGGATTTAAAAAAATTAGTACATCTTTCTGATCGATATACGTTTGCCAAGTTGTGTACCGTAAACAACTTTTGTATTTTTTTTTGTAATCACTTCAGTATGAGGGCTGTATCACGATATATTATTTCATAGTAATAATTGTCTAAACCTAGCATCACTATAAATTCGGAAAACTCAGGAAATTCAGCATAACAAAATTCTTGCTACATTTATAGTATTATGTGTTGATGTCTTCATTATCTATTCATTATATATATACATAGTGTTTTTCAAGGGGTTAATTTTTAAAAAATAATGACATCCTTCTGATCGATATACTATTACTAAGTTGATTATTGTAAACAACTTTTGTACTTTTTTTTGGAATTATTTGAGAATGGTGGTCGTATCACGACATATTATTGGACAATAATAATTATCTGACCTCACCGTTTGTATAAATTCAGAAAAATGCTTGAACTCATAGGATATTTGTTAATGCTTAAGCTTCTTCAATTTATCTCATCCCAGTGCCAGTTTTTGCCAGATTGGACAAACTTTGTAGAATGCACCAACAAGGATAGATAGATATAATCATTTCCCTTTCAGAAGTAATATTCAGACACTTACTAATACAATTAGTGCAGAAATTCAAACTCGTTCAGAAAAAAAATGTACTGCATTTTTTGTAAATGCTACAATTTTGAAAAGCCTTAGGGGTTTGTACACCCTTAAGAGTAATCAACGTACCTAAGTAGTGTTGCGGTCTTGTTCTGTCCATCCTTTAATTTTACCTAAAAAAACGAAAGATTGCTTTTAGTTTTTATTCTTAATTTAATGCACCCCTTTTTGCGAAGTTCGCACATTGGAGAAAGCCAAGATCACTGGAAACTTTGCAGCTGAATCGTGCGAAGTTTCCAAGTCCGAATCTGTGGGAATCGGGGGTTACAACGATTCTGAATCAGAGTCGTCGGATAGTGAGACGGGCAGAGCAATACGTCATCCAAAGAAGTTGAAGATAGCGGGCCTCCATCACTGACGCATGCGCGAACAACGTTCATCGATATAATCGACTTGAAACTTTATTTTGATAAAACAATCACCTCGTTGTAATTAATATACGTGTATGATGTAAACATATGTAAAGTAGGTACTTATTTAAGAGAATAAATATTAGTTTTGTTCATAATCTGAAACAGTAACGTTACTGAGCGGCAATCTGGTGTCTGCAACGATGTTCGATTTTTCAGACCACTGTCGGGACGCGCCAGAACTTTAGATTTTTGTTCTAAATAATTGTAAAAAAAACAAAATCAAACAGGAGGTACTTTGATATCGTATCCTGTCGATATTTTAATGGACATTGACGGATGTTCTAACAAATAGTAAAACTTGATCCACGTAGTTCAAATTTGGTCCATTGTGTGGCTGGAATTTTAATCCATTCGGCTCTACCATTGTTACACGTTCACGAGCTGTGTAATGAAAAAGGCAAACAACTGTTTGCCACTACGACAATGTAGGATATTTAAATTGGTTAGATTTTTTTAATTTTATTAATTACCTCGATAAAGAGTGCAAAAATTCTGAACAGATGCCGATTTTCGTCAGAAGAGAAATGGTATTAATTCACGGCAATGAATAACGTATCATAGATTTTAAAACGTGTTGGATGCATTTTTCTCCTGATTTGTGTTGTTGCCAGATTTTTAAGATCCATATAATAAAAATAAAAAGCGATTGTATAAATATTTCTTTATACTATATTAAATTACTCGTTTCGACTTACATGTAAAAATAACATTAATTGGAGTGAAAGGAATTTTTGTTTGACGCAATGAAATAAATGGGGTAGAAAGAGTTGGGTAACTGGAACTTATTTGAGTGAATAAATGTTCAATTTATATTACGAGTTTTTTCAATCTCTGACAAAAATATGAATTATTCCTGTTGCACGGTGTGCCATCGTTAGGTCTGCTCCTCTGAAGTCAAGAAATAACAGGATATTAAAAAAAAAAATTTGATAATATCTGTCTTATCATCATAGTACCAGGAAAACTATTCTCTAATTCGCTTGACGCGAATTGGTACATAACTAGTACATAACTTAATTGCAGTACATAATTTAATTACATTTTTTAATTTAATGGAATTTGTGACCGATTTCTCCTTGAATATAATATATAATAATAAATCCTAAATATTGGAGCTCTAGAGTAACAATTTATAAAAGTTGAACAAGTTAAAAACACTTAAGTTCACGATTTGTAAAATTTGATAACACTCCACATGAGACTTACTTTTTTTCTCCTTTTCTTTATTATTCTCTTTACTTTAATGAAATTAAATGTTTTAAATGTAATTCCTCTTTCCTACTCATATCTTTGAACCGCTACGTTTATCGATCGATTTTTCAAAAGTTTCCAAAGACGACCCAGTAAAATTCTTAAGTAAGTAGTGGATTAAAAGCAGTTCGAACATACATAACAAAACATGGTAATAAATCAATTCGAGCCGGTGGACCAGGAATTAAAATGCCACATGTGTACAATCATCACCAGGAAATATTTGTAAGCCTCTCTTGAGATAAAACTCCTGGGTTATTCCATCCTTTTCCCACCATCCGGCTCGACACACAAGCGCAGTATCTACTACATCGGGATTACAAAAAATAAAAAAGTAATGAGTAATAACGATTGGTAAAATTCCAGTCTATCTGTGTCGCAGTGGTCGAGGCGGTCGCTCGCGGGAACGGAGAAACAGTGGATCAATTCCGCAGCGTATTAACGACTGACAGTCACGAGGCAGAGACCGATCGGAGCGCAAGTCTTTTTTTTTTTTTTTTTTAAGCCCAGTGACTGCTCGTCCCCTGGCGGAGAGCCGCGCCACTCGCTTCTGCGGGCGCGAGAGTTGGCGCTTGAAAATTGCATTACGTGGGTAGGAGGTGCCGGTTTGTTCCGGAAGGAGGCGGTTTCGACGAGGACGTTTTTCGTTGGTTCGCTGGTTTGTCGGCGCGGTGCGTGGACGGTGTGCCAGAGGCAGCGGGCCAGAGGGAACGTGTACTGCTCCGCCGTACTCCGTCGTTCGTAGGTGGTGGAGATAGAAAAACCAAAAAAAAAAAACGCAAAAATCTTCGCGCGAAGTGTGACATCCCGAGAAACGGCGTCGAGACGATACCGGCGTGAAATGTCAGCCTGTCCGAGAATACAACATCCGCCCCAGCAGGCCAACGGCGACGGGAATCTCGGATCTCCGAGAAAGAAACAACGAACTTCGACTTCCGGTTCCTTGTCCAAGGTCACGGTTGTGCTGGGCGCGCAATGGGGCGACGAGGGCAAGGGAAAGGTCGTCGACATGCTCGCCTCCGACGCGGACATCGTCTGCAGGTGTCAGGTAATTCCAACCAGACATCACATTGATATGTTTGTAAATTCGCCGAAAAAAAAAAGAAAAGAAGTCAAAAAAAATTCCGTCTTAGCGTGCTCGAAGTCACGGGACAAGGCTTCGCGCCATCTTTGAGCCAAACTTCCCCCTCCTCCGCGGAGCTTCGAGCTTATTTTTATGTATGTTACATGCGACGTTTATAACATAACGAAATTAGTGCCGGTGACGCTTCTGTTTCGCGATCCGCACACACGCCCGACGATCCTCGTCAATTGCCGCCCTTTTGCCTCTCCCCTGCCGAAGCTCCCAGCAGGCCGCACGTGCGAGCTGTTTTCACGACCGTTCGGTGTGTGTGTGTGTGTGTGTTGTTCCCGCAAAAAGCGCCTTAATCTGCGAGCCTCAACAAAAAGTTTATTTTTCGTTTGTTCTCCTCTTCGCGCATCGAAAAGAGAAAAATTTATATATAGCTCGTTCGCACGTCACGCGTTTGCGGGCCGCACTCGAATTTTGTAATCTTTTTACTCTATGACGAAATCAGACCTTGGAGGCAAAATTTTGCGGCCGATATATATTTTTAGAAACGGAACTTTTGGATGCTCGCTCGAGCGATATTTGCACACCCCCGGCGTTGCAGTTTTTGTTCTGTCTTTCGACCTGGCCCGGCTTGACGCCCTGACGGCGTTACGTCATTTGCATTTTCGAACCGTCATCTGCGATAAACTCCTCCCAGCCGACAGGACGTTAAACTCTTGACGATAATTATACTCCGAGCCAAGGCGTATCTCATTGGCGAGTAATTAATACGTCGCGTCAGCGTAATGCACGGAAATCCACTGGAGACTCGTCGTATTCGGCGATACTCGCAGCCTTGACGTCTGCTGACGTCTGTGCCAATGCACGTGAATCGTACATTTTTTTATGCTAGTTGCGGCGAGAATTAGTTTAAAAATTTTGTATCGTCCAGACTGGTATCGCCGGAATCGTATTTCCATTATCTCTGTGCTGATTCGGCTGCGTAATGTTTCTCCTTTCAGGAAAATCGCTTCATTGTAGAAGCGCGCTTCGTCATGCAGAAAAAAATGATTGAATCTTCTTCGGTCACGTAGATTGTTGTTTTAATACAAAACTCCTATGCAAATATACTTTGATCGTTGATTTTTTGGGCGGGCTTCTGCAAGAATAACATTAAGAATTTGTTCTCTCAAGGAAAGCGCTCCATTGCACAAGCGCGCTCTGTCCTCACACAGAAAAGAATTGAATCTTTTTGAGTTACACTCGTTTTAGTATTACTGCAAAGAGTCTATTCAAATGCACTTTGATTGTTGATTTTTTGTGCAAGTTTCTGTGAGAAAAACATTAAGAAATTCCCATCTCAAGAAAAGCGCTCCATTGTACAAGCGTGCTGTGTCCTTATTTATTTATTTATAGTAGTAGATGGGACAATCCCTTTTTACATTTTAACAAGTTAGTAAATCTGTTGTGTTTATGTACCAGGAAAAAAACAAGAAACTGTTTTGCATTTTGTGCGCTAAAAAGGAAAATTGTTATTTGGAGTAGAAAAAAACGGTAAACCGTTTGCTAAATTACTGGTCTTACTAGTCTTATTAGTTCTTATGCAGAAAAGTTATTCAATCCCCTTGAATTACACTCATTGTCGTATTACTGCAAGGAGTATTTAAATTCGCGTGGATCGTTGATTTCTTATGGCCATTTCTGCAACAAGAAAATTAAGAACAAGAAAATTAATTCCCTTCTCACGAAAAGCGCTCCATTGCACAAGCACACCCTATGCTTATGCAAAAAAAAAAAATTATTTATTAGATTACGAGAGAAGCCCTTTTACAACAAAAAAAAGTACAGATATAAAGAAGAAGGTATGATTGCATTTAGTACAGTGTATTTCGGATAAAGAAAAATTACCGAAACTTCTTGAGTTATACTCATGGTCGTATTAATAAAAAGAGTCTATTCAAATGTGCGTGGATCGTTGAGTTTTTATGCGGGTTTCTGTGAGAATGAAATTAAGAGTTTCGTATTGCCCGGACCTGTCTCGCTGCAATCGCGTTTGTTATCTCCATGCTCGGTTGGCGGCGTAATGTTTCCGCTTCCAGTACAAGCGTGCTCGGTCCTTATGCAAAAAAATAAAAAATAAATCATCCAACCTTCTTGAGTTACGTTCATCGTCGTATTAATGCAAAGCGTTCACACTTGAAATATTTCTATTATTCCACAGGGAGGAAATAATGCGGGTCATACAGTAGTTGTAGAGGGTGCCCAATACTTCTTTCACCTTCTACCTAGCGGAATAATCAATCCAAGATGCAAATCCGTTTTAGGTAACGTCACACTTCAATAAAAGAGCACAAATTCGTAAAAAAAAAAAGATGATAATAATAATTGTTCCGTTGTTTGAAACACTCGAAAATCTTATGTACCAAAGAGAATTAAAAAAAAGAGACAAAAAAATCAAATATATTTACTATATTATGAAAAAAAAGAATTTGTTCGGATGTTTGAGACACTCAAAAATGTTATCTACCAGAGGGAAGAAAAGAAAAATTCGAATATATTTGTTAGGTCATTTGAATGAAATGACTTTTTTTTAACGATGAAATAAATAAACGATAAAATAGCATTGAGTGTGAAAGGCGCTGCCAGTCGCCTCGTAAAGATAAGGAAGCAGTATATCTCGTTTGAATGAATATTGTGTTACAGTGCTTTGAATAACAGAGTACTATAAATGAAGTAAACCGAGAGGTCTCCGGTTAGCGTGGCTCAATTATCGTCTATCATTGATTCAATAATTTGCAAGCTGGTACTGCCTGTTGCCAGGTTCTGCAAGATGCTATAATGGAAAGGAGAATAGCGAAAACCGGACCGGAATAAATTGTTATGTTTTGCAGGTAACGGCGTCGTTATACATTTGCCGGGATTGTTCGAAGAGCTGGAGCAGAACGAGGCTAAGGGCCTCAGGGATTGGAACGAGAGATTTATCATATCGGATCGGGCTCACATAGTGTTCGATTTTCATCAGCAAGTAGATGGCTATCAGGAACTGGAGAAAGGGCCACAATCGTTGGGAACAACGAAGAAGGGAATCGGTCCAACTTACTCGAGCAAAGCCGCGAGAAACGGCCTCAGAATCGGCGATCTTCTCGGCGACTTCGACAAATTCTCCGATAAATTCAATACCTTGGTCGCTTCGTACCAAAGAATGTTTCCCGCCCTCCACGTAGACGTTAAGGCGGAACTGGAACGCTACAAGGGGTGAGCTATGCGAGCCTGGAGTAAAACAGTCACGAGTCAAATCTGCACGAGATACCGGCACGGTATTCCTTCGGTTTAATTGCCGTTCGCTATAGAGTCATCGATTAAACAATTTAAATGCTCGATAACCGCAGGTACGGAATCGGTGAAAATGTCGCAACATCTCAAGGCTTCCTACAAATGGCCTAGACATAAAACAAAAATTCGTAGCCAATGAAATAACTGAAGTTTGTTAGAACCGAACCGAGGAACTGAATTTTTTGTGAATTAAAATTGAGGGCATTTTTCGGCTATTTCTGACCGCACATATTTATTATAAAAACTTTAACATAGCTTGATGCAATTTGCTTTTTAATTAACACTTGACTCTTTCTCACTTTGTCGAAACGTTTGAAGGCTTCTTACAAGTGACCTGAAAAAAAAAAAAAAAATGTAGCCAATGAAATAATCGAGGTCGACCTTTTTTTAAATTAAATTGAGGGCATTTTAACTTTATTAACATAGCTTGATTCCATTTTTTTTCTTAATTTAATATTTTTATTTTCATAACACTTGACTCTCTGTAGATACGCCGAGCGCATCAGACCGCTGGTGAGAGAGACCGTACACTATCTGCATCAAGCATTGAAGGACGGAAAAAAAGTGTTGGTCGAAGGAGCCAATGCGGCGATGCTCGATATCGACTTTGGTACTTACCCGTACGTGACGAGTTCCAACTGCAGTATAGGAGGTGTCTGCACCGGACTCGGCTTGCCACCTGCGACAATCGGCGAGGTCGTGGGTGTCGTCAAAGCGTACACGACGAGAGTAGGCGATGGGCCATTCCCGACCGAACTTCACGATTCCATCGGTCAGACTCTTCAGACTCGCGGTCACGAAGTCGGCGTTACGACGAAGAGGAATAGGCGTTGCGGATGGCTCGACCTGGCGCTGCTCAAGTTCACAGCGTTGGTCAATGGGTCAGTTCAGTGACACTGCATATCGCTCAGCTTAAACTACAATACCGAAAATATCCCGAAAAACCGAAAATTTTGCATAACTTCTCTTTATGTAATTTGACACAAACCGAAGACTTTTTTTTACGGGAACAAAACTCTTTTTTTATAAGGAAGATAAAAATGTGATTTTTTTTTTTTATGTGCTTACATTACGTTCGATCGATGAGGCAAAAATTTACATTTGAAATTTTGTTCCTCAAATTCTCTATAGATACACATCGATATGCCTGACCAAGTTGGACATCCTCGACACGCTTCCTGAAATAAAAGTGTGCACCGGCTACCGCTTGAATGGAAAGGAAATTGATTATTTTCCGAGTTCAGCCTTAGAGCTCGCACGAGCTGAACCGATTTACGAGACCGTCGAAGGCTGGCGCTCGACGACCGAGGGTGTACGCTCATTGGAGAAGCTGCCACCCAATGCACGAAAATACGTTGAAATTATCGAGGACCATTTGGATATTCCAGGTAAGACCTTTAGTTAAGGATGCTTCACACGTATATTTACAGCCGAAAATCACATTCAGTGAGAATTTGAACACTTCCCAATGGTACAAAAATCTGAAAAAAATCATCTGTATTGAAGGTCCCAACAACATTAATTTTGTATTAATGTTAAAAAGTTATTAACAAATTGCTAAAAAAAATTGTTCAAGAAATAATCAGTAAACCTTTTTTCCCCTTTTCAAATGAATTCAATGTTTTTTTCTAGAAGCCACACGCATTTTTTCAGAATTTTCTTACATTTTTGAAATTTTCTAAGGCCGTAACTATGGAACTGTTGGCGCAATTACCTTGAAACTTTTTGTGTGTACTGTAGAATCATGATATGGAAACACATCCGAAATTCGTTCCGACACATTGACGTTTTCAAATTCCCGAAAAAAACAGAAAAAAAAATGTTGAGATGTAAGAAAGTTCTGAAAAGATTCATATGAATCTCTAAAATCAAGGAATTCATTTAAAATGAGAAAATAAAAGATTGTGTGACTTTTTTAAAACAATTCATTTTTTAATCATATGTTAATAACTTTTTGGAGTTATTATTATGCAAAATCATAGGTCTTGACATCATTAATACTGAATGGTGATGAAGTACTGAAATTTGTATCGAATTAAACTTTTGGTAAACTTAAATTGACCTCTCTTCGACAGCGATCTTCGCTGATTGATCGATCGATCGTTGACAGAAGTTAGTACTCAGTACGCTGAAGAATAATCACTGCAATTGAAAAAATGAAAAAAATCTAAAATATCGATAATTTTGTCAACACAGTATTTAAGACCGGAACGCCCAGCCCGCGATGGTCTCACCAAAGTCTGTTTAAAAAATGTTTCCAACCCTTCTGTATTTCAGTGAAATGGATCGGTGTTGGAGCGGGCCGTGAGAGTATCATCGCCCTCTGACGATTCAACGGTTTTAGCCAATTATCTGAGCGCACCATTTTCAGTGTATTATTAAGGATAACTATAAATGTATTGTTCACAATTAGAAGCTGATGCGCGCACAATAAGTGGAAATTATAACAAGGCTTATAACGAAGGTAGTACGATAGTCGAAAGCGTTTAACTTAATTCAAACATGAATTTTATGATTGTAATAATGTAAATGTCAATATTGAATAGTCAGTATCTACAGTTTGATTTAATTAGGGTTAAAGGGGGAAAGCGGAAGATATTTAAGGATATTCGACTTATATCGTCATATCCATAAAAAAAAAAAAAAAAAATAATGCAAAAACTAGAATACACCGGTATTGTACAAATATTTAATTAACCGCTGACCGATCATTCTCACTTATCATTAATTTCTTTTTTTTTTTAAATTCATTCGAGTGAATTTTTTGTCCGTAACTTTCCTTCGACGTTCGAGCGGTATGAATTGCAAATTAAATTTCTCGATCCCGAAGCCGGATGAAAGGTTCGCTAATTCATACGGGATTTGACGCCGTGGGATTATCGTATGGAATATCTTGCGATTTGCGAGCGGACGGTACGTCGGCCGATAAGACCGTTGCGTTGCCAGCGGAAAAGCTCGTCTCTCTTCTGTCCCGGGCACGCCGGTTTTGAAACCAGATCTTAACCTGATGGCAAAATATCGAATTAGTTCGGTTCGTTTATCGAATACCGTCGTTATCGTAATTGCCGTACAGCTCGTTAACTTTGATTTATAAGCATTCGTTGGAATAACAATACTATATCGAGTTATGAATGACTTGTTGTTTCTTTTTTTTTTTTTTTTTGAGAACGATAAGTGCAACATTATATCAAGTAGCAAACCGTTACTGTTTCGAGAAGATAACTGGGTGAAATCAATTAAGTACTTTCGACCCTCGCACTTCGGATCAACGGCCGTGGAGAATTCCCGTTATTACGTATATTTTCCATTGCGATAATCGACGAGAAATCTACGAGGTTCGATTGCAGTAATAAGAGCAGTGTTTACTCGTTCAATAACTTCTATCGTTCTTAGGAAAACATAACGTGCAAATGGAGATTACCAACTTAACGGCTTTTTCCACTCTGGCATTGAATGCTCAGCGATTCGACTTTCCACAACTCTGTTTATATTTGCTTTACTGAAGAAATGCCTGCGTTAGTTACGTTCCGTACGAAGGTACACTGTAAAAAAATTTGGTTCGAAAATTACTGAACAGTATTGGAAACTTTTCACATAAACTATATTTGAAATTTCAAACACATGTGCGTTGCAATTTTACAGTACAATTTTTATTTTTTTGTTATAACATTTTTTGTAAATCTTAAATCAGATATGTTAATGATGCAAGAAAAAAATACATTAATGTACAATTAATATCAGTAATGTAAGCAAATTTCAAATTCCGGTATATTAAACTGACAAATTATTTTCACAGTGTTTTTAGAAGGACAGAAATGCGATTTTTTTAAGCATGTCCGAGAACTTGGACTGCTCGCTTAGGTGTTCGGCCGTTGATACTTTTACCTTAATGTTGCCCCGAATTGCACTGTATTGCTCTTTCTTCAAAGTTATCGAGCTGTACCGCGCGTAATATATGTATATAATATTTATAATTTCTGTTAAATACATGGACTTACGCGACTCTGAGGCAACCGCAAGAGCGTCGACAACTGTACAACATCCCTTCTCGACAAATAAGCAGTGTTCCGATATTTGTCCTCCAAAACGTGAAGCTGGGAGGATGTGAACGGTATTCTTGGATGGGCGCCCGGTCGTCTTTTCCCCGACTTACCGGCCGCCGATTTCCTGTGGAGTTTCGGAGGCCTGTATCTCGTGCACTGAAGCCACGACAGTTCGCTTCTCTCGATTCTCAGAGCCCTGAGATCTCGAGCTCCGCGCGAGAGCTGCGAGCTTTCCGGCTGCGAGGCGATTATTATCGAACTGTGCAAACGCGAAGCGTTCGTCGCGTCGTGGCCGTCGAAACGATCGTCACTTCCGGTTCTTCCGAGGCCCGGAAGCGGAGACGACTCTTCGGCGAGTCTCGATCCGCTTGACGAGCTGGTGTTAATCGTCGCGCCTGCGCTCACCCGCTGCGATAAATTCTCCGCACCATCGTTGTAAACCCCGACTGTCGCCGATAGCGAAGCTACGCGCGATTTTCTCGTGTGATCCTCGGCCAAAATTCGCGCTATGCTGAAATCACTAGCGGCACGAGAGTGCCGCTGTACCTGATTCATTTTCGTTGCGCAACTGAATTCGCAAAGGTTTCCATCCCTTGTATTTATAGTGTCGGGTGGTGGCGAAAGAACATCCCCGCTTTCTATCCTCTCTCGTCACAGTATCCATTTCACCGATGAAACTAAATTAAACGCATAGTTGCACACTCGATGGCTATCACGTTGCACTCGCGGTTCTCTCGCCGGGCCTAAAGAAAAGGAACCCCCTACCTGTCCCATTGTCCTTTGCTCTTATACCAGTGTATTATCTCAACCACATCTCCTGCTGCCCAATAACAACAATGTAATTGATACTACCGTAGGGACGCATGCTCAGGGCGGTGGGGACGATGCCGAGACCGCTACCGTTTTCAAGGGCCAGATGTCCCGGTGCACGGAGGCTTGGATAATCGAAAAGCCACAGGGGTCATCTAATCCGGAAATACGTCTATCTACCCGAATGTAAATATCAAACAAACGGCGTACTTTGCCACCGGCAAGAGCGGCTGTTGTGGCCGGGGAAGAAAGAAACTTTTTTTTTTTTCATCTATAAGCAGTGGGTAATGTTTCAATACAATTTTCATGATGATTTTACTGCCGGGATATCCTCGTGAATGTAAGAAGCCGGTGTCATAAACACGGCTCGCTATAAGCAAGGAAAACTCATAAATAGATCATGAAGAATGTTACTCGTGCAACGAGGAAATGTTCGTCTGTTATACGTTGCGTGTTCGTAGCCAGTTGTGTCGCTTAGCGTTGAAGCACTATAAAGGATTCGTTTAAGATTGGCATTTGGCGCTTTTGCACAGCTGTTCGAGCAACAAGTTGTTCGCAAGCGGTAAGTTCGTTGCGGTGTTTGTATTAATAGTGCAATGTTTCATAATCCGATTCGAATATCTGCGAGGACGGTTTTTGCTTTAGAGAGGCGCAGTTTCGTGAAGGACGTTCGGTATCTTACAATGAAATATGCAATTTTATTGTAGCAGTAATAGCGCATTGCATATATCTTCGATGCCACACGATAAAAGTTGCATTTGCATTGTCCCGACGGTTCAACCTTGCTCGAATTCATATTAAAGCAACTACTTTTCCCCATCGGTTCTACTATTAATAGCGCTCGGTACAGCGAACGACGATCCGATTATCTGTTCGATTACGATCGCGAATGAATACTTGATGTGCTTATGGTGAGTTTATGGAAGGGATAAAAATCTACTCGAGCAGGACATACTATCGCACGTACCCACTAAAGGTAAAATGGCTCAATCTCGCGTCCGAGAAACGACCTCGTCGGCCGTGTCGCGGATTGTAGAGGGCGCGCGAATCGGAATAACGTGATAAGATAACGGTAAACACACAAGTGAAGATAGTACGAGGTACTCGATTTCTGGAATGTAGGTTAACCTTCGCGGGGGAAAAAAATAGATAATAAAAATAACGGAAACGAACTTTCTCCTTGAGAAACTTGTGAAACACGATAGAACGATTGTCCGTCACGGTTTTCCTTCAGCACATCTGATCAATTTAAAAAAAAAACATCTCACAAAAAAAGTAACAACAAAGTTTGTTTATGTACCGATTTATTTATTTAACGGAAGAAAACCCTTTCACAAAGAAACAAAATGTAGCCTACACGATTCAACATAATATAATGCGTAAAGTATATTGAATATTGAGCATTGACATTTTTTATGAGAAATTTGACGGAGATATGTGACGAAATTTTATAGATATTTATTTTTGGAAACCAATAATATTTATTTTCGGAATACCAACAATACTTCCTTTTTTTTCTTACTCTATCAATAATTCTATTCAAGTTAAGGCTGTTACTTATGTAATCTCATTCAGATTGATGATTTGGTTATCGATTTAAAATGGAAATTCCGGATGCTTCTGAGTACCCTTGAAAAAACTGAAGTCGCAAATTCTTCCAGCCGGTCCTTGGTCCAGTTTGGCCAGCGAGCTCATGTCGGTGTCGTCGAGCTCCCAGTTGAAGAGATCTATGTTCTCCTTTATGCGTTTGGGATTCGTGCTCTTTGGAATAGCGGCTATGCCGTTCTGAAGAGTGTACCTGAGGGCTACCTGCGCAGGTGATTTATTATGCTTCCTCGCCACTTCCAGAACTATTGAATTTTCCAGTAAATCGGGAAGTTCGTCTGTTTTACCAAGGAGCTTTACCAACCCTCTGGTGCCCAGTGGTGAGTATGCCGTCACTGTGATCCCTTTGCTTTTACAGAATTCAACCTGAACAAAACATTAATGAGTCGAGAAATTTTAATGGTATTTGAGCTTGAAAAAAAAAAAACTAAATATTAAATGTGAAGTTAAACAGGCTATATTTTATTTTTTGTGAAAGGGTTTAAAATTAATAAATGAATGTGGACCATACAAGAGTAGCTGTTTTACATTATATTTAAATGACAATAATTGTCAGATCGAATTTTGAAAAAATTGGGAATAATAATTGAAGGAGGTCTTTACCATATCTTTTGGTTGAAAATAAAGAATTCAACCTGACCAAAAAGTTTACAATTCGTAATGGTAATTGACATTGAAAAAAAAAAAATGTTAATGTTAATATGGACCATACGAAAGCAGATTTCTTGCTGTTTTACGTTATATTTAAATAACAATAATAATTTGCTTGGAATGAAAAAAAATAATAATTGAATCAGGAGTACCATATCTTTTTGTTGAAAATAAAGATGAAGCTCGATTTGCAGATTGGAAATGGGCAATTTGGCAGTGGAAAGAATCTTGCTTATCTGCTTGGCATTAAAATTGGACAGTCCTATGGCTTTGGTGCGACCCGCAGAAACTTGTTTCTCCATCTCGGCCCACACGGCCGCATGATCGGTACTCATGTCCATTCTGAACTCTCCATTTTCATCGACTGGATGCAGGTCATCGCCCACCTCCTCGAAGGCAAACGGAGTGTGTATCAGATACAGATCCAGATACTCCAGTTTCAAAGCTCCCAAGCTCTTCTTTATCCATTTTTCTATCCCCCCTGGGCGATTGCCGGTTGGTGGAACCTGTTTCGATAAACAATTCGTCTTACATGCGCGGATCAACGTTGATTAATGTACTTTTCACGAAATCAACCCTAGCAGTTACTTTTGTGACTATGAACAACTCTTCTCGTTTGATTCTTCCGGAGTCGAGCCACTTCTTCAAAACTTTGCCTATAACGGCGTCGTTCTCGTAGACCGGTGCGGTGTCGATGTGCCTATATCCAGCTTCAAGAGCATTGTCAAGGGCCAATTCCAATTCCGACTCTGTAGCCTGCAAGTCGATTTTTTTTCGCAAAATAAAAAAAAACATGAGTAATTTGTGTCTAATTGTCGATCGAGTTTCGAGAACACTTACCTGCCAAGTTCCGAATCCCAAAGCCGGCATCAGCTGTCCGTTCGGTAGAGTCAGAGACAATTTCGAAGCCATTTCCGTGACACGACTATTGTGCAGTGCGATTGAAACTGGTTGGCAATCCCGAGTTCGATAGCTCAAACTGATGTGGCACGAATACAATCCCACTTCCCCACCATTAGCATGCACTTCTTAAGCCTTGGAACACTTTCACCGGTAGAGAGGGAAGCTTATATTTACGGTACATTTCCCGATTCCGTTTTATGCTAATGTTTACAATAATATGAGACCAAACTGTTTTAGATTATTACAAAACGGAAACAACATTTATTGGGTAGGGAAGGTCGTAAAATGTTTACAGTCTATTTACGTAACAGTTTTTACAGTCAATACAGTAGAACATCGATTGTTCGCACCCTCAATGATCCGAACGATGACGCTGGTTATCCAAACGTTAGCGTGAAATATTGCACATTGTTGAAGTGTGTTAAGGCGCGGATTTCCTTAGAAACGCAGTTCATCCCGAAGCGGTTTCGAGGTTTCGCTGTGCAAAAGACTTTACTTCACAGAACCCTTGAAATGAGACTCCGATGTTGGTATATTTTAAAAAATATGCTTTGGAGTTTAATATCTTTTCTCATTTATATGACTTATTCGTGTATGTGTTGCAATGCTGTAAAAACAAATTTGCGTTTCGATTATTCGAATTTTTGATTATTCGAACTGGACCCAACAGTTCAGATAATCGAGATTCTACTGTATTCAGATCCATCGGTATCCTTGGCGTAGGCAGATATCAACCACAGATATCCTTGAGGCAATAACTCAACCGCGACGACGATACTTGTAGTCGTGGAATGTAATTCTAATGACTTTAATGTTTCAGAGCCTTTGATTATCTTGTAAAGCGACTTAGTGAGCTTAACGATGTACACGTGTATTAATTGCGGCGTCGAGGTCGAGGAGCTCTACAGACGATACAGTCCCAGTGTACTAAAAGTTCTGAAATGCGTAAGTTTAGCCACAAAAAATATCTGTTACCAACAATGATAGGAATATGGGATTATTGGACGAAAGTTTACAATAATTTATAGCAGTACTACCAGGTTGTTGTGGCTCGGGTGCTTCGCGTATTCGCACTGGGCTATGAAATTTAGAAACCGGAAGTGACGTATTTCCGATATAACGGTTACTTCCGATCGAAAAATTAGGTTTTCAAATCGGAAGTGACGTTTTTCCGGTATAACGGTTACTTCCGGTGAAGAAATGAGATTTTCAAACCGGAAGTGACGTTTTCCGGTATGACGGAAATATACACAATATATAATCGTAGAAAATCTATAAAATATCAGAAAATATATAATATTTCAGAACAAATGTGGAAGCCTAGCGGACAAGTACATAGAGTACGATCCCGTTATCGTACTGGTGGATCTCGTCCTCCTCGAGAAGCCAGCATACAGGCACCTCCTCTACAACAGCGGTTTTCAGTCCTACTGGAAACTAATGATCGTCCTGCTGCTGAGTGAATCATTCAGAGTATGGTCGACGCACTCGCCGGAAAGTGGTCATGAGAGTGTGACACGGCTCGATCATCTAAAAAACGATATTTTCGACGGAGAACGAAGTTTTTACATCCTTCTGGCGCACACGGCGCTCTCACTGGGAGCGTTCGTGGGCGCGGTGATCGTCGGAACGGAAATACGATGGCTTTTTCTGCGTGAACGACCGCACAAGTACAACGTGACCGATCTGGTCCGGGCCCTCACGGTGGGAGGTTGCGCCAAATTGTTGGGTCTGTTGGGTCTCGTTTGGCAGCACGTCGCTCACGATCCTCACTACGCTCTCATACACGGTTACACGATGCTCTGTCTCCTCACGGCGTACTCAGGTAATCGAAACTTATCAACGATAAACGATGCGACTTTCCTCAAATATCACATGTATACACATTTTATTTGTTAATCGTAATTTGATCTTTAAGTGAAATGATAGTTAACAATTACAATACGCTAAACAATTTTTACAGTCGTATGCGAGAGCGGAAGGGGTGGATCCCTGATCGGACTTGCCGGAGGACTTTTGGCTCACGATTACGTATCTAACAGTATGTCTTGGTTGCCTCAGGCTACTCCCAATATCACACTATTGCAGAATGGGACTTAGCGAATACACAACGAATTAAAATCTTTTTAGTTAAATTTACTTAAGCGTCCTTTACCGGAAGTATGCTCCAACCGAGGACGAGTCTGTCGAAGCCGCACGAGAACAAATTGCACACCCCGCCCTCTTCCGCCCAGGCCACCGAGCACACCATCCTCCGATGGCCCTGAAAAGAAAATTAACGTAAATTTGCATTGCGCCTTATCGATAGGCAGCAACCGTGGACAGACGTCGTGGAAATATGACAGGTTTTTTTTTTTTTTTATCGCACCTGTCGACTCGTTCGTGGTAACCTTGCCAGTCTCTGGCCGCTCAGGTCGAACAAGCGTATTTGCCTGTTGTCGTGCGGTATAGCCACCGTGCCGCTGCTGGACACCGCCAATCGATTGGCCGCACTATCGCCACGGATCGTAGCCAATGGACTGCGGATATTCCGCAATTCCCAGACCTTGACACTTCGATCGTCCGAGCCAGAAACTATCTTGTCCTCCCGGGTAAAAACCGCTGATGTAACCGCTCTGTGCGAAAAAAAAAAAAAAAACATTGTAATACTCGCCATCCTCGAGCGATTTGCGATTCGTGCGCAGCGCCTTTGATGGCATTGTTTTTATTGAGGTCGATAGAGCAGCAGCTTTGTTGCGGAAAAGATCGATGCATGCAAATTCTTATACAATCGTTCGACCCTTCACTTGCGGGCGATCGTTCGCCGGGAGCGAAAGGCTGCTTTTTATTTCCTTTAGAAAAACTGTACGGATGCTTATGAATTTTTTTCTGCAGTCAAAGAAACTGCGTTTTAAAGTCATCCCCGATTTTTTTTTTTTTTTCGATCATACTCTGAAATATTGCGGACTGCCGAAGTCCCGGTTAAAAGTTGAATTCTTATGACCGTGAAGATATCTGCATGACATCAAATTTCATCTTTGGCAAGTCTCTGTCAATGCATGACTCTAGCAGGAAAAAAGATCGTTCATTTGTAGAATTTTGTTCTGTAAGCGAACTTTCCTGATCAAAGCTTGTGCTATGCAAAACACGGCCGTTATAACTTGATAAAATTTAGTCTCATGCAGATATCTTCAGAGTTATGAATACTTTACTTTCACCGTTCCTGAAGGGTCAAAGTCGAGAGTTTTATTGAAGCGGGAAGCTGTTTTTTAAGTTAAAAAAATGTATTAAAAAAATTGTAAAAAAAAAATGTAAAAACGATTTTCTGCTGAACTGCCTCGATACTCGGAGAGTCTTACTCGGTGTGTCCTTGAAATACAGATACGGAATGAATGGGTTCTCTGAAGTCCCACAGTCTGAATGTGCTGTCCCGACTGGACGTGACGCAGAGACGTTGCGCGTGATGGGTCGATACGTGTGTGAGTTCCTGATCGTGTCCGCAAAGTGTGTGTATGACGTCGCCGGTCTCGGCGTCGTACAGATTAGCGGTTCTGTCCCAGGACGCCGTGACCAACTGCTCGGCGCCGGGTAGCCAATCGGCGGACATTACGACGCCGCTGTGACCGAGTAATTCCCGTACCGGCGTTCTCAGGGTCGGCGGTTCCTCGAGCTCGTCGCCGCCGCAAACGGCGTTCGTCGGCGTTCTGTCGGTATTCGAGAGATCTTCCGACGACGATTGGCGCTTCGGTATGTCCCAATTTACGGCGGCCTGCCAAACGTGAGCGGAACAGTCGCCGCTCGACGTCAGTGCCAGGTCTCTCGTCGGATGAAAACGGACCGAATTCACCGAACCGCTGTGACCGATATATTGAAGCAGACAACGGCCGCTCTCCATTCCCCAGATCCGAGCCGTGTGATCCGCCGATGCCGTTGCTATTATTGGTTGCCCCGAACGGCCGACCGATACTTCCCACACACCGTCCCTGTGGCCCGTGTACTGCCTCTGCATGCTGCACGACATCGTCGGGTTCTTGAAACTCGAGACTATCTTGCTCGTTTGCGCTTTGAGCTTGTGGGAAGTTTTGACCTTCTGTGCAGAACCCGCGCTCGATACTGCAATCAGACGAGTACGGCGAGTAGGTTAGCATATTCAAGAGGGAAATTTAGTTAGAAAAGCTGTTATACGATTGAAGACAAAACTTTGATCTTGAGCTTTGATTCGTGTCTTTAAAATCTTGTTTCATTCAATCGCCCTACAAGATGCAATTTTTTTGAGAGTAGAGTGAATCGGCTATGTTTGGGCTTTTTAATTGTGAAAGTTAAATAGTGAAAAACAAAAATTGTAAAAAATGTAGATTTTTTCAAAATAGGGACAAATTATTGTTCAAAATTCTAGAGCACAGTGATGTACCTTACAACGTTATTCGCATTGAATTTCTTGCAAGGTATATTGATCATACATTCCTGCTTTTTAATAATGAATGTTAAATAGTAAAAACGAACATTGTGAAAAATGTGCAAGATTTTTTTTTTTATATAAGGGCAAATAATTTTTTAACCTTCCGGAGCACAGTAATTCACTATAAAACCTTATTTACATCGAATTTAGCAGAAAGTATATTGATTGTACCTTTCCACTTTTGAATAACGAATGTTACACAGTAAAAACAAAAATTGTAAAAAAATATGCAAAGTAAAAAAAAGACAAACTATTCTTCAACCTGCCGAAGCACAGTATTCCCTCTACTCTAATGTCTCATTAAAGAACTTAAGCATTGTGTAAATGCAATACTCGGTGCTCAGTAAAATTTTGACAAATAACGGATTCGTCTCAGGACTTATTTGTTAAAACCCTTTACCCTTACCCTTTGGTTTGAATGGATTTTTCAAGTCTGCGCAATCGGCAAGATCTCCCGGAGGTAAGCTGCGTTCTCCGGAGCCATAGCATTCTCTCTCCAGCCTTTCGTTGAGCCCGTCGATCTTTTCCTGCACTGTAAACGATTTTTTTTTTTTAATTCTTTCAATATATATATATATATTTTTCATACAAACTATGACCTATAGCGATCACAGCTACTTGCAATTCCTTACGTCCAATGTTCTCCGTGCAGACGATTTCGAATTCCTTCTGAATTTGTTGAAAAAGATCGAGCAGACGGGTGTGTACGGCCGGCGGTATTGGACTGTCATCGATGTCCGAACGAAAGCTGACGTAGTGCAAAGCCATCGGTTGCAGGGGTGTCGAGCCGCTCTGGCTCATCTGCGACTGTAACTCGGTGTCGGTGCCGCTCTGAACTCTCGGTATAGAAATTCTTTTTGATTTTCCGCTGGTTTTGTTGCCAGTCGAGGTTGGCGGCTCTCCCGGCATGACGTTGATGTTTTTTTCTCCAGTATCGTCAACGACGCCTCGCACGGATTCTCCGTTACGAATAAAGGCAAGCGGGACGACAGCACGGCATTTACGTTTGTACTACGCTTCACCAGAGGATCGATAAAACTTGTGTTATTCGCGCGTAATAGTAGAGCACCGTTCGGAAATGTCAATGGTCACGATTGTTCATGAATCAGCTGTGAGGATCTGCGGGACGTCAATGAACAAATAGCTTTCGTGTTCTTCTGGTAATTCCGGAAATCTCCGATAGAGGGCATGTGCGACAACAAAAAGTCTCTTCGCTGTAATCGCTGTAATATAGCGTATTAGATATGGAGATGTGTCGTGAAGGTAATTTTTTGTAATTTTTGTTTTACATTATTCGCATTTCCATTTTTTGCATTAATAAATATGTCGATCGAATAATTAATTAATAATTCCAAATTAATTTATCGAGTTTTGTACTTTATTCATTTTGAAGCTCAGAGCGCGTAGAGGTTTTGGAAATTGATGTCGCTGTCGTCACAGTGCGGTCATTTTTAGACCCGTTAATTGACGGTCACTTGTCAATCGAGCGTCGATCGATTCATGATAAAAATGATGGGACGCAAATTTGATGAGTGCCGCTCTTTTCTCTGCAAAAATGTGCAGCCGAGAAAAACGTCGGCCGAGGAAAATCCTCAGCAGAGGAAAATCCTCGGCCGAGGGAAATCCTCAGCGGAGGAAAATCCTCGGCCGAGGAAAATCCTCAACGGCGGAAAATCCTCGGCCGACGAAAATCCTCAGCGGAGGAAAATCCTCAGCGGAGGAAAATTCTCAGCCGAGGAAAATCGTCAGCGGAGGAAAATCCTCGGCGGAGGGAAATCCTCGGCGGAGGGAAATCCTCGGCGGAGGGAAATCCTCGGCGGAGGGAAATCCTCGGCGGAGGGAAATCCTCGGCGGAGGGAAATCCTCGGCGGAGGGAAATCCTCGGCAGAGGAAAATCCTCGGCGGAGGAAAATCCTCGGCGGAGGAAAATCCTCGGCGGAGGAAAATCCTCGGCGGAGGAAAATCCTCGGCGGAGGGAAATCCTCGGCGGAGGAAAATCCTCGGCGGAGGAAAATCCTCGGCGGAGGAAAATCCTCGGCGGAGGAAAATCCTCGGCGGAGGAAAATCCTCGGCGGAGGAAAATTCTCGGCGGAGGAAAATCCTCGGCGGAGGAAAATCCTCGGCGGAGGAAAATCCTCGGCGGAGGAAAATCCTCGGCGGAGGAAAATTCTCGGCGGAGGAAAATCCTCGGCGGAGGAAAATCCTCGGCGGAGGAAAATCCTCGGCGGAGGGAAATCCTCGGCGGAGGAAAATCCTCGGCGGAGGGAAATCCTCGGCGGAGGGAAATCCTCACCGGAGGAAAATGCTCAGCGGAGGAGATCCTTCGCCGACGAAAAAAATCTCAACATTTTTTTACCCAAAAAATGGTGCCCTTACAATTTTTTGACGAAAATTGACTTTTTGAAAAAAATTTTTTAGATTTTTTTCATTAATGAAATCGGTTGGGAAATATGCCACTTGAAGACAGTAGCGAAGGTTTTAATTCGATATCTTGAAATTTTTTTTTTCGAAAACCATTCTGTATGCTAACAATTCGAAATTTTGGTTTGTCAGCATATAGAATGGTTTTCGAAAAAAAAAAATTTCAAGATATCGAATTAAAACCTTCGCCATTGTTTTCAAGTGGGATATTTCCCAACCGATTTCATTAACGGAAAAATTATTAAAAAATTTTTTTACTCAAAAAATGTCACCCTCAGCATTTTTTGACGGAAATGGTTTTTTTTTTCAAAAAAAAATTTTTTGAATTTTCTCATTAATTAAGTGGGTTGGGAAATATGCCACTTGAAAACAATGGCGAAGGTTTTAATTCGATATCTTGCAATTTTTTATTTCGAAAACCATTCTGTATGCTAAAAATACGAAATTTTGATTTTTAGCATACAGAATGGATTTCGAAAAAAAAAATTTCTAGATATCGAATTAAAACCTTCGCCATTGTGTCCAAGTGGGATATTTCCCAACCGATTTCTTTAATGAAAAAATCCCAAAAATATCTTTTTGAAAAAAAAAAAACACCATTTTCGTCAAAAAATGCTGAGGGTACTATTTTTTGAGTAAAAAATTATTTTTACAATTTTTGCGTTAATGAAATCTGTTGGGAAATATGCCACTTTAACACAATGGCGAAGGTTTTAATTCGATATCTTGACATTTTTTTTTTTCTCGAAAACCATTCTGTATGTTAAAAATCAAAATTTCGAATTTTTAGCATACAGAATGATTTTCGGAATGGTCCGTTCATGAGGCGCCTCCAATAACATTGCAGACCGCGAGACTGCGACTCGCACGGGGAAATTGACTGTGTCTTCGGGATATCAAATTTATTTTTGATCTTAAATTTGGAATCAATTAATTCATATTTCTAAGAGTGTCGATTCTTGATGGTATCGTATTTATGTAATCGACAAGCGACTGAAAACTTGAGAGATGTCATAGCAAAAAGAGGAAAATTTGATGTTAAAGTTTTGTTCTTATCAAATACTCGCAAGGTTTTTTCAAATATCGAATAAACGGTCCGTTAAACAAATAATTCAAGTAATTTTCTTATGTTTCAGAAATAAAACTTCATCGTCGACGAATTTTTATTGTTTGGCAATAATGTTTCACGTGAATTTTATTTTAAGAAGAAAAGGTCGCGCGTCGCGAATGTGCTACGTGGCGATAGTTTAAAAGCCATTATAGCTGCACGCTCCCGGAATCGTTTCGATCTTCGGTGCACATTAAATATTGCAATGCACTCGTGAACATTGTTGAGACTAATTGTCACTGTTGCAGATTGTACCTATTAGATAGCGGTTTCATATTTCCTTTTTTTTTTTTTCAAGTGTCAACAAGCACCGAAGATCGACAGGCATAATTTATCAATCGATCTGCATTTATAAAAATTGCAATTCATGAGGTTATATAATTTGTGTAATCGACAAGCGATTGAAAACTTGAGTGCTGCATGTCATAGCGAAAAGATGAAATTTTTATGACGAAATTTTTATTCTTATCAAATACTCGCAAGGTTTTTTTTTAAATATCGAATAAACGGTCCGTTAAACAAATAATTCAAGTAATTCTCTTATGTTTCAGAAATGAAACTTCATCGTCGACGAATTTTTATTGTTTGGCAATAATCCCAGCAAACACTGAATGTAGCAGCTGCATAACATTTAGGTCTTAAAAAGTCGTAACGCTGTTATATAACATCGCCATAAATGTTATGTCTTCTTTTAATAACAATTATGACATGAAATTATGCGGAAACGAAACGTAAATATTATATAATATTTCTGTAACAAAATATACGTACTATACGAAAACGTACTTGTTACGTAAATGTTATTAATAGTTACATATTTGATACATAACTATTTCCCTATTCTGTTACTTTCTTGAGTGAGAAAAAGTTCATCACTGGTGAATCACCGGTTATCTTCTTGCTACATAACGTGTTACTTTCTGTGCGGTAACTGCTACATCAATGTTATCTATTTGTGTTTGCTGGGATGTTTCACGTGAATTTTATTTTAAGAAGAAAAGGTCGCGCGTCGCAAATGTGCTACGTGGCGATAGTTTAAAAGCCATTATAGCTGCACGCTCCCGGAATCGTTTCGATCTTCGGTGCACATTAAATATTGCAATGCATTCGTGAACATTGTTGCGACTAATTGTCGCTGTTACCGGTTGTACCCATGGGGGTTGAACATTTCATTTCTTTCGTGTGTCAACAAGCACCGAAGGTTGGCAGGCATTATTTATTGCTGCAATTACGCCCCTCTCTTTAAAACAAAAAAAAAAAAAAAAATGAACACATCGCGAGCACGTCGATATCCTGCGAAGGGTTTTCCATAGAAGGGGAGCGACGGTTCGTCCACTATCATTTTAACAGTCACTGGAGTAGGTGACTTTTTTCTCGAGCTCGAATTATCGTGTTCTCAAGAAACGTGCACACGTTCAGGGAAATCGAATTCGGCAAAGTTGCAGTCCGGTGTGAAAAATATTTCTTCTGGTTTTCCTTCGATCAACGCGAAGTTTGACGTCACGAAGCAAATGGTGTTCCCGATTTTTACTTTGGCTCTAATCGCACATACGTGTTCAGCTGCGATCGTCGTACCGACTCCGGAATCAAAACATCTCGCTCGTCTTCACAAAGCAGTGGTAAGATTTTTTGATCTTTTAGGTGATGTGTCGTTTGTTTTTCGGTAGAACTGGTGCCGCATAACTTCCTATTTGTGTTTTCAATGAAACAATGCCATTTTTTCTTCGGTAGCAAATTCTGAACTTCTAATCGGTATACGAAATACAGGCCTGATTGTGTAAATGTTTTTGTTTTCTTGACAACTTAGTTGTCAAGAAAACACTTTTTAACAGAATTTCGGGTAATTTTTTATCTCGTAAAATATCATTTTGATTCCAGTATAGTTATTGTATCTCAATGAAAATTCAATTTATGTACTAAATTTTAATAATTTTCAATGAATTTTTAAAGCCTCCATTAAAACTGATTTAACGGTGAATATACAACTGTGAGATCAGCGAAAGAAGTGTTTGCTGCCCGAAAGGGGGTTTTGATTAAATAGATAATTAAATTACATGATGTCGCTTTAAGAAGACGATTTTAAAGGATACATTGCTGAATGTGCTACTGAATATGATGCTGAATATCTACTGAATACCTTGCCTAATGTCTCGTTGAACATCTTGTTGGATATCTTGCTGAATAATGAGCTAGATATCGACAAGAATTTTGCTTAGGATATTAAGCTAGATATGGGGCAATGAAGGAGGAAAAAGTGTAATCTTATTTCCTTTGGAGGCGAACATTTCAGAACTTTTGTAAAAAAAAAAGAATATCTAAAGTTATCACAAGTGAATCGCACTAGGTGCAGTGGAGGGTGTTAGAGTGGCGTGTAATTTCTTCACCGGTATGAATATGCTCCTTGATGAATTTCAGATCGATGTCGTCATGACGTGCTACGGAGATCCAGGAAATGCCGTTGGCATTGTCGGCGATTCGGATGGCTCGATCCTCAAGGCACTTTGGTCCAACTATTCCATCCCAGTGATATTGCTCGATACCATGATGACGATGGACAATGCAGTGACTTATACAAATCAACATAGACTACAAGTCGTCGTGGTCGCAGCCGAATCTACAGACCGATTCTACGAATTGATGATGGAGCTCCTATTTTCTATTTGGTGGAACCATTACGCAAATTTTCTCATAGTGAGCTCGACGCCTAATATCGTACAGCAATGCTCAGACATCGTAGACTATCTGTACATAGCGTTTGAAAATTTCGGTGTGCTCCGCGCACAATTTATTTGCATCGACCGCACGATGAACGTGCATATCTTTAATTTCAATCCGTATACTCGTAAAGCACCGGTACCTTGGCAATTTTTAAGATCGTACAAAACAATGTCCACGCCTTTTAGTTTGTTCAAGCGAATGTATCGAGAAGGGGTAGAGACCTGTGACGTTTTGAACTTTGAGAAGACAAATGATCTTGGTGGTTTTCCGGTCCGTATTTTGATACCTCCGGGCCTGGTCCATAGAAAAATTACGGGTGTTATCGATAACTTCAGCAAAAACATTAAAAGTCCTACTATGAAGAAGATGGTGGATGTGTTCTTCCAGGAGAATATGTGGTTTATCGATAATATTGTAAGTGGTTTAAACGCATCAATTATAATATCCAACGATACGAAGGCACTGGGAATTATTGGAATCTCTGACGCGGTCTTCAACATGGACTTGTTCATTCACGATCGTATAATCTATTCGTGGGATCAAAGGGCACTGCTCGCTATTACCCAGCACACGGCTCATAAGTCACAACTCGAAAAGATCTTGTCGGTAATTGATAGAGAGTCTCGATTTGGCATGTGGATTGTTTACCTAATTACCTTCCTTTTCTTCAAATTTTTTCTACGCCAGCCGATTATACCAGCATTATTGAACCTCGTACGTTTAACGTGCAACACCGGACTCACAAGATTACCTTTGAATTTCGCTCCGACAATTTATTTAGCCTGTTTATTTATGTTTGTGGTAACTCTTCAGGCCATTTATACCGGCGACTTGGCATCGCTTTTGACAACAGTCATAGCTTATCCACATGTGAATACGATACAAGATATCGTAGATCTTGGTTACACAATTCACGCTCCAAAATTTGCTAAAAATCTATTTGCCGCTGACCCAATCCTCGCCGGGCATGTCATCAAAGTTTCGACTGGTCGGAGCTGTATCGATAATGTATTGCACGATCCCTTGGCGGTTTGTATCACAGACTATAAAAATGCCGTGATCATGGCGTACGAGAGAAAGCTACACCTTAGCAGAGATATAATAAAAAGGGATCATACTTTTTATGTAGTTTCGCCCTGTAATCCTTTAGGACGTAAATTAAAGGCGAGAATAAGAACGTGGGATGAGTGTAGCTTACGCCCTCCTGACAATAAAATATTCGCAATGATTCATGGTAGTTTGGTGAATGACGACGAGGTAAATAAAAATGTGGTGAGAAGGGTCATGAAGACGGACGACTTGATGTTCGCTTTTGTGATCTTAGCTGTAGGATTGACGTGTTCTTTCGTATGTTTCATAGGTGAAATTGTAATTGATCGCATTAGTTTGAGACTCGCGAGGCGGCGCGACCGAGTTCTCCCTCGATCAGCTTGGGAGATCACCGAGAATAGATGCTTATCGTTTTCGGCATTGAAATTGAGATTTAATGCGTTACGTTTGTTTTCTAAACGTCGCTGAACTTGACGACTGAATCCGAATACTCGAGAGTGTTTCCGACAAGTATCCTACAATTTAAAAATGTAAAAACACTTATATGTATATAATAAACCATGTTGTTGTACCGATTATATTGCTATGAATTGTTATATACACTATTATAATGCGCCTACACATTTACCTACATTGTGTGACTTTTAATGAAAATTTCGACGAAAAACTCGCGCGTTACAATACTATATGTGGCGGTAGTTTAGAAACTGTTAATTCCGCACTCGTGTAATGTTTGGCGTTGAACAACGGTCACGCGACGGACGGATGATCCACATAGCACTGAGATGACATAAAGTGATCATAAATCGGTCCTAAAAAATGTCCGACAATTATATGTTATCTCACAGTTATGCATTTTTTTTTATCTAAAAGTCCTCCGAAAGACGTCTAATTTACAGAATCAGTGGAAATTACCGGTCATAAAATTTTTGGTAAATTTACCGTCAAAACATATTAAATCTGCCTATTTAAATGTGACATTACCGGTTGAAAAATGATAAACTTCACTTTTATATCGTTGTGAAATTACGAATAACACATTTTTTTTTTAAACATCGTAACATTTTTTTTTTAATTCATCATATGTTGGTGATGTTTTAATTCACTATGAGACCATATGATTTTATTACCAATGCGATAATGTTGAACGCGGTCACGTACCGTATTTTTATGGTAAAAATACGGTAAAATTACCGGTCACATTTACCGCTCACATCTCTAGGTGCACGCGTACCTTGCGTACGAGTGTGTACACAATGACACATCAATACAGAAGCACTGTCAAAAGTTTCGAAGGACATAGCAGCAGACAACACGCGAAGTTTGCCGTTCGAAAAGCCCACAGTCCATAATGACGTTAATGACAGCCGTGTTATCGTGAATGTGGGCGAAAAACACCTGCCGGAAGCGTTATCGCATTCTTATTTTACCTCTCTGAGGCATGCCTTTTTTTTTCTTCCGCGGCCAGTAACGCTAGGGTTAAGTATGAAGTCGTCATCGCGACTTCTGTTATCGCAGCACAGTTCGTCGCGAAAATGTTAACTATACGAGAGTGAGTTTTACGCACTAACAAAATAATTATAAGAATATTCCAAGAATAAGAATATTACACTTTTCGCGGCCCAGCTTTTCGTAACCGTAAAGAAAAGAAAAAAAAACAAAAAAAAAATCATCCCAAAAATGCGGAGGCTCAAGACGTTTCAATGCTTCAAACTATTCGCCGTACTCGGCGCAGCGCTGATATTCGCTTGCTGCGCTCTGATGTACTTGATGCTCGATCCAACGCTCTTCCCGAAAGGACGCAGCGACAAGGTTTTCATAGAGGACGTGAGTAAAAAAAAAATTAATTCTCACCATTGCAGCCGAGATGAAATTTTTAATATATCTTCTTTTTTACAGAATCAGTGGCTCCATTTTGAGAACAGATTGTCCAAAGTGGAGGAGGATTTGAATCGTCATCGCCAAGCAATATCCGCGATAAAGGAAGCGTCGGCTCCAGCGCGAAAATCCGTGTCTACGATCGTGGCGGAGCAGAGCCGAAACCGTTCGACGACGTCGGCGAGACATCGTTCCAAGTTGCCGTCGTGTAGCTTCAACATAGAAAAAATTCCCAACGTTGATATCCAGATGTTGGATCTGTACAAGCAGCTGGACTTTGAGAACACCGACGGCGGCGAGTGGAAGCAAGGCTGGCCGATAAGATACGACGAGAAGCAATGGCATCCGACCAGAAAGCTCAACGTCTTCGTTGTACCTCACTCGCACAACGATCCTGGCTGGTTGAACACGTTCGAGAAATATTATAGTACGCAGACTCAGAGGATTCTGAACAACATGGTGACGAAATTGGCGGAGGACAGGAGAAGAAAATTTATCTGGGCGGAGATATCGTTTTTCAAGATGTGGTGGGACGAGCAAACTTCGTCCACCCGGGATCTCGTCAAGCGGCTGATACTGGACGGGCAGTTGGAAATCGTAGCGGGCGGTTGGGTGATGCCTGACGAGGCTGTGTCCCACTGGATAGCCCAGCTCACCCAGCTCACTCAGGGCCATCAATGGCTCAAGACGAATCTCGACTACGTGCCGACTTCCGGCTGGGCGATCGATCCGTTCGGTCTGTCGCCGACCATGCCGTATCTGCTCAAGGGCGCCGGACTCGAGAACGTTCTCATTCAGAGGGTGCACTACTCGGTGAAGAAACGCTTGGCGCGGGGCAAGAGCCTGGAGTTTCGCTGGCGCCAGTTGTGGGACAACGACGGCTCGACCGAAATATTCACTCACATGATGCCCTTCTACAGTTACGACGTTCCGCACACATGCGGTCCCGATCCAAAAGTATGCTGCCAATTCGATTTCTTCCGGCTTCCGAGCTTCGGTCTAACGTGCCCCTGGAAAATGGCACCGCAGGTCATAACTAACGGCAACGTGGCCAAACGCGCTGTGCTGCTGCTCGATCAGTATCGGAAGAAATCGCAGCTCTACAAGACGAACGTCGTTCTTGCGCCGCTCGGCGACGACTTCCGCTATTCTCAGAGCACCGAGTGGGACGCCCAGTACGGAAATTATCAGAAATTGTTCGATTACATGAACGGCAAGGAACAACTCAATGTTCGCATACAGTTCGGCACTCTGACCGATTACTTCAATGCCGTTAGGGACGAACAGAGGAATCTCGAAGAATTTCCGACGTTGTCGGGAGATTTCTTCACTTACGCCGATCGCGACGATCATTATTGGAGCGGATATTACACGTCTAGGTACGATTTACCGTAGTCGATGGAGCGCTGTGTGTGCAAATCGCGGCGATAGCGATTGTCCTAAAAACGTACAATATGAGATGATTAATTATTTCGGTAAATTACAGACACTTCACACGTATATTCCCGGCCAAAATTAAGATTCAGTGAGAACTTGAACACTTCCTATTGTTCAAATCCTGTTTTTAAAAATAATTTGTAAATAACTGTTTCGCATTATTTTTACGCAAAATGAAAGGTCTTGGCATAGTTAATATGGCTGATTTTTTAAAAAGATTTTTGCCATATCGCGAAGTACTGAAATCTTGATCGAATTAAACTTTTGGTTGCGAATGTATGTGTGATACATCGTTAATACATCAAGTAATTTGGAACAGAGAGCCAAATTTTTTTGATCAAATATTTTCATTTCTTATCTCAAACATCGTCTTCGTTTAACGACGAACGCACGGCAATGTGTCTCGATAACTTTGCTGAAAGCTTCGTTTTTATATCCGAATTTGGATGTTTCAGACCTTTCCACAAAAGATTGGATCGGGTATTGCTGGGCACCCTGAGAGCGGCCGAAATTCTCGCGGCCATAGGATGGGCCAGAGGACACGAGCATCTGACCGAAGGGAACATCGAAAAGAAAATAAGCGAAGCGAGACGCTGGCACTCGTTGTTTCAGCATCACGACGGTGTGACCGGAACAGCTCGCGACAACGTCGTCATAGATTACGCCCAGAAGATGATAGTGGCTCTGACGAATTCGGGTCACGTCATTCAACAGTCGGTCGCTCACTTATTGCGAAGTCCTCAAGGACCTCCGCTCAATCCGAATTCTGAATACTTTTCGATGGACGAAAAAAGGTACGAAGATTCGTGAATTTCAGGGAATTCTCGGCCTTAATTTCGTACTGTCCTCAATAGTTAAAATAAGGAAATTTATTCGTTTACAGATCTCATCATACCAGCGTAGGTGAGAGATATACCATCGAGCTTGGCGACGAAGGTACGTCGCAGAAGGTCATAATATACAATCCTCTGCCACGCCAGAGGACGAAAGTTCAAATGTTGATCGTTTCGACCCCGTACGTGAGAGTTACCGATCGTATGGGACAACCCGTTCGATGTCAAATATCGCCCGTTTGGCTTGGGCAAACGGCTTTATCGTCGGCACGATATGAACTCTCTTTCCTGGTGACTGTGCCAGGTTTCGGCATCACGACTTACTTGGTTCATTCTCTCCACGGGACCAGCTTGCCCGAGTAAGTGTCGGAGTTCGGCCGTATTTGAGTTTCTTTTTTCTTTTTTTGTTTTCTTACTTTCCTCAAATAAGCACATTCGGAAAATAGTACCTTGCGATACCAGTGCGTAAAAGTGGACTTTCGGCGAAGGTTGGGTGTCCTTTTGAGCTACAAAAGCACTCACCTTCGCCTCGTGACGATGTAACGCTCAATCCGGGGTTGTAACGATCGATGTCGGGCGCCCGCTTTTAGGCACAAGTATCGGATACTACTTTTTGTGACGAACGCATGAAAGGTGCCAGGTTATTTTGCTGGTCGGTCGCGACCATAAAAGAAAAGCAGACGGATGTGCGCATGCGCACAGTATTTACGATACGCTTACGCATCGTATAAATACTTGGAGCGTGTCATAAATACTCGTTACGACACGCTTTGAGTATTTATGTAACGCTTTCTCGAAAAACGACACTTTATGTCATGCCCGGCCCTCACATAAAGTAGGCCTTTTCATGCATGCGTTACAAAAATGATTATTTTCTATGGCGAATCCACCTTTTTTTTTGGCGAATGCTTCAATCGCTAATTCAGAAAAAGTTTTTCGCACGATTGTTATAGCAAATTTAACTTCACGAGGTGTGAAAATAGAGGTTTTGCGCACGCAAAGCTTGCGTAAAATTGCAATTTTCACACCGACTGTAATAAAAAAAAAAGGTCGATTTTGACCTCGTATGATTTCTGCTCTTGTTTCGCCCGGGCAGCAAACTTCACACCTCAGTGAAAATTGCGCACTTCCCAGCCTTGTAGCATAATATACGAATTCCGTACGGCCACGATAACTATAAAGCTTTATCCTCGACAGGGGTGTTTACCTAGCGAACGTAACGCTCTACAACACTGCGGTAGCACCGCCCGTGGTGCCCGGCTTCGCCCATCTGCAAGTAATTCCGTCGACGCAGGAGTTCTCGATCGGCAACAGAGCGAAGTTATCAGCGGCGTTCGGCAAATCGGGACTTCTGAAAGCGTTGCGCGTCGGGAACACGACGTTTCCGGTCCATCTCGAATTCGTCAAATACGGAACAAGAGGCCCAAGTCATGATCGAAGCGGCGCCTACCTATTCTTGCCAGACAAACCAGAACCCGATCAGATTTACGCGACGAACGAGAGGATAGTTCATCTCGTTACCGGACCGATTCTTTCGAGAGTGTTCGTTGAACTACCGCACGTTCGTCACACGTGCACACTATTCGATTCGCCGGGTAGCGACGGACTGGGTCTTCACATTCTCAACGAGGTCGATATATCCGAGACTCAAAACTTCGAACTGGCCATGAGATTCGACACGGACATAGCGTCCGGCGATCAATTTTTTACGGACTTGAACGGCCTCAATGTAAGTACATTCTTTCATGATCATTGTTGAATCGTGTTCGACCTTAGAGTGATTTTTGCTGTTCTCCGTATGCAGATGATCAGGCGGCAACGTTTCCCGAAATTGCCTACTCAGGGAAATTACTATCCGCTCGCGTCGGCCGGTTACATCGAAGACAAACGGGTGCGAATGACTGTGGCGACCGCCCAACCACTGGGTGCTGCGTCGATGGCATCCGGACAGTTTGAAGTGAGTTTTTATTGTTCTGCACAATCCCTCTTAAGGGGAAGTGAAAGAGCTGTGCGTGCGAGAGAGATAGTTGCAATTTTCAAATTAACTTTATTCAATGGTACTCATTTTTTTGAGATTAAAATGAATTCGGAGCGAATGCGAAATTACTGTGCGCATCCAGATCGAATTTGCCTTTTCCTCGAAAAAATTACCATCCTTGAGAAAAGTCCATTACAGTTTTCATTACCGACCGTGATATTTCACTTCACCTTAAGGGGATGTGGCACAGATTCAGTCGGCAACAAATCGTCTTCCCTATTTTCTCCAAAACGATTGATACGACGAGCAAAAGCAAATTAGGTTTTCATACTTATATCTATTGACTACAAAAACCTAATTTGATTTTGGTCGAACCATCACCCATCACCGAGAAAATAGGAAAAGCAATTTGTTACCATCAGAGCATTGTTACGTGTGTGTCACATGCCCTTAAGACCATATGAAACACCTCCCTCGTCGTCCATTCCGGGCTGAGTCGGTATTAAAAACTGTAATCAACGTTTCTCATGGGTTCCCGCATGCACGGTCAAAAGAAAAGTCTCATCGGAAGCGGATATCATCTCGGCTTTCGATAAGACGTTTCGAAGGTTGTCAAATGACAACCTTCACGCTAGTCAAATGACTGCCACATTTTTAAAATCGTTTTTCTAGACATTTTTAAAGACTTTTCTTTTTTAACGTACATGCTAGAATGCGTGAGAAAAATTTATTACAGTATTTATTACCGCAATATATTATTATAATAGCATGTGCGGCATTGCACATGCTCTGAAGAAATGTTGGAGCGCATCACACTAGTCAAACGAGTGCTACATTTTTAAAGCCGTTTATACAAACTTTCATGTGTTTGTTGATTATAGTGGATAGTTTTTTGTATTACAAAATTAATATATGATATAATAAAAACATTAATTGCATTGGGGTTGCAAACATGTTAACTGGTTTTCATTAATTTCCGAAAAGGTACATCTTCGGGCAGTTTTATCAAAGAATAATCCGTAATTTTGATATACACTGGATTTTGATATACTGCGGCTCATTCTTTTTCTTGATAGACGCTCTACGAATTCACTGTCCAGATATTTGATAGTACTTTCCATTTAAAAATGACAACCGTTTGTTTAAGACCGAAATTCGTCGATTGATAAACAGAAGACTGTCATTTTCAAACGGAAAATATTATCGAATATCTAGACGGTGAATTCGTATCTTTCAAGAAAGAGAATGCGCCGCAATACATAAAAATCGAGAAAAAAATACGGATTATTCTTTTAAAAAAAACTGAACGAATACCTTTTCGAAAATTAGCAGAAGCCAGTTAATATTTCTTCAAATATATTGTAATACATGTTTTTCTACGTTAAGGACATCTGTTACAATAGAAATAACCATCCACTATAATCAAAACATGCGTAAAAGTTTTTATAAACTACTTTGAAAATGTGACACTCATTTATCTAATGTGAAGCGCTCCAACCTCCTTAAATTGTTTTAAAGCTACATACGAAAAAAAAAGATTCGATTTTGATGCGATTAAAAAAAAATACATTCACTAATCGTCTATACTTTGCAGATAATGCAGGATCGAAAATTGCTCCAAGACGACAACAGGGGACTGAGTCAGGGTGTGACGGACAATTTATTAACGAATCACGTATTCATGCTTGTTTTGGAGAGGAAGCGAACGCTGTGCACTTCGGCGTCGTCGACGTCCAATCACCCGGCCGGTGTGCTATCACTGGGCGGTCACTTGGCCTCGGAGGAGCTGTTGCATCCGATGATGGCCTTGCATCCCGAAGCTTCGATGACCTTCGATTTGAACGCGAATTTCGTGCCGCTGCGCTTCGATCTTCCGGTAGACTTGGCTGTGATAAGCCTTCGTGTATTTCCGGTGCCGGAGGGCGCCGGCAAAGGTGTCGGCATGGTGCTTCATCGCCAGGCGATCGATCTTTGCTGGGGCGAGGACGCCCAATTAAATAGTTTCAACATATCGGAAACCGGTGAAATAAATTTAACGAAATTCCTCAGCTTCACCGAAGACTGGACGATAAGCGAGGCGCCGCTGACCTTTCACAACGTCGGTCCGTCGATCAAGTCCCACGTCATAAACATTTGTCCACACCAAATATCGTCGATATTGTTTCACAAAACTCAATCTTAGAATCGACCAATTGTCACAATTCCTCGATACTCGTAGCATTCCTTACGGATGATAGATGTTTTTTACTCAGGATTACGTAATGTAGATTTTCCGATTCCGCCGGGCTTGTTTTGTCCAATTTGTAACTGCGAAACAGTATTAGTCACTTTAGAGCGGTTACGATACAAACGAGTAATCCCACAATGAGAAGCTTTAAATAAATCGAAGTAACAACAAAAAAAAGTTTGTCCAAAAAAAGTGTCGATACATTACGGACAAAAATCTAATGGAGCCGGTGAAAATGATGAACGATATGAAACGCTGATAAATATATATTAAGGTCACAACGGTGTTTTTTCATCGGTATTCTATTTTCGCGACTCCGTTAGTTTTTTTTCGTATAGTTTTGTATCGAAAGACAAATCGTATATTTTCCGATAATTAAATTTATCTTTTTCCGCGACAATAGATATACCTTTCCGGGATCATTTTAAAAATAGCTATCGCCTGTGCCTGTCGGAAGATACGTTAGGCAAGATTTCGTACGTTAGGCGCAAACAATAACTCTCATTCGTCGACGATTATAGTTTATATAATTTTTGGGCGGAATGAAAAAGGAAACTTTGTCCTGCCCAGCTGGACGAATTAATGCTGGTTACGTAGGCCGAAAAAAAATCTATCGTTAAAACGATCGGACTGAATGAGTGCTCCATATACAGATTTGAATCCTGGAACACCGTACATGGCTCTGGACCCGAGCCATCTCAAGAAAAAGTGGCTTTTTTAAACAATTTATCCGATTCTAAATCGCGTAACTTCTGTAATATTTCTACATCGATATGGCACCTGAAAAAGTCTGATAAGACATAAATGAACAAAATAGATAACGTAATTTTTTAGATTTTTAGAACGCTCGGGCGAATTTTCGTTTTCAGGTGCAAATCTCCACTCAAAGTTGATAATTTTTACATCGGCTAGACCGGGCACGTGTGCGGCGTTAAGGATGCTTCACACATACATTCCCAACCAAAAGTTAAATTAGATAAAAATTTCCGTGCTTTGCGATATGCCAAATCTGAAAAAATCAACCGTAATAATGATGTGCAGACCATTGATTTTGCATAATAATAATGTCAAAAAGTTATTAACAAATTATTTAAAAAATAAATTGTTAAAAAATATCAAAAAGTCTTTTATTTTTTCATTTTGAGTAAATTCCCTGATTATTTACGAAGTCTTGTGAATTTTTTCAGAATTTCCTTACGGTTCAACATTTTTTTTTTCGAACGTTCGCAAAATCGATGTAGAGTCACGAATTTCGGATGTGTTTTCGTATCACGCTTCCATAGAAAACACAAAAAATTTCGAGCCGATTGCGTCAACAGCTCCGTAGTTACGGCCTTAAAATAATGTCAATGAATTCTTTTGAAAGGAGAAAAAAAGATTTACTATTTGTTGAACAATTTTTTGTTAGCAATTTCTTAATAACTTTTTGACATTATTATTATGCAAAATTAATATTCTTGGCATC
This sequence comes from Amblyjoppa proteus, assembly GCA_963922035.1. NCBI lineage: Eukaryota > Metazoa > Arthropoda > Insecta > Hymenoptera > Ichneumonidae > Amblyjoppa > Amblyjoppa proteus. The sequence goes on from OY998233.1 coordinate 12,921,708, forward strand.
TTTGACACAGGGGATTTTTTCAGATATTCATACCATTAGGAAGTGTTCAAATTCCCACCGAATCTCGCTTTTGATTAGGAACGTACGTGCAAAGCATAAAAAAAAAAATTCACGAAAAATTTGCTGTGTTCCAGGACAAAAGACAAAGACATAGAATAGTAGAATTTTTGTAAATGGAAAATAATGAAAGGTGTACCCGAGTATGTGAAAAAACGGCACGGCGGTGAAGTTGCGTTTGAAAACTGTGAGGACGACTTTTTGCATTAAATTTTCTAACGCCATAGACTCGAGAGCGGCCATCATGAAGCGACCGAGTCCTTTTCTTCTCGCCGTTGGCTCGATCTGTAATTCGTAGCTGTAAGAAGATTAAAAGACCCTGTAAATTCATTCCAAAACTAAAACGATTACGATGATTATTACTCCATTCATTTGTCCATACCAGTACAACACTTCGACCCCGTAATCTACGTCGAAGCGGAAGTGCGAGAAGCCTATGAGTTTGTTGTCCGCGTCCGAGGCGACCAAGTACCAAGCGGCCGGCTCGGTCAGCTCTTTCTGCTTTCTCTGTGCGTTCCAGCCCCACCTCGTCTGTTCGTACATGACCTTCATGTTTCTCTCCATAAGATCGAATATCCAGACGAGAGTTTCAGGCTGCAAGTCTCCGACTCTGCTGCACTTTACATTGATCTGACTTCCGTCCGGAGCCTTGTAGCTTCGGAGGGACGGATTCAGAGGATCGGAGAGAGCGTTCGCGGCATCCACACGCTCCTTCGCTATCGCGGTCTTCTCTGCCAACTGCTGCCGCCTCGTTTTGTGCGTCTTTTTCTACAAAAAACCATCATTTTTACGATAATCACGATAATCACGATAAAAAGTAATAAAACGAAAGAAACAAAAAAATGATAATTTCTCGTTGTTTTTTGCTCAATTGCAAGTACCGTACCTTCATTGTGGGGAAAGAAATTGAAGGTACAACTGTTGCGTTTCTTCGACGCTTGTTTTTGTTTTCGTGCCTCGAACGGTTTTTCGGCCGGATCGACTTTTCGAATCTCTCCGCACGGTCTTTGCGCGACTTTTATCGCCCCGCGGATTCAAACGAGTTTTTTTATCTCCGCGACTCGCCTCTCGGCCCCTCGCCTAACTGTATTTCGATTCGTTATCCGTTTACTTTTATTTTTATTTTCCCGAATGTTTTCAGTGATTATTCGACCTGAATTCGACGTCCCGCTGGATTATGTAGGTTATACCCGTTATATCCTATAACGCGCCGTCCAGTGTGACTCACGCCTGACACCGCAAAGGGTTAAATCATCCACGATCGCTCCACCCGCCAGCATCAATCAGCTCCAAATATTCGGCATTCCTCGAACGATAGTTTCAAATGAAAAGTAAGTTTATAATTATTCGCTTTGTTATTCATTTTTTTACGAAGAATTCAACGTTTGACTGCGCTTCGCGACATCGTTCGAATGCTATGTGGAAGGAGGTTAGAAGCTGGACCATTTGACGTCGAGCCCGGAGATTCTTTTCGTTCATCTCGATTAAGCAATTTTGCTAATCTTTATTCAAGGACTCGCACGCAATGTCAGAATGAAGGCATCAAAACTAAAAAATATCCGTGTTACTTTTTCTTACTCTCCATCGTAATCGTTGCTAACGATGAGAAAAAAAACGAAAAAAAATTTGCACTGCAAAACCGCACCTGCGAAAATAGGTTTTATAGTTTCTTGCAGATATGCAAAGAAAAATGTGCGGTGTTGTAACGAAGGCGTTTTATTATGATTTATGTGCACAAATCAGCTTGCATGCGTGAATTTTACTCGTGTTTAATTTTATGATACCTTAACTGCGAATTCTGTAGTACCGAAGGTCCTACAAAAGAGGTTTGTATCTTCTGATACAAACTTTGGCTTGGGTCGCTTTATTTCACTTGTGTGGAAAATTGAAGGTGATTTGTTCATAGCTTTTTTCTTATGTTACAGTCTAAAGAAAAATAGGTGTGAAAACGGATATTGTTCCAAAAACTATGACAAAAGTTAGTTTTAGCTGTAAAACATGGATGTACAACTTGAGACTGGGAACGGTTTCCAATTTTTTGTAATCACTATGCTATCGTATTAAAAAAATAAATCAAAAGATTTCAAAGGAAGAAACGATTTTCTACTACTTCTTGCACAACACAGTAAAGTTTCCGATCCAACGGTACACGGAATTTGCCCAGAAATATTGGTTTCTCACGTTTAATCTTGACAATCTAAAAACGGTTTTTCCACTCATTAAAGTCTTTCCTACTTTCTATGGAAGAAATAGGAACTGTTCTCTATTTAATGTGCATTTTAAAAAATTGCTATAACAGAGCTGGATAACTATATTTGTTAAAAATGTATTGCTCTCCCTCATAATATTGTCCTTTTTTTCCTTTTTTTCTCAAGAATTGAACATTTACTTTCACCTGAAAAACGAGGATGTAAAACTTTAGGGAAGGTCGAATGGTTTCATGGTGTTGTAATTTATAAATCTGTTACATTCATATCCTTGAAAATATCTACATACTTCAGTCTGCGGACAACTCCAATTTTTTGTTACCACTATGCTTTCGTTATAAAAAAAAATATACAAAAATTCAAAACATGAAATAATCTTCATCTGCTTCTGGCAGAATAAATATTTTGCAAGATGATTCCCAATGCAACCATACACAGAATTTATCTTCAAATATTGGTTTCTCACATTTAATCTTATTTGATCAATAAGCAATTAAAAAACGGTTAAAAACAATTTAAAAAAATGCCTATAAATAACAAAACTGCATTTCTATAAAATATATTCCTTTCCCACATTATAATCTCCAGTTTTATTTTATTTTTTCCAGGGAATTGAACAATCCAATCGCAATGTCCGAGAATGCAAGTGGATCGACGACGGAGGAGAAAGATGCGATCTCCGCGATGAGCCAGTGTTACGAGAACTACATCCTCGTCGACGTTGGTGCGAATCTAACGAACAAGAAGTACAGTAGAGATCTGGACAGCGTCGTCCAGAGAGCGAAGGACGCCGGTGTTCAGAAGATAATGGTAACAGGAGCGAGTATTCGTTCGAGCAAGGAGGCTTTGCGTCTGACTCGAATCTATCCGGGTACATTGTACTCGACAGCGGGTGTCCATCCTCACGACGCGAAATCGTGGGAGGAGCCCGAGACCCTCCTCGAGCTCGAGAGTATAGCGAGCAATCCCGAATGCGTCGCGATAGGCGAGTGCGGTCTCGACTACAATCGCGATTTCTCCGATCCGGAGACCCAGCGTTCGGTTTTTCACAAACAGATAGAGTTGGCTTGTCGCTTGAACAAGCCGCTCATAGTTCACGAGCGCGGGGCTCAAACCGACGTGCTGGAGGTGCTGAGCCATTACAAAAATTTGCCCCCCGTAATGGTCCACTCTTTCATCGGCATGGCCGACGAGGCTCAGCGATACCTCGATCAGGGCTTCTATCTCGGTATCACCGGTTATCTCTGCAAGGACAAGTCGGACAGCGGCGTGAGACAAATTCTCGAGGGTGGCCAAGCGCCCCTCGACAGAATATTGGTCGAAACGGACGCACCGTTCATGTACCCGAACACGAGAGCGAGCAAACTGCCGCCTCACGTCAAAGACGCACTGACCGAAAGATCCATGACATTCCTACATCGCTACTGCACTTTCCAACGCAACGAACCTTGTGCCTTGCCGGCGGTCGTCGAAATGGTCGCGGCTTTCATGCACAAAACACCGGAGGAAGTGGCGTTAGCGACTGCTTTCAATGCTCTCAAACTCTTCGGTCTCAATCAATGATCGACGATTCGTCGATTTTTTGTTTGTCGTCGACTATGGTGCTAGCCGGTGCTCCAGAAAAATTGTATCGATTGTATGTCATGTAGGCAGCTTATTTTCAGCATCTCGAGGAAAAGAAAAAATATCGCTAATCATTTTTAACTTTGCGCAGTTATTACGTTAATTATTATTATTATTATTATTATTACTATTATCATCACATACGTACGAAAATGTCTCGGAATGTTTCAGGGTGAACATTTCAATGGTTTGAACCCGAAAGGGCTGTCGATTTGATCGTTTTTATACTCCACGTACTGTAAAAACAAAACATCACGCGTTGCTAAGCTATCGACTCATCCAAGCAATTTGTTGAAGTCGCAAGGTATGTTTAAAAATTCGCTATACTTATGACGATGCGTTTTATTATTGCCAATGATACTACGTGTGATGCGGTCACGTTTGTCATTCGCATCGTTGTGTGTATTTTTTTTTTTTTTATATATCGCGCACACGAGTGATCGTTTGCGATAGTTGCAGTTCCCGTAAGCGTCGATGTCTTACAAACCCACCATCCGCGATATATCGTCATCACGATGTCGATAGATAATGGCGTTCGGAGCAATTATACAATAACTATATTTTATTGTTGACATATTACCTATTTTCATATAATAAACTGTTGGATAAGTATAAATCTGTCTGTTGCAATTTAATTTCCGTTTTTTTTGCGTCTTTCGGCTTTAGGTGCGAGGAAAGAATTTTGCGAGCTGTGTGCAAGTTGCATTCGCATCGTTTTTTTTTTTTTAAATCGGTTGCGAAGTACCGAAGTTTCGTCGAATCGCCGAATATCTTTGAGACGATGTTATTGTTAACGTCGGTGCGCATGCGAGCGGGAAATAATTTCTCTTTTACTTCGTAACAATCGATAACATGTATATATACAAAATACAAGTTACACTACGAGGATTCGTTATCGAAATAAATTTTCGCGTGTCCCAAGTTCATCGGTACAGCAAAATAATTTGTTACATTTGTATAAACCCGTTCGTCGAAGATATTTACATTCACGGATTTGCGGAGATCGATATGTCGTCGCACTTGAGCCTTATCGCTTGCATGAGGTAGGGCATTTTTTCCATTGCCGGAAGACTCATCCACATCGACGATTGAATCGGTATTACCGTGTATCCAGTCAGGGCTTCCAATGTTCTGATGCGCAGCGACCAGGCACCCTTCATTCGTTGAGAATTTACTGAATATGCTTGCGCGGGGACGAACAGCAAAAGAATCCTGAAACCCAATGCGTAATCAGGTCGTTGTAGGCGAAGTCCTTTATTAGCATTATTGTATGGTAATCTTATTATATATTTTGGAAAGCTGTTTGTTTGCCCCAATTTTCAAAAATCGAGGAGGTCTCCGTATTTCCGGTCGAAAAATGAGATTTTCAAACGCGAAGGGACGTATTTTCGGTATAACGTCAATTTCGGTCAAAAAATGCGATTTTCAAACGCGAAGGGACGTATTTCCGGTATGACGTCACTTCCGGTTGAAAAATGCGATTCTCAAACGCGAAGGGACGTATTTCCGATATGACGTTACTTCCAGTTGAAAAATGAGATTTTTTAAAGGCGAAGGGGCGTATTTTCGGTATGACGTCACTTCCGGTCGAAAATGAGATTTTTAATCCGAAAGTGAAGTATTTCCGGTAAATCTCTGGAAATCTGTCCGTTTTTTAAATTCCACAGTCCATATCGAGGGCCCGTAACGCCCGCGCCACAACCTGCTAGTATCTTTATAATCGTAATCCAAGTACAGCCCGTTCGGATAAATAATTGTTAATTCTATTCAGTTTCTAAATATTTTTAGATAAAAAAGTTGAACTTACACTTGACTGTCCGGGGGTGGTTTTTGTATTTCGTCCAATTGCCGAACGGGATGTTCATCGGACGCTTGATCCGCATCATTATTTATGGCAATGGGGAAGCCACCTTTTCGCATTACAAGTACATGATCTGAAACAAAGATGCTATTACAAGGAAGTTCGAGTTTCAGATAACATGATAGACGTATCTGCGTAATGAAAGAAAAAGTCATTTGTTACCAATTACATGCCCGAGACTCGATCGAACGTTACTGAGCACGTAGCTACGTCCTCCCAGGGCAGATTCCAGCGTCGCCATCAACGGAAAATCTTTGCTAGTTTCCATAGGGCGTATTGGTGGGATGTTGATACATTTGGGTGCCGGCCACGGTCCGGAGTATTGTGGATACAGAGTCTTGATACTTTGATAAAGCAATAACAATCTTGATTTTGCCGGCCACCGTGTCGGCAGTTTCGTGGCGTAACTAGCGAAAACGTTTTCCACCAATTTAGGACGATAGCAATCTAACGATATCAAGTTGACGGCGAGCTTGGTCTGCGGGAATCGGAGTTCCTCCACGTCGTCGATCAATCTCATGACGTATTCCTGTATCACATCCCAGAATACCGGTTTGTAATCGGCGTGAGAGAAGCCCGTTATCAGAGATCCGATTTGTGACGGTGGACAGGTTTCCAAAATCGTTGGATCCTCGAAGCACTTCGCGGCTATGTAGTCCAAGAGAAATATTTGCGTGTGACCCATCATAATCAGTCTGTTGAGAATTTCGACAGCGTCGGCGAAGCCCCAATCTTCGGATATAACGACCGAGGCGCAAGCATCTACGAGCCCTTCGTGGTAGTAATGTCGACCTCTGAAAAATAAATTACATTTTTATGTCGCTTAAAAGACGTCAGGTTAGCGATGTTAAAAGTTTATATGCAACGAAAGTACTATCGTTTAAAGAGCATCGCGTGAGCAAGTCGTTTTTGTTTGTCGTCGACTATGGTGCTAGCCGGTGCTCCAGAAAAACGATATTAATGGACGAGAATATAGAAAGTTAAAAATTGAACTTTTCATATAGATTCGTTATAAAAGTTGAAAATTGAAACTTTCACATTGTTTCCTCACAACAGTCGAAAATTTAATTTTCATATCACTTTCCCATAATGTTACTTTATTCGCGAAGCTTTCTCTATGAGGAAGCCAAAAATACAGAAAATGCTGTGTCATAGAAGCTTTGCGAGTAAAGGAACGTTATGAGAAAGCAATATGAAAATTTCAATTTTCAACTTTTATGAGGAAGCGATATGAAAATTTCAATTTTCAAGTTTTATGAGGAATCGATATGAAAATTTCGATTTTCAACTTTTATGAGGAAGCGATATGAAAACTTCAATGTTCAACTTTGTTCACGTCGTCACTAGAGTGAACGGCTTACCGGATTCTCACATTCGTACCTTCGATCGAGTCTCGGGCATGTAATCGGTAACAAATTTGATGTTAAAAAGTGACTTACAACGAAATTATTATTGTTTAAAATGAATCACCTGAGTAAGTCGTTCGTAAAAAATGTTAATGGACGAGAATACAAATCAGAGATAGTTCACTTTTACTTATGTGCTTATATAAAAAAACCGCCCTTTCGATTTTAGTAAAGTTTGTCGAACTGTTTAAATATTGTCACAAGCGTGAACGGCTTACCGGCTTCTCACATTCAACGCAAGATTCTTCATCATGATCCATATAGATCGTCGGTCCTGACTCGTTATATTCTGTGCCAGCAGGCTCTGGACATCATAGAGCAGACTGGGCAGTCCCGATGGATCGCATCGTATTTCAAACGATGACCACAAGACGGATTTTGCGAGCGACTCGTCAAGCGGAGTTTTGCACTTTTTTATAGCGTGAATTAGCACACCCAAAACCTCGGCATTTTCGGATCTTTTGCACATGTACCCGTAAGCCTCTACAATCGACTTAATATTTTCTCTGTCGAGTTCCATGAAAATATTGCGCTCATAGACAATTGGCATCGCCACTCTGAGGGCATCGATTATCGGTGTTCTTTCGCACATGTCGAATAAAAACTCGAGAAACTCCATTTGCTTAATCGTCAATTCATTGACGGAATGACGTATCATTTGAAGAACTGTTTGTACAATGACACTGGTCGACGGTACTTTGAAGTGGACGAAAGATTTGAGCGCGAGTATCGCGTCGGAAACGTCCAGTTGCCTTATGTTTTTCTTCAGTATCTCGCACAAGAGTAGAAAATCTTCTCGCTCATAGATTTTTTCAGTCCTCTGAGATTTTTTCTTGTCGATATGGAACAACGCGTGCAAAGCCGCTGCCGCGTCAGGACCTCTCATTACGCTCTCGCATGCGCGTACCGTGCTAAAAACTTCCGCATGATCCTCGCAGTACTTGAACACAGGCGGCTGTGGAGTTTTCTCGGAGACCAGATGTGGTTGCGGTGATACCAGTGCATCTGAAAAAAAATTATTCGTTGTAAAAAAGCAATTTATTTACTAAATTTGCTTACAATTTATTTTTAAACAATCAATAAGCAATCCGGGAGAATTTCTGTTCACTGTGTAGAAAACTTAAATCCAAGTTTTTGATAGTAACAAGTGACGTGAGTCTTTGGTGTAATCAGGTAAGTTTAGACAAATTATTTCCAGTGGCTGAAGGACTGCAGTCGATGGCCATTAGCAATATACAATATAGATGTGAATAGTAGAGATTATTAGATATTTAAAAAATCTGTCACTTGCTATGTATTGTTAATAAACACTACTACTACTACCACTTATTTCTAGGCTAGACACTTTAATTTTTAGAAAATAATAAATTCAAAATTATTCATGGATAATTCATAAATTTGAGGGATAATTGAAACACAAATAAAAAATATGTGTCTGAACAATAATATCTATTATCAAAAAAGCGATTTATTTATGTAATTCGCTTAAAATTTATTTTTAAAAAATCAATAAGAAAAACAAGAAAAATCTCCATACACTGCGCCTAAAACTTAAATTCAAGTTTTCAGTACTAGAAAGTAACAATGACATTTGATACAATAAGATAAATTTAGATAAATACTAGTCTCCTAAATGGAATTTGTTGCATTATCGCAAACATCTATACAAGTATAACGACTCTAATAATTTCTAGGCTGGGCAGCTCAATTGTTGGCAAAACAATAATTTCAAAATTATGTTCTTTTAATTAATAAATTTTAATAATAAAAAATATTTTGGAAAAAATATGTTTATTCAGAGAACTAGCTTGTGGGAAAGCAAAATGACTCATCGCTTATGAGGATTAGCTAAATAAATTTTCCAGCAAGGACACAACACAGAAAAGGCAAACATATTCTTTGCGTCTTAACAATTTTTTAGTTGTTTAACACAGAATATCATGACATTGAATGCCAAATCTCAATAAACAATACAACGGTTTAGGTTGTCGGAAAACCTTTGATTAGAAAGATTCATTAAAAATGTTGCAATTTTTTTGCACAACTGATATACCTTTGTTGTATCTCGTGCTAGAGCAACTAGCCGTGTGGATAAAACGTTTCGCCAACGTGCAACCGTTCAACGTTCCTAAATTACGTATCGCCATCGATATTCTCAGCAAACTTTTTATAGTTTTAGCCATTTTATCGATGGACCGGCAGTTTCGCTGAAATAAAAATGGAATATCAATAACCTCAATCCTCGTCATACTTAGAAGGGCAATGTTATAAATTATTAGTCCCGTGACAAACGATTGTGTCATCGACAATCTTGTTATCAACTGTCTTACCGTCGAATTATCCGATCGCACGTCGTCCCACTTAATACGAAAATTGTTTAATTCGTATATGTACAATATAACCAAGCATGAAATCTCCGGATTGTCGTCACATTTCAGACAGCCCAAGACGGGCAGCGTGCAGACCAGTGCAGGCGTCCGAATGTAAAAGTTGATTTCAATACCAACCGACTGCAAACAAAGTACATTAAGGCTACGTGAAATCCCTTACTCGGCCCGACCCTCGCTCGGTCGGTAACAAAAACCGTAACGAATTTTTTTGTTTGTCTCGTAACAACTTTCGGCTGAACGGGTTGAACGAAAAACTTCTTGCTGGAGCGGATGTTAATTTAGGTCCATGCGAGAATCCGTTTCCGAAAGCGAATGCTCAGCGTGACAAAAAAATAATTAATTAGTGTTTTGATTATCAATCACCGGTATATAGAATGATCCAAAAAATCTGACGTACATAGAAAAAGCCCAAAAACACCACAACTGATCCAAAAATACTTTATGTACGTAGATGGACATAGATGTTGTTTCTACTTTGCAAAAAGTATACAAATATTCAAACCGATCTTCACATGCATTGCCAATTAAATTCAGTTTTTAAGTATAAAAAAAAAATAATAGAAAGTCTGAAACAAAAAAAAATGTATTTAAAAACGAAATAAAAAAAAAATAACAAATGTAAAAAATAAAATAACAATAAAAAAGTACTTGTCCGGCCGTAGGTGATGAGCTAACTTGACGAGTTAACATAGTCGAAAAACAATAGGTCAATTTTTCTATACAGGCGGAGCCCATCGAGCAGCCCGCAAGGGCTTTTAGCGAGTCCCTTCCGGGCGACTTTATTCCGAGTCTTCTACAAAACGGTAAGGCCATCTATCGTAAAAACGTCATTTCTAGGTGTTCTCAAAAAAGGCGTACCCAGGATCGTCTATACGACTTACATGCTGTATGTCGGGGATTCCTCCCACCAACTAGCACAGTCTAGATTATTCTTCCGTCCTGTTTAACGTGGTCCCGCGCCGGCTTACTCCTCAGTAAAGATTGCGATCGCACATAAACAAGTTGAGCTTAACCATATCTAAGATTGTGACTCAGCCGTCAATGTGTGTTTAACACTCTGGCACTAGCAGTTTTAAATCAACCATCAGAGATCCCTTACACGTAATATTTTATTTTGTTTTACCAATCTCCAACCAGCCTGTAGGCTTCGTAATGAAATTTTTAATTTAATTAAGCTTACCTCATTTCATTCGTTGCATTTAATTAAATTAAATTAATGAATTAATGAATTTATTTATTTATTTATTTACGGGGACCAGCCCCTTTAGAATTTAAATTATTGACGGAGTAACTCCTTTACAAAAAAACTCACATTGTGAATCGAAAACGCGAGACATATAAAAGTATCAATGAATAACATTAAAATAGAATTTGAATTTGAATATACAGTTTCATGTATGCTTAATATAATGTCAGGTACATATGACTATAAATATACATATAACATGGATTTAGTTACAAAACGAAGACCTTACGAGAGTCTAACTGAAAGTTGGTCAACATTGTCATTAGCACTTCTTTTATCATCTTTATTATTATTAATTGATTAAATCCAAACTATTGTACAAACATACATTTTTTGTCCGCAAAAGCTTTATAAGCTTAATTATATACAAATAAATAAATGTGTGATGTACAGAGTCCAGACTACATAATCGCGATTGTTGTAATTTAAAGGAGCTACTGTTTTGCAGTTTTATATTGTACAATGACGAAAACGAGTTTATTGCCGAAAGAACTGAAGGAGGGCAATGAGGCGTTCCAGAAGGGCAATTGGAACAAAGCGCTGTCCTGCTACACAAGTGCGTTGAATCTTGCCAAAGAGGATAACGCCGAGAAGGCTGTGTACTACAAGAACAGAGCTGCCGTTTATCTCAAGCAGAACGACCATGCCGAAGCTGTATTGGACTGTGACGAGGCACTGAAGATTTGTCCGAGCGATCCGAAAGCCTTGTTCAGAAGATGTCAGGCATTGGAGGTCCTGGAGCGATTCGAAGAGGCTTACAGAGATGCCAGAAGTATTGCGAACGTGGATCCCTCCAACAAGGCTGTGCAGCCAATCCTTGCCAGACTTCACGAGATAGTCCAGGAGCGTCAAAGACAAAATGCCAGGGTCAGGTCCAAAGTTGCAGAGATATTCGAGCTGGCTTTTGACGTGAAAACGGATAAGGATTGTCGCGAAAGCGCGATGAACAATCTGCTCGTTCTCGCACGGGAGAACGCCACTGGCGAGGCCATGTACAGACAGGGCGTAATGCAAAAATTAATACAATTGTTCAAACTCAAGAAGAACGACAACCTCGTTATATCGGCGATAGGATTAATTGCCGCACTCTGCAAAAATCAGGTCGATATAACTCAGCAGATAATGCAGGACATCGGTTTTCCATGGTTCCTCGAGATGCTCAACAGCGAGAAGGAAGACAGAGTAACGGCCGCTCAGCACTGCATTCAGGTATTGAATTTCATGTAAAAATTAAATTCACCAGGAGTGAACTTTCTTGTACTTATTTCACAAGTCGATTAAAAAAACTTTTTTCTTAAGTACTTGGCGTCGAAATGCTACCGCGTCTCTTGATATATTATTTTTATTTGCACCTTTGCAAAAAAATGTTTTTTGTAAGATGTAAAAAAGAGCGCTGTGTAGTTTTCAAATTTCTCGGCGCTGTTTTTTTACATTTTTGCAAAAAAATTATTTTTGTTAATACGAAAAAGCATCACTGTTATTCCAATTGGCCATGGAAAAGTTACCACTAAAAGGTATTCACTTTTGGAAGACTTTGACAGTTGTATCAAATAGAATGAAAGGCGTAATCTACCACACATCCGGTGTATAGGAGATTTGTGCTGGGTTGTAAAAAACACAACGTCGTATCACTAATCTCTTGAGTTTGTTTGTTCGTAACGTCTTGTCAGGTGAAAATAGTCATCAGATTGGAATATAAAAAATTAGAGAAGAAAATTGGAAACTGGAGAATTGGAGATTGGAAATTGGATTTCATTTTTTAAATCGAAACAATTTTAAAAATTATATGGAATAACCACCCTTTCCCGCAAACGCTAATAATAAAACATGGTAGCGAAAACCTTGCTTTTTTTAACATGTAATGTGATATATGTATTTAATCTGCTACTAATCGATAGATTTCAACAAGTACGCGTTATGACGAATTTTCATATTGAACTTTCCGAAAAAAAACTTGCCATCCAGTAACTAGTCTCAAAAGTGGCGTAATTGCACAAAAAATTTTCATAATTTTTTCTTTTTAATATTCATCATGACGAAGTTGATTAAAAACGATATTTTCCACTTTAACGGCGTATAACACAACTTTCGACTGACTAGATTTCTAAAAAATATGCATAATTTTGTTCACCTTAAACTGAACAAATTTCGTCTGAGAAATGTTTCGATACGATTGAATACTTCCAAGATATTATAATGTTTTAAAAAGTGGATTTACAGAAAAAAATCAAATATTTATAAAAATCATTTGGTCGGAAAAATCGATCGGAGGCCCAAATAAAAAAATACGTCTCTCCTCTTTTTCAAAACCGTTTTCGACAAAAAAATTCGCCAAATTTTTTAACGGGGTCAGGGTCAGAGCATGAAAAATTCCGGTGGAGTGCCCCATATATTATTTTTAATTATTTAATGGAAGTGTCTGTTCAGACCATACCGTGTGGGCACCGTGGCATGGCCATGGTATAATTAAATTTTCAGCGCAAATATACTGTGATACCGTTCACGGTATGTCCAACTCCCACGAGATGCAGCAGGAATAAACGAGCCGAGCTGGGATATACCGTGATGCCGCACACGGTATGCTTGAAAAGAACAAGCCCAATTTGAAAAGTACCGCGATGCCGTATGCCATGCGTCTATTAAATATGGTGCAAATCTAAATTCAAACGGGCCTAGGTGACCGTAATATAGTGCGCTATTTGCGCATCATGCATGATATCGTTTACACAGGCTTATTTTTATATCGTACAGTGCGTTTATTATCCTACGGTATTATTAAAAAAATCATTCGCCATGAGAATCGTCAACATACCGTAGCCATAATACGATAAATTTATAACGCTAAAAGTGGCTTGAACGCGGATAGCGGTTAACCGCTGTGACGAGAACACCGATAGTTACTGTCACTATAATTGCTGAATTCAAAACACTGATAGTGGTTACCCACGGTTAGTGTTCTAAATTTATCAAATTGAGGTCACGATGTAGTGACGTTTCTGGCGATAAATGTATTTGAAATAATGGCGCCTTGGAATAAATGTCATGCACCGTGTAAAGGCCGCTTTATGTTTCTAAAGCATACCGTGCGCGCTGCGCAAACAGTGCACGGTATTACCGCTACCTAAGCTCCGATTGAATTTAGATTTACACTGTATTGTCATAGACAAAAGCTATCCGACATCAAGATACCTTCAACGTTGGTCTTGTTTTTCTCAAGTATGCTGTGGTCCCAAGTATATGTATCCCTACCGTATTCGATGGGAATTAATCATACCGTACGCTGTATGCCAGTAAAATTGCACTGAGAATTGATTATACCGCGATCGTATCGCAGTATGATCCCAATAGGCATGTTGAATTTTTTAATCGCGTAGAATACGCGTATAATACGAGCATACGCGTTCAGCCTGTGCATTTGAGTGGGGAAGCACTCAAATAATATATAACAATATAATATAACAATAGTACTATATCAACTAATTGCTCTACAGTAGGAAACATTTGCTCGTTCATGAAGGTTTGAGTGCTAGTTACTTCTTTCCAAAATGCATCTACGTCAAGAGTGAAGAGCTGATTTTTTTAAAAGGATTAAAGGAGTTGAAGAATTTAAGCGAATACTGAAGGAAAAGCAAGTAAGCTTTGATTATCTCATTTCTCAAATGGTTTAAGATCGTTTCCGCTGATTTGAGTTTTTCCTCTTTTGCAACATAAGCAAAATACATCTTTAAAGCGTCCCAGTTTTCGAGAAGTTTGATAACGCATTTCTGCATTGACAGCCATCTCGTGTCTGATAACTTTAGAATTTTTCGCGTCTCGACATCTAAAAGTTCTTGAAATTCGGAGTATTGCACTGCGTTTCGCACTACCGGACACGTACGTAGCGACGCTGCGAATTAATTCTTCGCAGTTGCGAGGCGACATAGAGCAAGCTTTACGCGCGACTAGAGCTGACGAATGGCAATTGCAATTTAATACTACAAAGCCCGGCGCGTCGTTACTTTAAAAGATCATAAACGATTGGTGTATCCCCGTCATTACCGATGCGTTGTGGGAAGCCATGCCGACAGCGTTAGTAATCCCTTTGGTTCCCTTTAAACTCGAGGCAAGTTTTGAACGCGGTGTAAACTTTTTCAGCTGAACAATCGGTAGCATCTAATTCGAGTAACTCTAAAAGCTCAGTTAGGACGAGTTTCGTATGAGGCGAAACGAACTGAACGGGCACGCGAAGGGTTTTCGTGTCGATGATATCAGTGCTTTCGAAAACTTCGTTACTTTTGAAATCTCGACGAATTTCTCGAGTTCTCTCGCGCCTAGACAGTTTGTTATAATTTGCATACACTGGGCCCGGCCGAGCGCAGTGTCCTGTGCGATGCGAGAGTCCTTGAAAATATCTTTAATTAAAGGTACCAAGTGTTCAACCGTTTGAATCGCAATATTATGCTCTGCATAAAAAGCTGATAATTTTACTTCTGCGGTTTTCACGGTTGCCTTATGAGCGTCAGCCGCGTCTGGCTCAACAGCAAGCTTCTCGATTCGAACTGCAAGCGCGCGCTTCCGAATATGCGCCACACTCGCAGCATGCTTTTTTATTTCGCTCTTCGGTAAAAACCACACGCTACATTTTCTGGCAGCAAGTGCAAAACGCCTTCATTAGATCGTCTTCCAGTGCTTGCAGCCAGCCTGTGAACTCCGGAATTTGTAGCCAAGAACCGAGAAAAGACATTTTCTTACGCGTTTTGTTGGTGGTGAACCTTGATCGTTTTCAGCAGAGCTTGCCCCGGAAATCGGATATTATCCACCTCGATCTTATTAAATATTAATAATTGATATTCGCGATGTGACTACGATCAAAGTAAAAATGTTTTATTCGCGAATTGATAGCCCCCGATAAATAGCCCGCCAATGCACAACGATTTGAATGTACGCGAAGTTGAACTATGAAATGTGACACCTATGTGACGTATAAAGAAACGTTTTCCAATATCTATCAGCTGTTGCGCAAGACATTAAGTTGTCCGTTCGAACCCAGGGCGGTTTATTTTTACAAAAAATAACTTTAAAAAAATACTCTGTCGAGACCATAAAAATGTTGAACAAGTCATTTATTTCTATTTGTTCATTTCATGTTTTATTGTCAGGAGCAATACAGGGATTGCACATTGCATTATTTACTTTGTTCCATAAGAGTCATACATTTAATAATTTTTATATATATATATATATAGTACGCAATTGAAGTGGAACACGATTTTTTTCGCCAGTTTTGGCAACAGTTGGACCCTTTCACGTATACTTTCGCCAAAATAATCTAGTTCAACTTCAATTATCTATTACTGTATACAACCAATCTATATTCGTTCGTTACAGACGGTTTTGAACAGCTACAGCGGCATGGACAACAAACCGGAAATGAAGCCGGATCAGCAGATGTGCGAGAAGTACAAGAAGGAAATCGACACGGTACTTTCGTGCCTCGTGTCCAGCTTGACCGATCGAACGATATCCGGTCTCGCTCGTGACGCTCTGATCGAACTGATTATGCGCAACATCCACTACACGACTCTAAACTGGGCCGAGCGTCTCGTCGAGATTCGAGGATTGCAGCGTCTGATGGAAGTCGCCAGCGAGCTCGAGGAGTACAAGTACGAATCGGCGATGAACATAACATCATCGACTCAAACGGTGACGAGCGTTTGTCTCACGAGAATCTACGAGAACATATCCTGCGACGCAGCAAAAGAGAAATACATGAACGCCATAGACGAGTTCATAAAGAACAAGCTTCTGTCGCCGGATATAGAGTCAAAGGTTAGAGTCGTCGTCGCTATAACGACTCTACTGCTCGGTCCCCTGGACGTCGGTAACTCCATAATCGCTCGGGACGGTCTAATGCAGATGATACTTGTGATGGCAAGCACGGAGGACGCGCTGCAGCAGAAAGTTGGTTGCGAGTGCATCGTCGCGGTGGCGTCAAAGACTGACAAACCCAGCGCGATAATAGCTCAGGGGTTAAACATTCTGAAGATACTGTATCAGTCGAGGGATGACGCTATTCGTGTACGTGCCCTCATTGGGCTCTGCAAGCTCGGAAGTTCCGGGGGCAGCGAAGCGACAATCAGACCATTCGCCGACGGAGCGGCGAAGAAACTCGCCAAGGTTTGCAGGAGGTTCCTCATCAATCCGAAGGAGAACGACATGAGAAAGTGGGCCGTCGAGGGATTGTCCTACCTGACCTTCGATGCCGAGGTCAAGGAGAAGCTCATCGACGACAAGCAGGCCGTTCAGGCGATGATCGAGCTCGCGAAGACCGGCGACAAGGCCGTTCTCTACGGGGCCGTTACGACTCTCATAAATCTCTGCAACGCTTACGATAAGCAAGAGATAATACCGGAAATGGTGGAACTCGCTAAATTCAAGAAGTATCACATACCGGAGAAGCACGAGTTCGACAACCCGGATTTTGTCAACAAACGTCTGTGTGCTTTGGCGAACGCCGGTGTGACGACCGCTCTGGTGAGACTGTCGAAGATCGACAGTCAGAACGGCAAAGAGCTGATAGCCCGAGTCTTCAACGCGATATGCAGTCAGAAAGAAGTGCGGGGTATCGTCGTGCAGCAGGGCGGAGTGAAGGCTCTTCTGCCGCTCACTCTGAACGGCACGAGCAAGGGTAAGGAGCAGGCTTCGCAAGCTCTCGCCCGTATAGGTATAACCGTAAATCCAGAAACAGCTTTTCCCGGACAACATATGGTGGAGGTAATAAGACCTTTCTTAAATCTACTCGATCCTGAATTCTCGGCACTGGAGAACTTCGAGGCTCTGATGGCGCTTTGCAATCTCACTAGCGTCAGCGAGAACGCGAGAAAGAATATTCTCAACGAAGGCGGTTTCACGGAGATCGAGACGTACATGTACGACGATCACGATATGTTGAAGAGGGCAGCGATCGAGGTAGTCACGAATCTGATGATGTGCGAAGACACGATACCGTTCTTCGAGGGTAAGTATGACAGGGTCAAGTACCTCGTAATTCTCTGCGAAGAGGAGGACGAGCCGACCAGCCTTGCCGCTTCCGGTGCGCTCGCCATGCTCACGGCGGTGAGCGAGAAAGCTTGCAAGAAAATTCTCGACGCTAAGAATTGGCTGGAGACCATTCACTTCCTGCTCGCAAATCCCAATCCAGCAGTTCAGCATAGAGGTGTGACGATCATGCACAATATGATCAAGAGCACGAAAGAAGTGGCGGAGAAAATAATCGAGACGAACGTTATTGAGATTCTCATGGCACTGATGAAGAGCGACCTGGTGCAGGACAGCAAGATCAAAGAGATAGCTGCGAAGGTTTTGGAGGCTGCTGCCAAGTGGGATCTAATTCAGAAGACACCGGAAGAGAACAGCATGGAAGCTCCGGCTCCTGCGGCCACTACGGCTCCTACGGCTCCGAGTCCTCGCACATGAAACAAGGTGTGCAGTTTGCTGTTTCACAGACGAGCCGGTTGGACACCAATACGCGATCACCAGCCAATCACGGTTGTCTGTGGATGCTGTACGGCCTGTATGTGTTCCGTACGTAGTTCCGTGAACAATCAGCTTACTACAGCTAGTACGTCTTCTACGGCACCTGGGTCTCCCACGGCTGTTAAGACCCCAACGGTTCTTGCAGCTCCCACGGCTCCTACATCTCCTGGGGCTTCCACGGGTACTATGGCGCCCACGGCTCATGTGGCTGCTACGGCGCCCACGGCTCCTACGGCGCCGGGGGTTCTTGGGGCTTCCACGGCTCCTACCGCTCCTGGGGCGCCTACGGCTTCTGGGGCTCCTACGGCTCCAGGGGCTTTTAAGGCCCCCACGGCTCCTACCGCTCCTGGGGCGCCTACGGCTTCTGCCGCTCCTACGGCTCCTGGGGCGCTTGCGGCTGTTACGGCGCCCACGGCTCCTACGGCTCCGGGGGTTCTTGGGGTTTCCACGGCTTCCACGGGTACTACAGCGCCCACAGCTCCTACGGCTCCGGGGGTTCTAGGGGCTTCCCCGGCTTCCACGGGTACTACAGCGCCCACGGCTTCCACGGCTCTTACCACTCCTGGGGCGCCTACGGCTTCTGGGGCTCCTACAGCTCCTGGGGCTCTTAAGGCTCCCACGGCTCCTACCGCTCCTGGGGCGCCTACGGCTTCTGGGGCTCCTACAGCTCCTGGGGCTCTTAAGGCCCCCACGGCTTCTACCGCTCCTGGGGCGCCTACGGCTTCTGGGTCTCCTACAGCTCCTACAGCTCCTGGGACTCTTAAGGCCCCAACGGCTCCCACGGCTCTTGGGGCTTCCACAGCTTCCACGGCTCCTGGGGCTGCTACAGCTCCTGGACCTCTTACGGCTCCTGGGGCTCCGACGGCGCCCACGGCTTCCACGGATACTACGGCGCCCACGGCTCCTGCGGCTGCTACAGCTCCCGGAGCTTCGACGGCTCCTGAGGCTCCTACGGCTCCTGGGGCTCCTGCGGCGCTTGCGGCTGTTACGGCGCCCACGGCTCCCACAGCTTCCACGGATACTACGGCGCCTTCGGCTTCTGGGGCTCCTGCGGCTGCTACGGCGCCCACGGCATCCACGGCTCCTGGGGCTGCTACGGCTCCTGGGGCTGCTACGGCTCCTGGGGCTGCTACGGCTCCTGAGGCTGCTACGGCTCCTGAGGCTGCTACGGCTCCTGCAGCTCCTACGGCTCCTGGGGCTCCTGCGGCGCTTGCGGCTGTTACGGCGCCCGCGGCTTCCACAGCTTCGACGGATGCTACGGCGCCGTCGGCTCCTGGGGCTCCTACGGCTCCTGGGGCTCCGACGGCTTCTGGGGCTCCCACGGCGCCTGCAGTTCCCACGGCTCCTACGGCTCTTGGGGCTTCCACAGCTTCGACGGCTCCGGGGGCTCCTACGGCTCCTGCAGCTCTTACGGCTCCTGGGGCTCCTGCGGCGCTTGCGGCTGTTACGGCGCCCACGGATACTACGGCGCCCTCGGCTCCTGGGGCTGCTACAGCTCCCGGAGCTCCTACGGCTCCTGGGGCTCCTACGGCTCCTGGGGCTTCGACGGCTTCTGGGGCTCCCACGGCGCCTGCAGCTCCCACGGCCACTACGGCTCCCACGGCTCCTACGGCTCTCGGGGCTTCCACAGCTTCCACGGATACTTCGGCGCCTACGGGTTCTGGGGCTCCTGCAGCTGCGACGGCGCCCACGGCTTCCACGGATACTACGGCGCCCACGGCTCCTGGGGCTGCTACAGCTACCGGAGCTCCTACGGCTCCTGGGGCTCCTGGGGCTCCGGCGGCTTCTGGGGCTCCCACGGCGCCTGCAGCTCCCACGGCCACTACGGCTCCCACGGCTCCTACGGCTCTTGGGGCTTCGACCGCTTCCACGGATACTACGGCGCCCACGGCTCTTGGGGCTGCTACGGCTCCTGCAGCTCCTACGGCTCCTGGGGCTCCTGCGGCGCTTGCGGCAGTTACGGCGCCCACGGCTTCCACAGCTTCCACTGATACTACGGCGCCCTCGGCTCCTGGGGCTGCTACGGCGCCCACGGCTTCCACGGCTCCTGGGGCTGCTACGGCTCCTGCAGCTCCTACGGCTCCTGGGGCTCCTGCGGCGCTTGCGGCTGTTACGGCGCCCGCGGCTTCCACAGCTTCCACGGGTGCTATGGCGCCCTCGGCTCCTGGGGCTCCTACGGCTCCTGGGGCTCCGACGGCTTCTGGGGCTCCCACGGCGCCTGCAGTTCCCACGGCTCCTACGGCTCTTGGAGCTTCCACAGCTTCGACGGCTCCGGGGGCTCCTACGGCTCCTGCAGCTCTTACGGCTCCTGGGGCTCCTGCGGCGCTTGCGGCTGTTAGGGCGCCCACGGCTTCCACAGCTTCCACGGATACTACGGCGCCCTCGGCTCCTGGGGCTGCTACAGCTCCCGGAGCTCCTACGGCTCCTGGGGCTGCTACGGCTCCTGGGGCTCCGACGGCTTCTGGGGCTCCCACGGCGTCTGCAGCTCCCACGGCCACTACGGCGCCCACGGCTCCTACGGCTCTTGGGGCTTCCACAGCTTCCACGGATACTACGGCGCCCACGGCTCCTGGGGCTGCTACAGCTCCCGGAGCTCCTACGGCTTCTGGGGCTCCCACGGCGCCTGCAGCTCCCACGGCCACTACGGCTCCTACGGCTCTTGGGGCTTCCACCGCTTCCACGGATACTACGGCGCCCACGGCTCCTGGGGCTGCTACGGCTCCTGCAGCTCCTACGGCTCCTGGGGCTCCTGCGGCGCTTGCGGCTGTTACGGCGCCCACAGCTTCCACGGATACTACGGCGCCCTCGGCTCCTGGGGCTGCTACAGCTCCCGGAGCTCCTACGGCTCCTGGGGCTCCTACGGCTCCTGGGGCTCCGACGGCTTCTGGGGCTCCCACGGCCACTACGGCTCTTGGGGCTTCCACGGATACTACGGCGCCCACGGCTCCTGGGGCTGCTACGGCTCCTGCAGCTCCTTCGGCGCCTACGGCTTCTGGGGCTCCTGCGGCTGCGACGGCGCCCACGGCTTCCACGGATACTACGGCGCCCACGGCTCCTGGGGCTGCTACAGCTCCCGGAGCTCCTACGGCTCCTGGGGCTCCGGCGGCTTCTGGGGCTCCCACGGCGCCTGCAGCTCCCACGGCCACTACGGCTCTCACGGCTCCTACGGCTCTTGGGGCTTCCACAGCTTCCACGGATACTACGGCGCCCTCGGCTCCTGGGGCTCCTGCGGCTGCTACGGCGCCCACGGCTTCCACGGCTCCTGGGGCTGCTACAGCTCCCGGAGCTCCTACGGCTCCTGGGGCTCCTGGCGCTCCGACGGCTTCTGGGGCTCCCACGGCGCCTGCAGCTCCCACGGCCACTACGGCTCCCACGGCTCCTACGGCTCTTGGGGCATCCACAGCTTCCACGGATACTACGGCGCCCACGGCTCCTGGGGCTGCTACAGCTTCCGGAGCTCCTACGGCTCCTGGGGCTCCGGCGGCTTCTGGGGCTCCCACGGCGCCTGCAGCTCCCACGGCCACTACGGCTCCCACGGCTCCTACGGCTCTTGGGGCTTCCACAGCTACCGGGGATACTACGGCGCCCACGGCTCCTGGGGCTGCTACGGCTCCTGCAGCTCCTACGGCTCCTGGGGCTCCTGCGGCGCTTGCGGCTGTTACGGCGCCCACGGCTTCCACAGCTTCCACGGATACTACGGCGCCCTCGGCTCCTGCGGCTCCTGCGGCTGCTACGGCGCCCACGGCTTCCACGGCTCCTGGGGCTGCTACGGCTCCTGCAGCTCCTTCGGCGCCTACGGCTTCTGGGGCTCCTGCGGCTGCGACGGCGCCCACGGCTTCCACGGATACTACGGCGCCCACGGCTCCTGGGGCTGCTACAGCTCCCGGAGCTCCTACGGCTCCTGGGGCTCCGGCGGCTTCTGGGGCTCCCACGGCGCCTGCAGCTCCCACGGCCACTACGGCTCTCACGGCTCCTACGGCTCTTGGGGCTTCCACAGCTTCCACGGATACTACGGCGCCCACGGCTCCTGGGGCTGCTACGGCTCCTGCAGCTCCTACGGCTCCTGGGGCTCCTGCGGCTGTTACGGCGCCCACGGCTTCCACAGCTTCCACGGATACTACGGCGCCCTCGGCTCCTGGGGCTCCTGCGGCTGCTACGGCGCCCACGGCTTCCACGGCTCCTGGGGCTGCTACGGCTCCTGCAGCTCCTACGGCTCCTGGGGCTCCTGCGGCGCTTGCGGCTGTTACGGCGCCCACGGCTTCCACAGCTTCCACGGATACTACGGCGCCCACGGCTCCTACAGCTCCTACGACGCCTGGGGCTCCTGGGACGCCTACGGCTTCTGGGGCTCCTGCGGCTGCTACGGCGCCCACGGCTCCTACAGCTCCGGGGGTTCTTGGGGTTTCCACGGCTGCCACGGGTACTACAGCGCCCACGGCGCCCACAGCTCCTACGGCTCCGGGGGTTCTAGGGGCTCCCACGGCGTCCACGGGTACTACAGCGCTCACGGCTCCTACCGCTCCTGGGGCGCCTACGGCTTCTGGGGCTCCTACGGCTCCTGGGGCTCCGACGGCTTCTGGGGCTCCCACGGCGCCTGCAGTTCCCACGGCTCCTACGGCTCTTGGGGCTTCCACAGCTTCCACGGCTCCGGGGGCTCCTGCAGCTCCTACGGCTCCTGGGGCTCCTGCGGCGCTTGCGGCTGTTACGGCGCCCACGGCTTCCACAGCTTCCACGGATACTACGGCGCCCTCGGCTCCTGGGGCTGCTACAGCTCCCGGAGCTCCTACGGCTCCTACGGCTCCTGGGGCTCCTGGCGCTCCGACGGCTTCTGGGGCTCCCACGGCGCCTGCAGCTCCCACGGCCACTACGGCTCCCACGGCTCCTACGGCTCTTGGGGCTTCCACAGCTACCGGGGATACTACGGCGCCCACGGCTCCTGGGGCTGCTACGGCTCCTGCAGCTCCTACGGCTCCTGGGGCTCCTGCGGCGCTTGCGGCTGTTACGGCGCCCACGGCTTCCACAGCTTCCACGGATACTACGGCGCCCTCGGCTCCTGCGGCTCCTGCGGCTGCTACGGCGCCCACGGCTTCCACGGCTCCTGGGGCTGCTACGGCTCCTGCAGCTCCTTCGGCGCCTACGGCTTCTGGGGCTCCTGCGGCTGCGACGGCGCCCACGGCTTCCACGGATACTACGGCGCCCACGGCTCCTGGGGCTGCTACAGCTCCCGGAGCTCCTACGGCTCCTGGGGCTCCGGCGGCTTCTGGGGCTCCCACGGCTCCTACGGCTCTTGGGGCTTCCACAGCTTCCACGGATACTACGGCGCCCACGGCTCCTGGGGCTGCTACGGCTCCTGCAGCTCCTACGGCTCCTGGGGCTCCTGCGGCTGTTACGGCGCCCACGGCTTCCACAGCTTCCACGGATACTACGGCGCCCTCGGCTCCTGGGGCTCCTGCGGCTGCTACGGCGCCCACGGCTTCCACGGCTCCTGGGGCTGCTACGGCTCCTGCAGCTCCTACGGCTCCTGGGGCTCCTGCGGCGCTTGCGGCTGTTACGGCGCCCACGGCTTCCACAGCTTCCACGGATACTACGGCGCCCACGGCTCCTACAGCTCCTACGACGCCTGGGGCTCCTGGGACGCCTACGGCTTCTGGGGCTCCTGCGGCTGCTACGGCGCCCACGGCTCCTACAGCTCCGGGGGTTCTTGGGGTTTCCACGGCTGCCACGGGTACTACAGCGCCCACGGCGCCCACAGCTCCTACGGCTCCGGGGGTTCTAGGGGCTCCCACGGCGTCCACGGGTACTACAGCGCTCACGGCTCCTACCGCTCCTGGGGCGCCTACGGCTTCTGGGGCTCCTACGGCTCCTGGGGCTCCGACGGCTTCTGGGGCTCCCACGGCGCCTGCAGTTCCCACGGCTCCTACGGCTCTTGGGGCTTCCACAGCTTCCACGGCTCCGGGGGCTCCTGCAGCTCCTACGGCTCCTGGGGCTCCTGCGGCGCTTGCGGCTGTTACGGCGCCCACGGCTTCCACAGCTTCCACGGATACTACGGCGCCCTCGGCTCCTGGGGCTGCTACAGCTCCCGGAGCTCCTACGGCTCCTACGGCTCCTGGGGCTCCTGGCGCTCCGACGGCTTCTGGGGCTCCCACGGCGCCTGCAGCTCCCACGGCCACTACGGCTCCCACGGCTCCTACGGCTCTTGGGGCATCCACAGCTTCCACGGATACTACGGCGCCCACGGCTCCTGGGGCTGCTACGGCTCCTGCAGCTCCTTCGGCGCCTACGGCTTCTGGGGCTCCTGCGGCTGCGACGGCGCCCACGGCTTCCACGGATACTACGGCGCCCACGGCTCCTGGGGCTGCTACAGCTCCCGGAGCTCCTACGGCTCCTGGGGCTCCGGCGGCTTCTGGGGCTCCCACGGCGCCTGCAGCTCCCACGGCCACTACGGCTCCCACGGCTCCTACGGCTCTTGGGGCTTCCACAGCTTCCACGGATACTACGGCGCCCACGGCTCCTGGGGCTGCTACGGCTCCTGCAGCTCCTACGGCTCCTGGGGCTCCTGCGGCGCTTGCGGCTGTTACGGCGCCCACGGCTTCCACAGCTTCCACGGATACTACGGCGCCCACGGCTCCTACAGCTCCTACGACGCCTGGGGCTCCTGGGACGCCTACGGCTTCTGGGGCTCCTGCGGCTGCTACGGCGCCCACGGCTCCTACAGCTCCGGGGGTTCTTGGGGTTTCCACGGCTGCCACGGGTACTACAGCGCCCACGGCGCCCACAGCTCCTACGGCTCCGGGGGTTCTAGGGGCTCCCACGGCGTCCACGGGTACTACAGCGCTCACGGCTCCTACCGCTCCTGGGGCGCCTACGGCTTCTGGGGCTCCTACGGCTCCTGGGGCTCCGACGGCTTCTGGGGCTCCCACGGCGCCTGCAGTTCCCACGGCTCCTACGGCTCTTGGGGCTTCCACAGCTTCCACGGCTCCGGGGGCTCCTGCAGCTCCTACGGCTCCTGGGGCTCCTGCGGCGCTTGCGGCTGTTACGGCGCCCACGGCTTCCACAGCTTCCACGGATACTACGGCGCCCTCGGCTCCTGGGGCTGCTACAGCTCCCGGAGCTCCTACGGCTCCTACGGCTCCTGGGGCTCCTGGCGCTCCGACGGCTTCTGGGGCTCCCACGGCGCCTGCAGCTCCCACGGCCACTACGGCTCCCACGGCTCCTACGGCTCTTGGGGCATCCACAGCTTCCACGGATACTACGGCGCCCACGGCTCCTGGGGCTGCTACGGCTCCTGCAGCTCCTTCGGCGCCTACGGCTTCTGGGGCTCCTGCGGCTGCGACGGCGCCCACGGCTTCCACGGATACTACGGCGCCCACGGCTCCTGGGGCTGCTACAGCTCCCGGAGCTCCTACGGCTCCTGGGGCTCCGGCGGCTTCTGGGGCTCCCACGGCGCCTGCAGCTCCCACGGCCACTACGGCTCCCACGGCTCCTACGGCTCTTGGGGCTTCCACAGCTTCCACGGATACTACGGCGCCCACGGCTCCTGGGGCTGCTACGGCTCCTGCAGCTCCTACGGCTCCTGGGGCTCCTGCGGCGCTTGCGGCTGTTACGGCGCCCACGGCTTCCACAGCTTCCACGGATACTACGGCGCCCTCGGCTCCTGCGGCTGCTACGGCGCCCACGGCTTCCACGGCTCCTGGGGCTGCTACGGCTCCTGCAGCTCCTACGGCTCCTGGGGCTCCTGCGGCGCTTGCGGCTGTTACGGCGCCCACAGCTTCCACAGCTTCCACGGATACTACGGCGCCCACGGCTCCTACAGCTCCTACGACGCCTGGGGCTCCTGGGACGCCTACGGCTTCTGGGGCTCCTGCGGCTGCTACGGCGCCCACGGCTCCTACAGCTCCGGGGGTTCTTGGGGTTTCCACGGCTGCCACGGGTACTACAGCGCCCACGGCGCCCACAGCTCCTACGGCTCCGGGGGTTCTAGGGGCTCCCACGGCGTCCACGGGTACTACAGCGCTCACGGCTCCTACCGCTCCTGGGGCGCCTACGGCTTCTGGGGCTCCTACGGCTCCTGGGGCTCCGACGGCTTCTGGGGCTCCCACGGCGCCTGCAGTTCCCACGGCTCCTACGGCTCTTGGGGCTTCCACAGCTTCCACGGCTCCGGGGGCTCCTGCAGCTCCTACGGCTCCTGGGGCTCCTGCGGCGCTTGCGGCTGTTACGGCGCCCACGGCTTCCACAGCTTCCACGGATACTACGGCGCCCTCGGCTCCTGGGGCTGCTACAGCTCCCGGAGTTCCTACGGCTCCTAGGGCTCCTACGGCTCCTGGGGCTCCTGGCGCTCCGACGGCTTCTGGGGCTCCCACGGCACCTGCAGCCCCCACGGCCACTACGGCTCCCACGGCTCCTACGGCTCTTGGGGCTTCCACAGCTTCCACGGATACTACGGCGCCCTCGGCTCCTGGGGCTCCTGCGGCTGCTACGGCGCCCACGGCTTCCACGGCTCCTGGGGCTGCTACGGCTCCTGCAGCTCCTACGGCTCCTGGGACTCCTGTGGCTGTTACGGCGCCCACGGCTTCCACAGCTTCCACAGATACTACGGCGCCCTCGGCTTCCACGGCTCCTGGGGCTGCTACGGCTCCTGCAGCTCCTACGGCTCCTGGGGCTCCTGCGGCGCTTGCGGCTGTTACGGCGCCCACGGCTTCCACAGCTTCCACGGATACTACGGCGCCCACGGCTCCTACAGCTCCTACGACGCCTGGGGCTCCTGGGACGCCTACGGCTTCTGGGGCTCCTGCGGCTGCTACGGCGCCCACGGCTCCTACGGCTCCGAGGGTTCTTGGGGTTTCCACGGCTGCCACGGGTACTACAGCGCCCACGGCGCCCACAGCTCCTACGGCTCCGGGGGTTCTAGGGGCTCCCACGGCGTCCACGGGTACTACAGCGCTCACGGCTCCTACCGCTCCTGGGGCGCCTACGGCTTCTGGGGCTCCTACGGCTCCTGGGGCTCCGACGGCTTCTGGGGCTCCCACGGCGCCTGCAGTTCCCACGGCTCCTACGGCTCTTGTGGCTTCCACAGCCTCCACGGCTCTGGGGGCTCCTGCAGCTCCTGGGGCTCCTGCGGCGCTTGCGGCTGTTACGGCGCCCACGGCTTCCACAGCTTCCACGGATACTACGGCGCCCTCGGCTCCCGGGGCTGCTACAGCTCCCGGAGCTCCTACGGCTCCTAGGGCTCCTACGGCTCCTGGGGCTCCTGGCGCTCCGACGGCTTCTGGGGCTCCCACGGCGCCTGCAGCTCCCACGGCCACGACGGCTCCCACGGCTCCTACGGCTCTTGGGGCTTCCACAGCTTCCACGGATACTACGGCGCCCTCGGCTCCTGGGGCTCCTGCGGCTGTTACGGCGCCCACGGCTTCCACAGCTTCCACGGATACTACGGCGCCCACGGCTCCTACAGCTCCTATGACGCCTGGGGCTCCTGGGACGCCTGCGGCTTCTGGGGCTCCTGCGGCTGCTACGGCGCCCACAGCTCCTACGGCTCCGGGGGTTCTTGGGGTTTTCACGGCTGCCACGGGTACTACAACGAACACGGTGCCCACAGCTCCTACGGCTCCGGGGGTTCTAGGGGCTTCCACGGCGTCCAGGGGTACTACAGCGCCCACGGCTCCTACAGCTCCTGGGGCGCCTACGGCTTCTGGGGCTCCTACGGCTCCTGGGGCTCTTAAGGCCCCCACGGCTGATACAGCTTCCACGGATACTACGGCTCCCACGGCTGCTACGTCTTCCACGGATACTACGGCTCCCACGGCTGCTACGGCTCCCACGGCTGCTACGGCTCCCACGGCTGCTACGGCTTCCACGGATACTACGGCTCCTACAGCTGGTACGGCTTCCACGGATACTACGGCTCCCATGGCTGCTACGGCTTCCACGGATACTACGGCTCCCACGGCTGCTACGGCTTCCACGGATACTACGGCTCCCACGGCTGCTACGGCTCCCACGGCTGTTACGACTTCCACAGATACTACGGCTCCCACGGCCACCACAGCCACTACAGCCTCCACGGCTCCTGGGGTTCCTGCAGCTCCTACGGCTCCCACAGCTCCTGCAGTTCCCACAGCTCTTACGGCTCCTACGGCTGCTGCAGTTCCCACCTCTTCGACGGCACTTACGGCCCCCTCGGCTCCTACGGCCCTGACGGCTCCCACAGCCTCTACGGCTCTTACGGCTGCTGCAGTTCCCACCGCTTCCACGGCACTTACGGCCCCCACGGTTTCCACGGCAGTTACGGCCCCCACGGGTCTTACGGCCCCCTCGGCTCCTACGGCCCCGACGGCTCCCACAGCCTCTACGGCTCTTACGGCCCTCACAGCTCCCACAGCCCCCACGGCGCTTACGGCCCCCACGGCTCCCACAGCTCGGACGGCCCCCACTGCTCCTACAGCTCCAACGGCCCCCACGGCTGCTACTGCTCCCACAGCTCCTACAGCTCTCACAGCTCCTACTGCTCCCACGGCCCCTACTGCCCCCACAGCTCCTACAGCCCCCACAGCTCCGACGGCACCCACGGCTCCTACTGCTCCCACAGCTCCTACTGCTCCCACAGCTCCCACGGCTCCTACTGCTCCTACAGCCCCCACAGCTCCGACGGCCCCCACGGCTCCTACTGCTCCTACTGCTCCTACAGCCCCCACAGCTCCGACGGCGCCCACTGCTCCCACGGCTCCTACAGCCCCCACAGCTCCGACGGCTCCTACTGCTCCCACGGCTCCTACAGCTCCCACAGCTCCGACGGCCCCCACGGCTTCTACTACTCCCACAGCGCTTAAGGTTCCCATGGCTCCTGTGGCTTGTGTGTTTCCTGTCGCTCGTAGGGCTTCTGGGGCTCGCACGGCTCTTAAGGACCCCACGGCTGTTAAGGCCCCCACGGCTGTTAAGGCCCCCACGGCTGTTAAGGCCCCCACGGCTGTTAAGGCCCCCACGGCCCCCACGGCTTCTACTGCTGCCACGGCTCTTAAGGCCCCCACGGCGGTCACGGCCCCCGCGGATTCTACAGCTGCCAGGGCTCTTAAAGCTCCCACGACTGTCACGGCCCTCACGGCTTCTACTGCTGCCACGGCTCTTAAGGCCCCCACGGCTGTCACGGCCCCCACGGCTTCTACTGCTGCCACGGCTCTTAAGGTCCCCTCGGCTCCTGGGGCTCGTACGGCTCCCGCCGGTCCTGGGGCTCGTACAGCTCCCACAACTTCTACGGCCCCCACGACTCTGATAGCTCCCACAGCTCCCCCGGCTCCTGCAACTCCCACAACTCCTTCAGGCCCCACGGCTCCAGCAGCTCCCACGGCTCCCACAGCTCCAGCAGCTCCTCCGGCTCCAGCAGCTCCCACGGCTCCAGCACCTCCCACGGCTCCACCACCTCCCCCGCCTCCAGCACCTCCCCCGCCTCCAGCACCTCCCCCGCCACCAGCACCTCCCCCGCCACCAACACCTCCCCCGCCTCCAGCACCTCCTACCGCCCCCACGGCTCCTACAACTCTTACAGCCCCTACATTCTGTATAGCTCCGGCCGAAGAGACTCCTTCGATGAGTATGGAATGAAGAACGAGAATAATACTTCGAAGAGGTTGAAAAAACACACCCTGTTTCAGCATCGGTGCCTTAAACATGTTTTGAAATTCTGTTAAGTTTTTAATGCAAAGACGCTGACGTGGATATTTTCTTATCTAACGTAGATATCGTAGTTTCGTTGAAGGACGTTTCAAGATGAGACATTTAAATGAGCATTTTACATTTAGTTGAGGGAAACGATCATTGCCTACTTGAAACATGGACTATCGATTACTGAATCGAAGACTTCCCTGTATCTGTATAAACTTAATAGTTTTATTGTACGTAGAGATATTTTACTTTGTATAATATCTTGATAGTTAAAATATATTATCAATTTCTTTACTAAGAGTGTTACAGAGAGGAAGATAATAAAGATATTTTGACAGAACCTCGATTGGTCTGTTTGCGCTACTAACGGATGTGATGCCAATCCACGGTCACAACTTCAGGAATGAATTATTCAGATCTTGTTCCGCTGTTATAAGCGTGTTATGGTTCACGTCGAGCAACCAAATCGACAGGCAGTACGCTTCTGATGTAAATTTCTCTGCCGGGTGACTCTTGAAAGAGATGAACGGACTAAAATCGCCGCAGGCGACGTGGCAATGAAAATAATCGAAAATAAATGATATACAGATCTAAAGAAAGGAATACTTACTACCTTATCAGAGACACCGTGGGCATTGACACCTTGACTACTTTTGTTTCTACCTTGCAATCTTTGACAAAGGTTCGGGAAATCAATGCTTGGCACATTGTCACTGACGATAAGCTTTTTTCCTGCTATAAGCAGGGATGGGTAACATTGAATTAAAATTCAGACTTGAATAGTATTCCATTCGAAAAAGTATTTAAATAATGTTTCTAAATATTTTTTCGAGTGGTACTCCATTCGAAAGTGTATTTAATCGTGCTTTTAAATACAGTTTTCGATTTTTCCGTGCTACAGGGCGGGCTCGCGTAGGTGAGTCGCGCGGGACTGGGAGTATTTTCGTAAAACACAAAACTCATAAACGGTGAAAAAATTGGGACAAGTACATTTACAGCCAAAAAACACCATAAGTGACCTAAAAAACTTGGGGTGACTGACAGTTGAAAGAATGCGACCTGTGAATCATGGCCAACCTCATCATATCGAAAGTCTCTAGCGTAGTTTAGGTTCGAAATCTTTATAACTAAATATTAAAAGTTTCCACAGTCAAATGAAATTTCCGTCTAGAATCGCTATAGTTTTGCGTACTTTTTTCAAAAACTTTAATGGTACAATGATTTTTGCGATAAATATAAAAATCCTAATGAATCATACATCGCACTCACTACCTGACGAACGCCTACCCACTATATACTGGAAGAAAATGTAAATTTTCTTCCAAACAGCCGTCTAAAGTGGAAAGCGATTTTTAACCATCCCGATCGGTTAATAAATCAGACAGATAGAATATCCGGGCTCAAATACAATTTCAATATAGGATTACCGGAGGCGTTTGCATAATACAGTTCAAAACGCTTTATAACACAATGATTTTCATGAGAAATATCCAAATCAAGACGGACACGCGTTCCGTATGCACCATCTAGGAACTCCTACTGACTGCTGTTGTGTTTTCCAAAATACACCGATACGCAAATCTAACGAGAATAGTCTGTTATAAACGCACTTCACTACAAAAGTAATTACTACAGGTCCATTACGATTTCACGAGGCGTGTCAATTAGTCACTTATAAACTTTCACCCTCAAATGTTTGTAAACTGTCTTCAACAAAGTTCGTCACCAAAATCCTTCGTGAAATGTTCGTTCAAACGCGCACCAACGAATTGACGAATCCCACCGCTGTCACCAATGTGATGTGGGATTTGCCGCGAATCTATTATTATCTCGTCGAGATGGCGCGAGAGTCCGTTTCGCCCGTGGAACACGAAGGTGTTCGACTCGCGGTGCGCGGGAATTATGAGATGGAGTTATTAAGGTGGTTGCGGAGATAACCGAGAAACAAAACGTTATAGTTGAAGTTTTAACTGAATGTATATGTATTGTTACAGATTTTTACTCGAAAGCTTGATGCTCACAGTTCGAAGTTCTAACGTATTCTACCCTTTGTATTTGTACAAAATTTCTTGCTGGATGATTCTTGACGATGGGGCTTCTTCGAAATCCAGGAGTAGGAGGTGGTTTGCTTTCTCCAGTGGGTGAGTTATCCAATCGTAAGTCAGGTCCCGCCCCGCCCTCGTCGTTCGCGGCGTCCACTCGAGTTTCTGGGGTAGTCCAGGGTTGTCCAAGGCGGGTGAAAGCGGCCACACTGTTTTACAAGCTACAGCCCCTTTGTTACCCGTTTGAAATGTCGCAGATCCCGTTCTACAGTTGTTTACCAGCTTATCTGCTTTTTCCCTCGGAATGAGGCGTCCACATGTGGCATCCACTCCTTAGCGAAAGTTCCTCGCTCAAGGGTTTTATGGCCCTTCACTTGAAAGGGTCGGGGCAGGCCTCCGCGCTCCGAAAGAATTTTCCATGATGTGTTTTCTCGTCGTTAGCCCTCGTTGAATGTCGATGGTTATATATAGTTATTCTATTGCGACGGTTTGAGTCAGAAGTTCAGAGGTGTTTTCGATTAGCCGTTATAATGATGGTGCGCATGCGCACAATCGTTTTCTGGTACGAATTTCCACCAAAAAACGGCCGAGCGCATGCGCATGATCATTTTTTGGTGAAAATTCGTACCACAAAACGACTATGCGCATGCGTAGTCACGTTGTAATAACGAAAAAACGCCAAATCGAAAGCACCTCTTACTTCATGAGGGCAAATTCGAGCTTTCATGTAGTATGCAGTCGGGAGAAGTTCCTAGATGATGCGTACGCAATGCGTGTCGGTCATTTCGATATTTCGATTATTTCGGTATAGGTAATGAAAATCATTGCATTAATTAAACTTTTTTACTATTGTTAAGCATGCAAATCGGGGCATACCCGATGCTCCGGATACCCGGGCTTTCACCCGTCCTCGTCGAGATTCTCGCGAGCAGGTTACCGCGCCGGTTCCGCGCGGAAGGAAATAAGACCGAGGATGGTAAATTATACTTTAATGTCACACCGCACACCACTACACACTTCCGAATATCATTAACAACTAATGGTAAACGTTTAACTCAAGTTCGTTCCACACTTATAATCTACGTTCGATCTCGCTCTCGATTCGCCCGTCCTTTTACGCTCGACCGTACTCGCTCACGTCCGTACTCGCACTCTCCTCACACATCACACGCGCCTCACCATGCCTCTCTCCCGACCCTCCCACGGTCGGTACGGTAGGGTGCGCGCTTACCGCGTCGCTCTCGTTAACCCTTTTCCTAACACTATATCATGCAACATCTCAGGTTATTCTATATGAAAATTCTATTTGAGCGTAGACATTCTATCTGTTCTACATAAACGGTTTCGGGCAGCAATATGCTAAAAAGCCGTCGTAGAATTTCCAATCCGACCAATCGATTTATTAACCGATCGCTTTGGCTAAAAATCGCTTCGCACTCAAGACGGATGCTTGAAAAAAAAATTATAATTTTTTTGCAGTATGCAGTAGGTAGGCGTTCGTAGGTAGTGAGTTCGATGCGTATCCATTGCGATTTCGAAATTGATCACTAAAGTCATTGTACCATTAATCTTTATGCTAGAATATGCAAACCTATCCAGGCATTCTATACGGAAATTTCATTCGACCGTGGATACCTTTAATATTCAGTTATAAAGATTTCGGACCTAAACTACGCTAGAGACTTTCGATACGGTGAGGTTGGCCATGATTCACAGTTCGCATTCGGTCAACTGTCTTTCACCCGTATATTAACCGGCGTACAGATAATCGAATATGAACAATCAATTTGTGGAGCAAAGGTTAGTGCAGTAAAGGGAGTGGGAAAACCGTTGTGTATAGCGAATGAAGAGAGTGTGTAGGATCGTGCGTGTACAGAGAGTGATGTGGAGAATTGGCATTGTAGAAAACAGAGTTGTTGCGAGCGCGGTGATTGGTGGAAATCCAGAGAAGCCAGATCTCTCGCCCTTATAAGCGCGGTGATTGGTGGAAGTCCAGAAGGCAGCTTTGGCCGAACTGACAGTTCGAATTCGTGTACTCTTTTGCATGAAACCGCGTGAAATGTCAATTTATCAATAAATACAATATTTCCGAGTAACACAAGCGAACGAACAATGGGTTTGCTGACGGTGCTGAAGAAGTTGAAGCAGAAGGAAAAGGAGATGAGGATTCTCATGCTGTGAGTAAATCCGAGACCGTCTCACAGCTTTTAGGTTATGTATGACGAACAGTGTTTTGACTTTTCGTAATCGCAGCGGACTGGACAACGCCGGCAAGACGACGGTTCTTAAGAGAATAAGCGGCGAGCCAATAGACACGATATCTCCGACCCTGGGCTTCAACATAAAGACTCTGGAGCACGGAATATACAAGCTGAATATCTGGGACGTGGGTGGACAGAAGTCTTTGCGTTCCTACTGGAGAAATTACTTCGAGTCGACAGACGGATTGATATGGGTCGTCGACAGCGCGGACAGACGGCGGCTGGAGGATTGCAAGGCAGAACTTTACAAGCTGCTCCAGGAGGAGAGACTCGAAGGTGCAAGTCTTCTCGTTCTAGCCAATAAGCAGGATCTTCCCGGAGCTCTGTCTGCTCCGGAGATCGCAGAGATTCTGGAACTGCCTACCGTCAAGACTCATCACTGGCAAATTTACAAGTGTTCGGCCGTCACGGCGGAAAATCTTTTGGAGGGCGTCAATTGGATCGTCGACGACATAGCCGCGAGAATATTTTATCTCGATTGATTAATCTGAGTTATGGTAAATCTCGCAACACTCGCACTAGTTCCTAAATCACTTGTATTATCCGTAACTCGTATATTCCAATTTTTTTTTTTTATTAAAATTTTAAAAAATTAATATTCATGCGTTTTTCTCAAGCGTTCGTAAGGTCGTGGGTATATTTTCTATCATTGTAAAATTGCACGTATAAAAGCATAAAAGTATCGAATAATTTGCGTTTTTTTTTTTTTCTAATCGACAATCCAGAATGTATCGATGATTATCGCGGGCGGTAAGGAAGATTGTAATTGATTATTTTTTTATAGCGCTGGCCATTTATGACCACAAGCAATTCCTTGGATGAAACGTAATTGATATGCGGTTCATCTAAGAATTTACATTTAATCATAGATGGTCTGCACTGTTAAAATACGTAATTACATTTATTGCAGACTGGGTTTGGTGTGAGTGAGAAGGAAAGTTTTCATACAGAATATTTCTACAGAAAAGCTCCAAGAGGAGAGACTGGAAGGCGCCAGTCTCCTTGTTCCAGCCAACAAGCAAGATCTTCCTGGAGCTCTGTCGGCTCCGGAAATCGCGGAGGTTCTGAAACTGCTTACCGTGAAGACTCATCACTGGCAAATCGACAAGTGTTCGGATCGTCGACGACATAGTCGCGAGAACGTTTTATCTCGATTGATTAATCTAACTCACGGTAAATCTCACAACACTCACACTAGTATCTAAATCACATGTATTATCGGTACCTCGTGTATTCCAATAAAATTTTTTTCGTTAATATTCATACGTTTTTCCAAACATTTATAAGATCGTCGATATATTTTCTATCATTGTAAAATTGCAATTATGAAGGCATAAAAGTATCGACTAATTTGAGGGTGTACGATTTTTTCTGATCGGTGTTCCAGCATGTGTCGATAATTACCGCGCGTCGGCAATAAAGACCGTAATTGATTATTTTTTTTATAGCGCTGACCATCTATGACCAAAAGCAACTTTTTAGACGAAGTTGAATTGATATCTGATTCCGTGTAAGAATTTGCATATGATCATAGATGGTCTGCGCTGTTAAAATGCTTAATTACAGTTTTTATTACCGACTGGATGTGGGGCGAGTGAGAAGGAAAAGTTTCATAACGATTTTTTTTTTTTTTTTACAGCAACATATGCGACAGACGTATTTTATTTTGGGGAATTTCGCTTGGCAGCCTTTTTTTTGCCAGCTTTCTTCTTCGTCTCCGGCATTGGCGGCGGAGGTCGCGTGTCTGGAAATTCGTTCAAGTAATGTTCCTTCAAAGCCACCTGATCGACGAAGCCTCGGCGAACCGCGAAAGCATTCGCAATCTCGTCGACGAGAGAATCCGACAGTTTGAGCTTAAATCGTTTCACCGATTGCTCGAACTTTGCTGCAGAAGATAAACGATTCGTACTCGAGCGATCGTCGCGAATCTTAAGGGGAAGTGAAACAGCTTTGCGTGCGAGACAGATAGTTGCAATTTTCAAATTAACTTTATTAAATGGTGGTAATTGTTTTGAGAAAAAAATTAATTCGGGCCGGATGCGAAATTACCGTGCGCAACTAGCTCGAATTCCTGTTTTCCTCAAAAAAATTGTCAGCCTTGAGAAAAGTTAATTACAGTTTTCATTACCGACCGCGATATTTCACTTTCCCTTAAAAGCAATCTGGAGCACTTTTTAAGACCTCTGGGTACTTCTTCGTCCTCGAGAGTCAGGACAAAGTGTCCGAAGTCCTTCCTAAGCTTTTTCTTCTTCGTGTTCATAGCTTCGTAGTTCGCTCTTCTGAGAAATATTCTTCTGGGATTCGGTCCAACGAGCTTGTAATTGCTCAGGATTCCGCCGATCACGACATCCAACGAGGGCCTCTCCCTGCCAAGCGTCTCCAGCGTCTGGACGATATCCTTGTTTGCCCAGACGTTCTGCAGATCCAACGTCCGCAACTGCAGTCCGGGTGATCTTTCGGGAATCAGCGTCTTGACCAGAGCCAATGCACCTGTCGGCTCCAAGGGATTATCCCCGATCCGAAGTACCTCGAGACTGACGTTCTTCGACAATGCTTTGGCAATCTGTTCTCCCTCGGTCGCCGTAAGCCGGTTACCTGCGACAAGTTCTTCGGACATTACCCATATAACACGCAATATTTTGAAATTATTTTAGAAATGTTTAAAATCGTTCAAATCTTACGAAATATTTCTGAAATATAATGAAAATAATGTTTTTAAATATTCTATAAAAATATTTCAATTTCGTTTCTCAAATATTTCAGAAACATACTTAATCTTTCAGGACACACCTGAAATATTTCTGAATCATAGTGACAACATTTTTTTTAAATATTTTCAATTTTATGTTTTATCTAAATATTTCTACGATTGTTTTCGTGTTTATGCAGATGTGTATATGCAAATTGTAGTGGTGATGCAGTCTTTGACGTTTCGATGAAATGTTTAAAAAACATTTTGGAAACATTTCAATGTAAGATTGACGAGCGGACAAAAAAGTATTTTCAAAATGTTTCAAAAATCTTTCACAAATATTTCTTAATATTGGTGAATCATTTTTAATATTTCAAAACAATATTTTTTAAACCTTTCAAAAACATTTCCGGGCTATTTGGGTATCGTCGGTGCCCGAGAAGAGTTACCTGTTAAATCGAGTTCACGGAGGCTCTGCGATTTCGCCAGAAAGGAGCACAGAAACGAGGCGCAATCGCTCCCGAGATCGTTCCAGGACATATTGAGATACTCGAGAGTTGTATTTCTCGTTAAAGCTGGAAAAAACATTTTCGAAAAATCTCTACCGGACAAAGAGTTCCAGGATAGATCGAGACGCTTCAGAGTATCGGTTTGGGTGAGCATAGTCTTCAGAAATTCAGCGCTATCGTCGCTGAGGCGATTGTCCGATAAATCAACGTTCTCCAGTACGTTGCTGTGATAAATAGCACTCGCTATGTGTTTCAGGCCCTCGTCACCGACGTCGCAACGACTCAGATCGAGCTCCACGAGTGATGGAGCAGTTGCGATGCCTTCTTCCAATTTCTCTGCACCTTCCGCACCGATTCGACACCCGGAGAGTCTGAGACACGATATGATACCGTTCGACACCAACAAATCGTTGAGGCCGCTGCACGCGTCAACGGTCAAACGATTATCCTGCAAAAAATTTTTTTTTTCAAGCGTTGAAATTTCAAATAACATGAAGCTTTATTTCCATGTGAAATATCGCGGTCGGTAACATAAACTACCATGCAATTTTTTTCCCAAAGATGCCGATGCCTCGGCGTCCAAAGAAAACAGGATATCGCTGTTGAATTTATAAATGCATTGGAATTCAATTTTTTTTTTTAAGTTAAACTTTTTTTTTTCAAGCCTTGCAATTTCAATCACATAACGCTTTACTTAATAGCATGTGCCATATCGCGGTCGTTGACAAAAACTGCCATACTATATTTTTTTCAAAGGATTTCGAATCTTCGACATTCAACGGAAATAGGAATTCTATTTTTTTAAAGCTAAACATTTTCTTACACCGTTAAAATTTCATATAACATAGTGATTTACTCATGTGAAATGTCGCGTCCGGTAATAAATAAAATCTGCAATGCCACATTTTCACGGATGCCGAATATTCGGCGTCAAAGGAAATAGGATACTGCAGAATTGATAGATGCAGTGAAATTTTATTTTAAAAAAAGTTAAACCTCAGAGTTTAAGCATCTTTGAAAAAAAAAATTGCATTATATTTTTTGTTACCGTCGGAGCTAGTATAAAATGCCCTCGATTTGAATGATCCATATTTCCACCCACCGTCAGGTCTATCGTTTGAACGGAAGAATTGTCGCGAATAGCTTCGCAAATTGGCCGAACGATTCTAGGGTCGAGGCCGTAGTATCTCAAATTGATCGTGTCCGTTCGAAGCATCTCTTTCACTGAATTTATCGGTCTGAGTCCCATCGTCTTAACGATATCGGCGAATTTCTGAATACCATCCTCCTTGTAGCTCACCGGCGGTTGATCGATCACCCAGAATCCGGGCACCAAGCCTGGATCCTCGGGTACGGGATAATCGTTGAAGATATTTAAAAGTTTTAGCTGCGAGTCGCTTATGTGAACGGTTTTGAAGCAGAGAAAGGTGCTTGCGTCGCTCGAGGATTCTTCGTCGCTTAGCTTTTCTTCTTCCTCCTCGTCGCTCAAGATCGTCTTTATAGATTCGTCGTCGCCTCTCCAACGGTCCATCTGCAACAATTCCACAGCCCTTTCGACGATCGAACGCATAAAAAATAACAACTCGCAGTTGGTGAAAAAAAATTAATTAATAAAAATGCGCACCAATAAAAAAATGACTTTGCAAATTAAAATTTTTTTTTTTCATTTCAACATTAAAGAAAGTTTTGTAAAATTTAAAAAAAAAATTAATTTAAAATGAGTATCAATAAAAAAACATTACTTTACATTTTAAAATATTTTCTTAATTTAAAAATTAGAGAAAGTTTTGTAAATAAAAAAAAAAATAAAAAATTTGTACCAATGAAAACAATTACTTTACAAATTGAAATATTTTTTGAATTAATAAAATTAGAGAAAGTTTTGTAAATTACAAAAAATAAAATAACGAGGCGTTGCAATTGGTGAAAAAAAAATTGTGCATATCGTTCGAATTACACCCATGAGCTTCTGGAATTTCTCTCTCTTCTCGTGCTCCAGTGCCGCAGCTTCTCTCTCGCGTTCCTTCATCACTCGAGACGCGTAAGACACGAAAGACGACACCGGTTCGACTTTCGAATGGGGAAAATCCGCGTCATCAGTCGGTCTCGTTAGCGGCGACGACTCCTCGGATTTCCAGATCTCCTCCTCTTCGCTCTCCTCCCCGGAGTCTTCGAACGACTCGTCTTCATCCCCGGCGAACACGAATTCCGACCGCTGGACAAAGGGAGAGCCTCCAGTCTATAACCGGATTTGCTTAATTATTTTCGATCAAGCGATCTCTTTCATTCGTTCGACCGTCTCTGAATCAGCGACGCTCTTTCGAGGAGTCATCACTATCTTCCTTCCTCACACTCCCGGACAAATTTGCCACGGAGATTCCTCCGGACGTACGCCTAATCTTTTACCCTACAGCGCCGCACATGCGATTGGTTGAGCGTGACCGTTTAAAGAATTTCTTTATTTTTTATTTTTCTGCAATTTGTCAATTTAAGTTTGTGGCGCATAACTTCGTTTCTATAATATTAAAACTGTCTGTGCGAAATCTTGACGAACGGTTTGCTAGCATGATCAATTAATGACGTTTTGATTTAACTACAATTAAACCAAAAAAATATACGCTTAGCTTGGTGGAAATTCATTTTTTTTTTTTTTTTTTGGGATTTAAGTAACCTTATTAATATTAAAAAATGTAATAACTTGCGGTAGAACATCACACAATATTTTGTGGGCCTTTAATGGGGTGATAAAATATGTGATCTTCTAGCACTGCAGCTTTGTCTTGTGTAGCGTAACCGCGGAAGAAAATCTTTTTTTTTTGACAATTTGTAAATTCAAGTCTCTGCGTATAACTTCTATTTTATAATATTGAATCTATCAGTTTTACACCTCGAAAGACGTGTTTCTAGCATCATTTCGATTTAGTTATAATTGAACTTAAAAAAAAATAGAAATTTTCGGCAATGCTTTGGCCCAAGTTAATTTTTTTTCTTTAAATGATCATATAAATATTTAGAAAAAAAATTGATAACTCGGGCTATAACGTCACACATATTTCTTCGACGGTTGATTATGTGAAAAAATATGTGTGGCGTTCCGGGGTTATTGAGCGTTAGTTAATTTATTTTTGTTTTTATTTTTTTGTAGACGTACGCGGTCCTCCATGATCTTCAACGACGAGAGCGACGTTGCATCGTCAGGATAGTCTTCGATTTTAACGATACCTTTGCGCGTGGAATAACTGTAGAGGAAGAGATAACGGGACTTCTCGCTCGGTCTATCCAAGGATTACGGAACCGTGCTCAACTGACAGAAATTTGACATTCGCTCGGCGAGTTTTTCACTC
Source organism: Amblyjoppa proteus (assembly GCA_963922035.1). Lineage (NCBI taxonomy): Eukaryota > Metazoa > Arthropoda > Insecta > Hymenoptera > Ichneumonidae > Amblyjoppa > Amblyjoppa proteus. The sequence continues at coordinate 12,962,516 of OY998233.1, forward strand.
GTCGTTTCACCGGACGACGACGACGACGGCGAAGAGACAGAACGATCCGTCGGCAAGGCGAGATATTAATTTCACGCTCTTGGGCGAATATCCTCGTGATCGTATTAGTCAACCTTCATCATAATACCACACACAGGATTCTCAGCGTCCAAGCTCTCACTCTCCTAATAGCCCAGCTGCGGCTCACGAGCGTCTGCACGCAATAATACCTTATTTCATTTCGGTAAAAATTCTCTCGGTCATCCTGCAGGGATATTACAGTATAATCGTGAATAAATCCCGTTACACGGCCCAGAGACAACATCTAGACGAAACCGACGCATTATAAATGTTTTCGATTAGTTACTTTTTTTATTTCATTTTTTTTTTTTTTTTCTTCACGTTCCGCGACTATGAACAATATAGTCGAGCGGCAAAGGGATAAATCTCTCCCGCAGCATCTTAATCTTAATATAAAAGTATTCTTAAATGTTGGAAATAAGATCGAGTTTGTGTGTACAAAGTCGTGTTGCCAGGGACGTTTGTATCGTGCGTTATGTGAAAAAGAGGAACCTACTGGACTTTGTGTCCAATGTACCTTGATGGCCATCACCTTATAAATATTTTCGATTCGTTTTTTTTTTTCAACTTTTGTCGTTGTGGACAATATAGTCGAGCGCAACCCTAGCAGGTCGAGACACCGAAAAAAAACACCGAGAAAACACTCAGTTCTTTTGTTCTATTTGTACGACCGAAAAAGAGGCGAAAGCACTGAAAAACCACCGAAATTGTCAACCGTTTGAAACTGGAAGTTCCAGTCCGGGTGACAATTTCGGTGGTTTTTCAGTGCTTTCGCCTCTTTTTCGGTGGTTCAAATAGCACAAAAGAACTGAGTGTTTTCGCAAAGGTTTTCAGGTAGTTTTCTAGTATTCTGTCGGTCTCCCAACCTGTTAGGGAGGTGATAATCTTAATTTAATCTTAATATAAAATCTTAATATAAAATTAAGATTTTATATTAAGATTAATCTTAATATAAAAATATTTTAAAATGTCATAGAGATAAGACCGAATTTCTGTGTAAAAAGTCGTGTTATCAGGGACTTCTGAATCACGCGCTAGGTGAACAAGAGCAACGTACTGGACTTTGTCCGATGTACCTCAGTGGGCATCGAATTATAAATATTTTCGAGCCCTTTTTAAATTTTTTTTTCTTGAAACTTCCGCTCCCGCAGCATCTTAATTTTAATATTAAAAAAAATGTTACAGACATAAGATCGAATTTCTGTATGTACAGTAGTGTTGTCAGAAACGTCTGTATCACGCGTTGGTTGAACAAGAGAAACTTTCCGAACTTTGTCTGATGTACCTCGATGGCCGTCGCATTAATCACTCCTTGGCGAGAGACGAAGAAAATAGGGATAGATGAAATTTTGAAGAAAACGTGTCCTTAGCTGAGAGCCGAACGACTCGGAGCGAACGGTGAACAGGCGTTGATGATAGGAAGTCGAGCGAACGATCGTCGCGTTCACACGGCGTTTCTCTTCATTCGGGGCCTATGTCACGGAGATGACTCACTTGATCTGGCTATTCGTCAAGTGGTTCCTCTTGACCATTGTATTGTAATTTTGTGAGCGGGCGAGAGGCTTCAATTAACAATTAAGCCCTTGTCTATATATATACTTACATTAGGCTTGCACATGGGAGAGCGGGGCAAAATGGACCAGCCAAGTGGTTCGTGGAGCGCTTTCGATTTATCCGAAGAATTTTCACTTTTTCTTGAGACCCAAAATTAATGTGCTACACTCATTCGGCACGTCTGAACAAAATTAAAAAAAAACATATCGGCAAAATGGATCTTCTTGCGCTTGTAGTGAAAATTAGTGAGATTAATTGTGTAAAATATATCAACTTACGGGCTGCTTTTTACATTATTTTCTTGACAGTATATGTACTTTTAAAATATTTAAAATGATGTGGGGCAAAATGGACCGCAAAAAATGGTACGAAATTTATTTTTGACTCATTTTGCCCCACCTATATATACTTTTCACCACTCTCCTCTATACAAGAGTGTAGAAAAGCTCTCTCGATTGCCATTGTCGAACTATACCGTTTACCAAAGAACACTATGAACTCACAATGGTCATCCTTCGGGAATTTACCTTTTTTTTTTTTAGATTCCTTTACAAGGTACCTGTCGAGCTCTCCGACTCGTTAGCTTAAGAACGTCGTCTTCGTCCTAAAATTGGAAAAAAAAATTTATGTCTGTCCCATTTTGCTTCACCTATAAATTTTCCCTACTCTCTCCTATAGAAGAGTGCAGAGAAGCTTTCTCGATCGCAGCTATCGCCAACGCAGTTTTGTACACAGTCTCGCACCCGGAGAAGAGCTAAACCGTTTACCAAAGTACATTATAAAGTCACAATGGTCATCCTTAGGGAATTTACCCTTATTTTTTTGTTTAATCCCTTTATGATGTACCTGTCGAGCTCTCCGACACGTTCGCGTAGAAAGAGCGTCGTCTTCGTCGTCGTCTTCGTCCTAAAATTGGACAAACTTATTTCTGTACCATTTTACCCCACCTGTAAATTGGTCCCTACTCTCACCTGTGCAAGTGTGCGGAGGAAGCTTTCTCGATCGTCATTATCGCCGACGCAGTTGGCACATAGTCTCGCACCCGAAGAAGAGACTTGCACCGTTCACCAAAGAACAGTATAAAGTCACAATGGTCATTCTTCGGGAATTTACCTTTTTTTTTTTTTTTTTTAAATCCCTTTACAAGATACCGTCGCCTTCGTACTTGTAACGATCGAGCGGAGAATTTGGGCACTCGTAGATATTAGTATTGCAGATGGACCGGCGAAATATCTTCGGAGAGAAAACATATGAGAAGAGAAAACATATCACCGGGATTCGAATCCGGATTAATCGGTTACTGAGTAAGAGCGCTAATCACTGCGCCAGTGTCACCTATATGTTTCTCTCATTCGAATCGTCCTCTTATATGCAATGCAGAGCCGTCACATACTAATATTGGAAGCAATATATGAATGTCCCATTTTGGCCCACATATACATTTTACACTACTCCACCCCTACGCAAGAGTGCAGAGGAGGCTTTCCCGATCGTCATTATCGCCGACGCAATTGGCACATAGTCTCGCACCCCGAGAAGACCCGCACCGTTCGCCAAAGAACAGTATAAAGTCACGATGGTCATCGGCATCCTTCGGGAATTTATCTTTTTGGTTTTTTTTTTTTTTTTTTTTTTTTTTTTTTTTTTTTTTTTTTTTTTTAATCCTTTCACAAGGTATCCGTCGAGCTCTCCGACACGTTCGCGTAGGAAGAGCGTCGTCGTCTTCTTCGTCGGTTATACTACGTGCCCTTCGTTCCTCGCTCTCACCGTTCTCCTCACTCGAAAAGCCGCGCACTCGCGGCATCCACTCCCGGAAATCACGTTTGTCTGTGAGATTCCGCGATCTCTGTGATTTGAATGCAAGGTAGAGAGAGAGAGAACCGGCGAACCGAGTGAACCGCCGTATGCTCTCCCGCACCGTCGCGGTACACTTTGCCAAGAGCGCGGAACAACACTTGGCACATTCGGCCCAGGGCAGAGTACGCGACACTCGAGGATTATGCAGTTTGGAATAATGTTGAACAAATTTTTTTTTTTTTTTTTTTTTTTTTTTTTTAAGATTGTACTTTTTATTGAAACTTTTTTTTTTTTTTTTTCATCATCATCGTTATAGCTAACGTTTTGAGGGCGGGAAGGAAAATGGAATGCGGGAAAGATCGGGATAGCTTATTTACACGCGCTCGCTCACTCAATTACAAACACGAAGCATCATCGACGCAGGTGATTTCGACTCGCTAAGTTGTCCCTCTTTCTTTTTTTTTTTTTTTTTTTTTTTTACTTAATCTGCACGAAAATCGGAGGCGAGGTGAAGCGCACGCCTCGCTGCACGGTCGTGCGTCGAAGATATTCACCCTCCACGATGATTCGTTTATAATTAACGGAGGCGATTAGAACAAAAAAAGAAAAAAAAAAGAAAAAAAAAAACGTTGAAAAATAATAATACAATATTTATAATATATAAATCGATTTGTCTATTCGTATAATAATATATAGATTCTTCATCTTTTTTTTTTTTTTTTTAATAAAATAATGATTCTATTATATCAAATTTGTTTTTTTTTTACTCTTGAATCTTGAGTCTGAGAACTTACAATTGTTCGTGTTCGTGTGCGTGTGTGTGTGTGTGTATATATTTTTTTAAAAATGCTTTACGATCTATGCTGGCGATAAAAACTATTCTTCGCGTATGTGTGTGGCTGGTCTATGCGCTCGCACGCGCAGTAGGCAAATGCGTGGAGTTCGCCCGGCGTCGTTAGAACGCGAGCGTTAGAATTGCACTTTTTTTTTTTTTTTTTCTTCATTTTCGTAAAATTAATAACAACAATCGGCTCTATATACAATTGATATACTTTTCAGCGAAGATTTTCAATCTCACTCGGAATTAACAATATTTTTTTTTTTTTTTAATCTCGCAATTTTTGCTATTTATAAAACAAGTGTTTTTTTTTTTTTTTGGCGTTATCTCGCCGAAAGATTATACGAGGCTATCCAACGCTCGGGTACCACCAACGCCCCTCGACGACGTTTCACAATTGTTTCGTCACGGTGGCGTCGTCCTCGTGCGACGCGATTCCGTATAGCTATATCTATATATATATATATAATTTTTTTTTGTTATCTATAATACATACATCTATTATCGTGTCACAAGCTCGCGTGGGTTTTCCTATGCTCTCTCTCTCTCTCTCTCTCTCTCTCTCTCTCTCTCTCTCTCTCTCTCTCTCTCTCTCTCTCTCTCTCACCGTCGCGACGTCCCCTTCAACGATGCGACTGCTTCATTAAGTTAACAAAAAAAAGAAGTTACGTACGAAAAAAAAAAAACGGAGCAAGGAAACGATTGGAACGATCCTAGGGTGTGTTCGATGTGCATCTAGTGGCGCATGATTCCTTCGTAAATGAGTATCACAATGTCGTCTGGAGGAACGTACCGAACTGCCTGCCCTCGCGATTTCTCGCTGATAATAAGTCCACGCGTTATCCATTGCGTCACTGTATCACAATCTTCAGTCGCGGTACATCGCTTTACATTTATCTATTCGTCTGTATGTAAATATATATATATATATAATATATAAAAAAAAAAAAAAAATTTTTTAAACAAACATAATTTTTTTAATGAATAAACGTACGGGACGCTAATCGCGCGAAATTAGTGGAATGATTAAACTCAACGGGGCGCGCACTGAACTGTATAAGGGGGTAAGGGGGGGGGGATAGTATTGTAGCAGTACTTTGTGGTATCGAGGAAGACGATAAAAAAAAGGCTTAGAGAAATTAATAAGTACGGGCTATGTACATATGTACAACGATAACGATCTGGCATTGTCATTATCATTAATTATAATCGTCGGTGATTTATTGTCACGTCGAAGAGTATCTTGGTGCTTGGTGGTCAGCGTGCGAGAAAGCGAGGAGCGGAGAGAGGTCCTTCGAATGGATTGTCGGAGCGGAGATTTCATCCGCAGTCTCGTAACGACTCGCGTTGTTCGTCCTCCCTCGGCCCCGCCGCCGTCCACACAATCGCGGAGTGGCGCGGCCACGAGAGAGGCGAGAACACGAAAGGCACGCGGCAGACAACGGTACCGTTCCTCCGTCGTGGACTCTCGCGACACGAGGCGTAGGATAATTCTCTACGCCGCTTCCTCGCTCTCTCGTTATCGCCGCTCTCTCGCTGCTTATATATTCGTTATCTATATATATCTATATATATATATATATATATATGCTCTCTCTTTATAATTAATTTTACAATATATATATATACTATATAATATTATTCCTTATGGCCGCGATTTATAAGACCGTACCTCGAGCCCTTCGAATCAATTGCACATCAGCGGAGGTGCGGCGGACGTTATCGAGCGCGCCTCTTCCACGCGAGGTTCGACTGTATATCCCCGGCCATTTGACTCGTGTCCATCTTCCCGTCGCTCGAACTAACGCCTTTCGGCGGTTTAATTTTTTTTTTTTGTTTTCGTTTTTACATTCTTAAAACCCTTCACGTACGGGAATCTTGTTTAATGAGGAGCCAGAATTTGCCAAGACGCAAGCTTCGAACGATCCGAATAACAGGTTGATGTACCAAAAAGAAAAATCTGTAAAAATTGACGGTCGTACCTTCAAGGGTTCTTGTTTTTAATAACATTTTTGCGCTATAAAGAATGCATGATTGCTCTCGGCAAAAAGGATCCCGTACTTGAAGGGTTGAAAAAAAAAAAAAAATCGACCACCCTAATGAGCCGCGCGGGAAATCTCTTAACAATTAAACGTGTACGGTTAGCACCTGCCGCGGTCCGACCTGCTGGCTCGTGCCAGGCTGCTGATGCGAGTACGAAGGCTCCTGGAGTCTCGGTTTGCTGTACGGCTTGTGAAGTCCCTCCTCGTAGCTGAAGCTCGCGGTGTTGTTTCGCGCCTCGGCGCTGGTGGGCTTGTAGAGCGGTGGTAACCGATGTCTTCCCTCCTCGGACACCATCTCGAGGCTCTCCTCGGGCGCTCCGAGGCCGCCGAGCGACATGCCCGACAGCGGTCTCACGACCGAGACTCTCGGCTCGCCGGGATCCTGGTCCTTCAGTGGATTCGCGTATCTGCGAAGGTTCTCCTCGTTCTGAAGATTATTCGACTTCTCGTCGAGATCGCTGCGATGACGGTGCAGCGAGGTCTCGCTGCTGGTGGTGGCGGTGAGTCCAGATCGCTGTCTCATCCGAAGATACCAGAGACCGCCGAGAAGAGCGAGGAGCAGGAGGAGCGCGAGCGCCCCGCCGAGAGCGGCGACGTATCCGGTGCCGCTGTTACCGGAGCCCGTCGCGTTCGGGTCGCTCAGCAGGGCCGTCTCGACTTTGACTTCCAGCACGGAAGCCAGAGCGAGCGGCCTCCCGTGCGGACGACTGAGAGCCTCGCCCAGGTCCCTCGCTGCGTCGGCTGCGGCCTCCGAGAAGATCGTCACCTCTATCGTGTCGTTGTCGCCGGGCTTGAGGTCGCACAGCAGCACGACCGACTGGGGCCTCCTCGGGTCGGCGAGAAGCTTGCGGAGTCTTCGGCAGAGGAGCTCGACCGACGTGCCGGATGCGAGAGTGTCCCGTCTGAGGAGAATCGTCAGTCTCGAGCAGGTCGGTCCGGGGGTCGCCTGGCCCGGCCAGCAGGACGGCGGGGCCGGCAGCGCCGGCGGGCCGACTCTTCTTCCGGTCTCGATCGGTCGGCACTCGCCCCAGGCGGGGCACGTCGGCGCGAGGCAGCTTTCACCCGGCGACGGGACGCAGACCTCGTGCGCCAGACAGGAAGTTCCGTTTAGACAGTTTCCCGGACCGCACCAGACGTTGCTGCACTGGCTCTTGCCGTTTCTGCACTCGCAGACGTTGCAATCGTCGTCCCAGCTCGCGGCCAGACAACCGACGCCTCCGGCCAGTCTTATCTCGCAGTGGGTGCCCGTTCTTCCCGGCGGGCAGACGCACGAGTAGCTCGCTATGCCGTCGACGCAGGTCGCTCCGCCCATGCACGGATCGCTGGCGCACTCGTTCACGTTTATCCTGCAGTCGGGTCCGGTGAAGCCCGGCGCGCACTCGCATCTGAACCAGTTCACGCCGTCCACGCATCGACCGCCGTTCAGACACGGCAGCGGCTGACAATCGTCCACGTCCCGACGGCAATTCGGACCCTCGAAACCCTCCCGGCAGACGCATCGAAAACCACCGTCCGCCGTGTTCACGCAAGTCGCGCCGTTCTCGCAGGGATTGCTCGCGCACGCCGGCGACGCTATGTGACATGCCGCTCCCTCCCAGCCCGGCGGACAGTGACACGTGAAACCGTCGCCCCGGTCCTGGCAGGTACCACCGTGCCTGCAGGTCGCCGGCTCGCAGTGACCCCCTCGCAAGGTACAGGTCTTGCCCTTCCAACCCCCTCGGCAGTCGCAGGTGAAGTCCGCCACTCCGTCGACGCATGTACCGTTGTTGCGGCACGGCGAGGCCTGACACTCGTCGACGTCTGCAAGAATAAAGAGGACACGTCGTTGAGTCAACATTGCGATGGAGAAAGACATTTTTGATTGTGTCATGTTTAAAAACTTTTTTTTCGATTAATTGCTGTTCGTCAACAGTTTTCAAGAATCTTTGGACTAAAAGTTAAGAAGATATTTTTTTTAAATTGTTTTTTTCAAGGCTGAAAGACCCAAGTCGATGGCCCTTTGCCAAGGTGTAAAATTAGCATTAGGTATAAAAATTAGTATTAAAAAAAAATAACTGCAAATATGAACTTTGGCAATAAATCTCTTTGACTACTACTACTTGTTTTTTTTTTCACCTCTGTGGCAAATACGACACATTGAGCATGTCAATGAGTTGAAGTCCCAGAATTTATTATTACAAGCTACGTACCCACATTTCTAACAATCGCGAGAAAAAAAATATTCGGTTTCATAAATTTGTCCAAGATGCCCGTAAATAAAAAAAATGTTTTTTTTTTCACCTTGAAACAGAATCTTTAAAGTAAAATGTAAGGTATCTGTAAAGATAGATGTTTTAAAATGGTGGGAAAAACGGTGCACTGGACATGTTGAAGAGTTAAAGTCACATGACTTGTCATTGCAATCAACTGAGTGCTAAAATTTCTGAGAATCGCGAGAAAAAAAGGAATTCGGTTTCATAACTTCGTGTGCCCGATCACGTGCATAATTTTTTTTTAAATGCTCACCTTGATCGCACAGGTCACCGCTCCACCCTTCCCTGCATATGCACTGGAACGAGTTCACGAGATCGACGCAGGTACCGCCGTTGAGGCAGGGATTTTCTCGGCAGTCGTTTATGTTCTCGTGACAGTGCTGCCCGGTGTATCCGGGATCGCATATGCATCTGTCGCCGTTGCATCTACCCCTTCCGGCGCAGGGTGTGCCCTCGCTTCCGCATCCGAGGCTCTCGTCCCCGGCACCGAACTGCGGATTGTGCGAAGCGAGATCCGAACAATTTTTGCCCTGCCACTGTTCGGGACAGTGGCAGTAATAGTCCGTCTGAGTATTGAAGCACGGCGCCGAGTTTCGGCATGGATTCGGGCTGCAGTGGTCTCGATCGATCTCGCATTGGAAACCAGTGTAACCGACCGGGCACACGCACTCGTAGGCGTTCACGAGATCCCGGCATTCGCCACCGTTCTGACACGGTTTCGAGCCACACTCGTCAATGTCGACGTCGCAGTCCTTGCCCGAATAGCCCGGTGTGCATGAACAATGATAGTCGTTTACGAGGTCGATGCATAGAGCACCGTGATGACACTGGCCCACGCAGTCGTTTATGTTCTTCGTGCAGTTCTTACCCGTGAAGCCACTTCTGCAACGGCATCTGCAATTACAAAATATGAAAGTTAGTTATCTGCTTTTTTTTCATTCTAAAGATTCTGATGAGAAGGAATAGATGGATATCGATGAAAAGCAATAATACTCCAATAACGCCAACAACAACAATAAAAATAATAAAGATAATAATAATATAGAAATGAAATTTATTGCCGGTATGTTAACGTGCAAAAGACGTATTGGTACGACTTATTTTTTATACCATACGTTAATTTATCCGGCACTTCTTACTATTTTTATACATTTTTTTTATTGCGATAAATAACAATTTCTTCGTAATAAATTCCGTTTTTTTATTTTCAAGACAGAATAAATCGTCAATTTACCTGTAGTATCCAGCGAGATTGACGCAATAGTGAATGGTGGCAATAATAATATAGAAATTGAATTTATTGCCGGTAAGTTAATATTTATCAATATTTTTACAAATTCGTGTTTATTGGGATAGATAAATAGGTAAATTTTGTGTTGTTTTTGGTTGGTTTCGCAAGAAAGAATCATTCGTCAATTTGCCCTTAGTCTTCTGCGCGACTGACGCAAGATATTGAATATTGAACAACGATAATAATAATATAGAAATGCAATTTATTGCCGGATAAGTTAACGTAGAAAGGACGTATTTATACGATTGATTGATTAATGATAGTACATTACGATACCAATGCAATAAAACTTTTTCTGACGACTGTGAATTTGCAGCTCGAGCCCGAGGCGAGTGTTGCAATCACACGAGTTAAGAAAACGTCTTTCGCACGAGTATCGTACAAAATTAGAATTCATAAGTTGTGAAAATGGGGCAGTTTTAAGCATGCTTTGCGTGCGTAAAATTGGCGTCTTCGCATCGAGTGAACTAAAATGCGTTCTCAATAGTTTTATAAATTCGTGTTTACTGGGATAGATAAATAGCTAAATTTCGTACTTTTTGCATTTAATCGCAAGAAAGAATAATTCGCCAATTTACCTGTAGTCTCCAGCGAGATTGACGCAAGTTATCGAATTCTTGCACGGTGATTCCTTGAGACCGCACTCGTCGACGTCGAATTGGCAGAGCGTGCCCTGCCAAGCTGCCGGACAGTTGCATGAGAATTCGTTTCTTCCGTCGACGCAGATGCCGCCGTTCTGGCACGGTTGGGAGGCGCACTCGTCGACGTCGGTTGCGCAATATGAGCCGGCGAAACCGGGGGCGCAATCGCAATTGGCGGTCTCGCCGATCTCGCGGCAGGTAGCTCCGTTAAGGCACGGATTCGAAGCGCAAGGATTGTCGACTTTCTCACACGTCGGACCGGAGAATCCGTCCGGGCACGTACATCTGTACTGATCGGGCGCGGTATTCTCGCATGTCCCGCCGTTCTGGCAAGGCTCGTGGGTACCGCAGTAGTTCAGATCCTGATCGCACAGAATACCGCCCCAGTTCGTGTCGCATATGCACTGCCAGCTCGAGCCGTTGCAGTAACCGTGCTTGCAGCCCGGATAGGGCGTGCACTGGTCGCACAGCTCGCCCCGCCAGCCGTGACGACACTTGCATTCACCGCTCACGTTGCAATGACCGTGAATCGGATGACATCCCTCCTTGCAAACGGCTGGAACAAAAAGAAGAAAAATACCATTATTATTATTTTATTTTTTAAATTCATTTCGAATGTAACCCGTCGTTTTGAGACTAGTTAAAACTACTTTTCACTGCTGATCACAAATCTGCAAGTCATTTTACTCTTAGCATGATACTTCGTTCAGAAATTCGTGTCAGGAGTACGAAACTAATTTCTCAAAAAATTCAAAATGTTCATATTCATAGTCATAAAATCGAACCGCTTGGATGTATCCTATAAAAAAATCGTCAATTTAACGTACCGGACTGGAAGTTTTTATGGAAAAACTGGCACATTAAATGTAATGTACAATTGTGATGAAAAATTAATATAATTCTTCATTGAACATAAACTAAATTATAAACATTAAAGTTCCTTAATTTTTATACTTTAATTTAATTTTTAGTAAAAATTAAAATTCCTTCAAGCAAAATGAAAGTAAATGATTAAAAATGGAGAATTTCCAATGTTCGTAATACACCGAGCATTAATTTTCCATTACAATTATACATGAAATTCAATATACCAGTTTTTGCGTAAAAACTTCCAGTCCAGAACATTAAATAGCAAACGTATTTTTTTTTTACCGCGTAGATTTCGGCCAAATTCAATTCCAAGGGTCTTTGATTGCAGTTATTCTAAGTAATTCCAGCCGGCGAAACGAGAGTGATTCGGACTGGATTGAAACGCAGTGCGCGGCGAACAATAGTCCCGATGCGAACTATCGCTTCGTGAGAGAACGCGCCAGGAGACTTTTGAAGGCGTGGACTCGGTGCGGTGTCTCTGCGATATCGCATTTTCTTTCGTGGAACAAACGGCGCCGCTTCCACGACCGGACTTTCCAAGTTTCCACGCGTAGCTATCGGAGAGAAGTTCACGACGCTATTTCGCAACACACATACGGAGATTCGCGGAGATTTCTCGAGCTCGCCAAGGTAAAATAACCGTGGCCGATATTTATACACGGTCGACGAATGAATTACGCTCTTATGTTGCTGTGTGCATCGATGTCGATGGTACGAGAAATAAACAAAAGTCACAAGGCCTACCGCTCGCCGGGAAGATACTTTCATACGATTATTATCGGAGTTAAGGATTACAGTGTACAAGGCTCAATCAGGTTCGTACACAGCGATAAATAAATTTTCGTTCACGAGCTACCAAAAAAATGTTTTTCTTGACAATTTTTTACAGGTGAAAATTTGGTTACTTAAAAAAAAAATGAACGATGATTGTAAAAATGATAAAAAAAAAAAAAAATGCTTATATTTGTCGACGAGAAATTTTTGTTAAATGTACCCGCTAAATAATGTTTATACCCGTAACAAACATTTCTTGAACAAGAAGCTTTCTTGTTCACAAATGTTCATAATTATTTTCGGGTTCACAAATGTTCATAATTATTTTCTTGTTAATTTTACCATTATTTATTTTATAGTTTTATCACTATTTACTTGTTAGTTTTACCATTCTTTACTAATAAATTTTACAATTTAGAAAAAAAAAAATGCGTATCTTCATCGACGGGGAAACGTTCGTCGAACGTATACAAATCGTTTTTAGCCGTGTACCATAATTCTATCCCGTCGGGATAGTTTGTCGGCATTGAAACGAAAAGTCCTCGTATCCCAGACGAATATAGAAGCGATACCCGATAGAGGAGAGATCTCTCGACTACCAGTATACCGATACGACCCGATGCTGAGATGCTCGTAGATGCCACTATAAGTGTACAGGTAAGATGCGATACTCTATAGAATCGTGCGTATCCTTCGACGAGGTTTTACCGGTAGGAATATATACGCGAGGCTTTACCGTTACATCAAGCAAGTGTGCCTGCAGCATCTTTTGATTAATAGCCTTGCCACGACTCTCTCTCTCTCTCTCTCTCTTGCACCTCTCTCTTCCTTTCCCATTCTCTTCGCTTCTACATATAAAATACATACATGCACATATATACATATCTATTTACATAGGGGAGAGTGGGGCAAAATAGGACAGTAGGGCAAAACGGAACAGTCGGCAAAACCCATTTTTCCAATCATTTTTGGCTACCGATTTCGCCCCATTAATACATCAAAAAATTATTGAAAAATTGCGTTTTACCCCACTGTTCCGTTTCGCCCTATAATACATCCGAATTTTCTGCCTCGTTTCGCCCCTCTGTCCCATTGAAAAATTATTAGAAAATTGGATTTTGTCCCATTGTGCCGTTTTGCACGACTCTCTCTCTCTTCCTTTCCCATTCTCTTCGCCTCTATCTATAAAATACCTACATACACAAATACATACATCTCTATGGATATGGGGAGAACGGGGCAAAATAGGACAGTGGGTAAAACCCATTTTTCCAATCATTTTTGAATACCATATTTTGCCCCATCAATATAAAAAAAAAAAAAAAAAAATGTTAGAAAATTGCATTTTACCCCACTGTACTGTTTTGCCCCATCGATGCATCCGCATTTTCCGCCTCGTCCCATAAAAAAAATCATTAGAAAATTCCATTTTGCCCCGCGCTTTCCCCACATGTAAATATACATGTTTCTTTGAATATTTAAGACATATTCATATAAATATGCATACAAAAAAAGACACATATATCTTTGAAGCTCGGACAACGGACATTAACGGATATTTATACGACCGCAGTGTGAAAACTCGAGGGCATGAAATGACGATGTATCTTCACCGTAGAGGATGCGGCAAGAAATAATCCAAAGCGGCAAAAGCAACGAGACCGCAGCATCGAGCGGAGCTCCCGTGAAAAGACAAGATGCCCCGGTTTATGCCGGGGCTCTCTTTGTCGCGTTTAATGTCCTCGTCCATTCAGTCTCATCGCGTCTTCTCAAGTCGCGCGAAGAGAAAAGTGTCCGTGATGCACGAAAGGAGAGACGCACGAAACCGATGAGAAAGAGAGTGCCGGCCTTCCTCTACCGGCGAGAGAGAATCGAGCCAATCAGCGTATCTCATCGTTATCCAGCATCAGGATCCAGCATCTCTCCGCTCGGGCGGTGAGAGCAGGTCGCGCATGCACGCGGACAGACGGGGAGACCCGAGATTTCTTTTGGTGGGGTATCACACGTCGAGATAGGCGAAGGACTGCGTGGAACGGTAAGAGATTAGTGCGGGCCGGAGCGCGAGAGAACGGCGCGACGAGACGCGGGCCCCGAAATCTCAGGACTCTCGTTCCCTTTCGTTATTTCTTAAGATTCTTTTTTTTTAATTTTTTTTATTTATTTTTTTTTTTTTTAAAGTCGAGTCTCGATCTCTGTCTCCATGACCGCTCTCGATGCGTGGCTGTCACTTAACGGGCGTTATCAAACGGGCCGGACGTCAAATAAATTTCGTTGACGGGCGGGCCCCGGTTCTTCCACGCTTGCGCGTAGCCTACAAGAGAGCCTTCCTCGAGGTCGGACGGGGGGCCCCCGGGGGGGAACTTTTGCTATGCGGTCAGCCAAAGAATTACCGTCCGGCAGATAGATGACGAATCGCGATAAGGCTCATCAAGGCCCATGGACTTCTCTGACTTCTTGCCCCCTCCCCATCTTATCCTCACATTAGTTAACTATTTACCGATATCTATCTACAGGATGCATGGCATTGTATGCTTTACCGTCTACGGTATCTTTTTTTTTTTTTACTCGTTCGGACAATCGGCTTAGTGAGTAGCATTCACCGATAGAGACGGAAGGTCATACGTTCACGATCTAATGAAAATGGATGGATATCTAATGGTGTGGATGGAAATCCATTGGTATGGATGGAAATCCATTGTCGTGGATGGAAATCCATTGGTGTGGATGGAAATCCATTGGTATGGATCGAAATCCATTGGTATGGAGTGAAATCCATTGGTATGGATTGAAATCCATTGGTATGGATTGGAATCCATTGGTATGAATTGAAATCCATTGGTATGGATTGAAATCCATTGGTATGGATTGAAATCCATTGGTATGGATTGAAATTCATTGGTATGGATTGAAATTCATTGGTATGGATTGAAATCTATTGGTATGGATCGAAATCCATTGGTATGGATTGAAATCCATTGGTATGGATTGAAATCCATTGGTATGGATTGAAATCCATTGGTATGGGTTGAAATCCATTGGTATGGATTGAAATCCATTGGTATGGATTGAAATCCATTGGTATGGATTGAAATCCATTGGTATGGATTGAAATCCATTGGTATGGATTGAAATCCATTGGTATGGATTGAAATCCATTGGTATGGATTGAAATCCATTGGTATGGATTGAAATCCATTGGTATGGGTTGAAATCCATTGAAATGAATAGAAAATCGTTGGAATGAATTGAAATTCGTTGGTCTGAAAATCGACGAAACGTGGTTTACTTATTTTTACGTTGACGTAGTTTTTTATTTTTTGTGGGTATTTTTCTAACTGCCGGAGACAGAGGGCCGGAGGGTCGTCCCATTACAACGCCCTCCCAAAGAAGGTTGCTGGTGAGTAGCCAAGAAATCTCCTTTTAGTTTCTGATAACTTCGTAGATTTCAGAGAGGTAAGAGGAAAACGTGAATGTCCTGTTTACTTGGCATTCACGTTTAACATTTTTCTGTTCACGGCCTGTTGTTATTTATCCGCTCTACCCGAAGAACGGCCTTTGCGACCTATGGACGGTTTGAGATCGGCGGTTTTTTCTTGTTTTTTTTTTGCGCGCAACAAAAAAATTGCTTTACAAATACAACGCAATTGATATTTGATGGTGTAAAAAAAATGTTCTCGTTCAAAAACAACAAATTATAGGATTTCCATTTCTTTAATGCGTTGCACTTTTGAAAACACATTTTCATATTCGGATTGGGGATTTCCTTCGCTCAATCTCGCCGCTAACACGAACAATAATCGCTTGGGACTTTTAACTGCATTTTTTTTACCGATCCAAAAAAAATTTTTTTTTTGTTGCTTGAAATGATCGAAACTCTCCCTACAATTATTTTCGAGAGCGGATGCTTCCGGTTCGCATAAAAAAAGTTGCTACAAGCAGTGAAATCGCGTTGAGAATTGCTGGCATTATGGCACGAAAGTATCCATAAGCAAACCACTGTAGGACTATATATACATATATATATATAACTATATACATATATATAACAACAACTGCGAGTTCGCGAGATGATCGGAGGAGCCCCATGAGGACGAGCAAAACTCCGCGGCCCCGGCGTGCGAAGCCTTTGCGTTATAACACGAGTGAAATTCTCTCCGTGCGCGCCGACGATCGACCTTTCGCGGTAGGCCCGAACGCAAAAATTCTCAAAGCCAGTTTTCTCGTCGAGCGCTCCTCGACGAGGAGCAGCAGCTCGGTGCACGGCGACTCGGAGACCAGGCCAGAAGGCGCTCTCCGGTTGGATCTGATACCGGGACTCGGAGGTTTCGCGGACCGTGCACGTACTGTATACAGTAACGTCGTACCGCGTGTATGAACTCTTAGCGAACGGGATGATCCTTGCTCGGGGTAAGAGACTCTCCTCCGCGATGACTCTTCACGACGAGGCAAAGCTCGGCTAAAGATACAGGCCGTCCGTAGAAATCGGATTGAGCGTATAGACGACAGTGCGCCTCTTGTAATTCATTTCCTGCGGCGAACGTCTCTATAAATAGCAAAGTTGCAAATAGGAGTTGCGTTTCGAACGATCGTATCGACGCAATGCGAAAGTTTCATCTTCATTCGTTAGCTCAATAACGTAAAATCGTCGCTAAGCTCCTTTTGCAATGACGAGCTTCTTTATAGCGATCGCTACGCTCAAGCGGTCGAAATGAATTAGTAATGCAACGACGTTCAGTGTCAGAGAGGTTGGAGCGCTATGCACTGGTCAGACGAGCGCGATCTTTAGAAAATCGTTTGCGCAGTTTTGCGCGTCGATAGACTACGGTGGATGGTGAGTCGTGTTTTGGACGTGGCCTTGACTTGGAGAATGGTTGACAGCCATAGGTTTTGAAAAAAATGTTACATTTTTAGGTTTCGAAAAATATTAAATTTTTAAGTCTCCGGAAATATTACTTTTTTAGGTTTCCAAAAATATTACATTTTTACGTTTCCAAAAATATTTCATTTTTAATTTTCCAAAAATATTACATTTCTAATTTTCCAAAAATATTCCTGATAAACCGAGGGATGTAATTTTCAAAAGAAGCGTATTCTCGAATATCATAGAGAATCTTTGAATGGAGAGCAGGAACTGTGAGTTATAAAAATCGAAAAAAAAAAAATGTGGATCATTCATTTTTAAAAACTGTCAAAACATGCTGATCCAGTCTTCTCAAAGATCAATCAATAACTTTTAATCGATTTTTATGCGACACAGTCCTCTGTCTTGAAAGATTGTCCAGGCCGAAAATTGTCGAAAACAAGTAGGACAGATCAGGGCAAAATGGGGCAGTGGGCCAAAACGGGGTAGTGAGCAAAACTCGAGTTTTCAATTATTTTTGTGTGCCCCTTTTTTTCTTGTCGATACATCCGGATTTTCTGTCCCATTTTGCCCCATTGTCCCATCCAAAAATGATTGGAATATAGCGTTTTGCCCCACCACCCCATTTTGCCCCGCTGTTCCCTATATATTTTTTTGCCATTGCTACCAAAGCTTTTCGAGTCTAAGGACACGTGCCGTACAAAACATCATCCGCCGTACTTTATTTGTACGCAAAACTTTTCACATTAATAGTGAACG
The DNA here is from genome assembly GCA_963922035.1 of Amblyjoppa proteus. Classification (NCBI taxonomy): domain Eukaryota; kingdom Metazoa; phylum Arthropoda; class Insecta; order Hymenoptera; family Ichneumonidae; genus Amblyjoppa; species Amblyjoppa proteus. Next base: position 12,980,255 of record OY998233.1, read on the forward strand.
ATTTAAAGCGCTCGTCGATCATTTTAAAAGTGCGCTTCGCCCGTTCGCCTTAAGACAGAATCCTCAGGATGTGGGCCGGTGACCGGCGGCGCTGACGTCGCATTTATTGAGGGGAGGCGGAAGTAACGATTAGGCAGAGAAGAAAGAGGCTCGACCGTGTTATACAGGCTGTATCAGCCCTGGCGAGTCCCGGTCCATTGTGAGAACGGGACCTGGCGTGATGTCGCTACCTTTGTGCGCACGATCTCGTTTACTCCCGCCCCTCGTACGACATCGCGCGTCTGACGCGTCCGCCCATTAAACCACCACGCTTCAAGATAATTCGTATGTTTTACGAGCGTATACTCTTCGCGTTAAGACTCGGCGACGGCGGCAGCGGGCGGGCGCGCGCGCGCGCGAGAGAGAGCCGTGCCGCGCTAACTCTGTCCGCTCCTCGTTGTATGTACAGCTGATGGCTGCCGGTCCAGTCAATCACCGTCCAGGGTCGATAGGCTCTTTCTATACTCGTCCGGGCTCGGCTTCGCCGCAACGCGTCTCGGGGGATCGAGCGGCTTCTTTCCTTTCCCTCGTCGAAGATTTCGAGCGGTGTCTACGATCTTTGTACGCCGCTACGCCACCGACAACACCGTCGCCAGTAGGAAAAAGATTTTTCCGAGGTCTGGGCCCGACCGGTCGTCTCCGAGTAAAGGTCAGACGAGAACGGCTTTTGCTACTTACCGCGCCGGGACTCTGCGTATCGCTACTCAGCAAGCGTCCCGCGCTTCTCGCCGAGGCGAAATAACGAGATATGTATCCTCTTATTTTTTTTTTATTTCGTCCGCTCCCAGCTACCGCCGATAGCTTCTGTTAGATAATTCACGTTCTATATCGAGCTAAAGGTGACCGAGCGCAAGAACTCGCCGGCGTCAGTCGCTGCTGCCGCGACTCTGCGGGCTAATAATGATCTTATGCTGCTGCGAAATATAAGATTTTTCGAAATTTATCGACAAGTTGCTGTTTGTTTAATGGGGCTGGGCGGGAGGGTGTCTCTAGGGATAAGCGGGGCAAAACGGACCCATGCTGGTCGTCAGAGTTGAGACTTTTTTTTGTTGTCGTGCGATTAATTGGTAAAAATGATCCCTCTTGCTCCACTCTTTCCTGTATTCGAATGCAGGCCAGTCGAATTATGGCTGTGAAGCATACAATTAAAAATTATCAAGAGGTAAGATAATTTTTTTTTTTTTATTAATGACGCTACACCGCAGCGTAAGGCGTTGGCACCGATTGTTCAAGCTAATCATTGTCTTATGTTACAGTGAAATATGAGATTTTTCGAAATTCATTGATAAGTTGCTGTTTATTTAATGGCTCCACGCGTAACGTATCTCCAGGGATAAGCGAGGCAAAACGGACTCGTATTCACTATCCAAGTCGAGATTTTTTTGTGAGGCAATTAATTAGTAAGAATGGTCCATTTTGCCCCAACCTTCCATGTACTCGAATGCAGGCCAGTGAAATTATATTCATAAACCATAGAATTAAGAATTATCGACGAAGAAGAGAAAATAACAATGTTCCAAAAAGAATGTTAAAAAATAAAAATAACTCACCTGTTTCGCAGTCGGCGCCCTTCCATCCTTGTATGCAAACTTTGTCGCCGTTCTCGTCGCACGTGTAATGACCGAATATGTCGTTCCTCGGTCTGCAGAACTTGGTGCACGTTGCGTTGTAATAGTGATCCGCGCACTGGACGCGCACGCGATAGGCGAGATGAGCGTTTTTCCCTTGGTGATTAAGGGTGTGCCACGTTGGACCCGGTAAAACTATACCGCTGTAACTCGCTTCCTCGATTACGCCTGTACTCGGCTCGTCCCTCGCCTGAAGAATCAGCGTGAATTGTCTCTGTTCAAAAACAAAACAAAACAATGAAAATTAATCGCCGCTCGACAAGTACGATTCCGGATGGAAGGCGAAAAAAAAAAATCGTTCATCGCTGAAACGCGAACCGGAAAGGTGAGAACGATTCACGATTGGTCATTGAACTGTTCGTGGTCGAGATTCGTGGATGAGGGCTTTTTTTATCTCAAGTTATCGCAAGGTTTAATTATTCGGGATCAAAGTCGGCGCCGTCAAAAGAAATTAATTAAATACAAAATTAATTTTTTTTTCTGATCACCTTTAAAATTAATAAAGTACATTCTTAATGTTGAAGTTGGGACCGCACGAGGTTCTTAGAGTTAGTGTCGCTGTGCGGCAATTTCTTCGCCGGTTAATAGACGGTCACGTGACAGTTCAATCGACAAAAAAAAAAAAAAAAAAAAAAAAAATGACTGGTCACAAAGTCTGCGCCCGTCTCTACCGGAGAACGAGTCGTTCTCTCGGAGGACACTTCTCTCGATAAAAAGTTTTCCACGAGGCGTCACGTGACCAAGGGACAAATAACGTCGCAGTCGGACTTTATATACATAGCAGATAGGTTATCCCTCCGCGGCGAGTTCCCGTGGATTCGAAAGTCGGACAAGTAGAGTACGTGACGAAACATATATTTTTGTCCCTGGCTGGAAATGAAAAATACTTGGGATCCTATAAATTAGGTGCACACGACCGAGTACCCGTGACACAGACGCTCTATACTGTGTTGCAGTGCGATTGGCAATTTGATGAATTCAGCAACGATAAATAAAATATCCATGTGTATATACATATACATATATATATATAAAAAGTATAATATCGTTGGTCGGAGGCACGTATTAAAGACGAAGTGAACGTGGTTTTAGCGCAAGTTACAACCTGTATGTAGAGGGAGCCCTCGAGGGGTTCTTCGTAGGAGTCGTCGTAGTCGGCGGGTGTCTGATCGTCCGATCGTGCTGTAGAAAGCTGTTCGCTCGCCTATGCTCGCTGGCAAGTGTTCCTGATCGAGGACCGGTCTTGCAAAGCAGATCTTAGCGCGGAGAGGTTCACGATGCGTATACCAGTGTTCCCTTCGTGATATTTTATATACACACACACATATATATATACATATATATGTACAATATATACATGGACGCTGCAAAGTAAATCGCGAACCTAACCTACACACCGACCGTTCGGTGTAAACTAACCTCAGAAGCAGAGAGAAGCCGTCGACGCGTACGGAGACAGGCGATCGCTGTACGGTCGTTCGTGTCGTCCGTCGAGACCCGCCGAGGAGAAAATAAAAACGATGAAAAAAGGAGACGAATTCGTTATGCGACGAGACGCTGCGAGGATACGCCGGAAATTGGTTCCGTCGAGTGAGACTCTCCGGTGAGTCTCTGCTGTAAATCTCCCGGAAGCCCACCGGATAATACGTACGAAATAGAAATAGTGTTACTTCTGTGTGGCGCAACAGAAGCTGCGAGCCAGCGAGAAAGCGCCGATTCACGTCGTGTCGATTAATTATCGATCGACGCGACGCGTAAACGAAACTGCGAAGCTACCGCCGGTAACGATACATCCTGCATCGTCATCGGCTTCGAAATTTCATGGCGGGCGGTGTGTTTTGTCTCTCGATCTCTCGATGCGTGGGCGAGCGCTCGGGATCGACACAAAGAGTCCGTTGTCTCTCGAATACGGCTGGGTCGTGCGGGGAGCACCCGCGAGCACGATTCGCACAGTGTAAAGTAGATACAGTGATACATCGTGGACCCGTGGAAAGGCTCGCGCGCGCGCGCGCGCGCTCGCTGCCCAGACTGACCGAACGTAAAGCCGAGTCCGTCGCGTCTCGACCTCGCTTCGAGGAGAGCACCTAGGGTATATATGATGAGCGTTAATTGGTGTTAATTGGTGGCTCGCTCGAAGCTCCGCTTTCCCACGCCCGCGACTTTTACGCTCGCATTATTATTTTTTCTATCTTTCGTTTTGTTTTGTTTTGTTTTTTTTTTTTCTTTTTTTCGAACACTCACTACTCGTTCGTTGTTGTTTATTTTTGGCCGTGGCTCTCGCGCTCGAGACAGTTTCTTTTTCGCACCTAACGCCCGCTCGTCTCGAACACTTGGCGTTGTATTCTAATTCGTTCGTCCGCGCCGACGCACGGGGCGCTGCCGGTCAAAGAGTCGACGGCCATTAACGACGCGCGTATTACTCTCTGGGCCAGAGCGATGTTTTTTTTTTTTTGGGTCGCACCCGAGCCGATCGTCTTTGTCGGTGGGCCATTTTGCTGGTTCGCGCGAATGCGAGAGCCATGCGCACGGATGTATGTGTGTTGTACGGTGGATGATTCGTGCGTGTTTGTCATAGTTTGCGAACGGGCAGAATTAACGGAGGATCAAGCGACGCAACAGGGAGAGAACTTCGAAGGAAGACTCGGCTACTTTGTGTTAAAAGGAACTCGTATCGGGGATGGCAGCGACAACGGAACGTCCGGAGATGCTGCGAAGCCGCCTGCGGCAGGGAGATACGTAAGTACTACCGAGGAAGGGCGAGAGCCTAGTACGGTATATCATTCCTGGCGGAATTCCCGTGGGCGTTTTGCTTATATCACTATAGCGGACTGCAATAAGCGTGCACAAAAGTGTACGCGGCATCTCTCGCGACGAATGGACGGGAGAGCGGGGCAAAATGGAACGTCGGTGCAAAATTGACCGGCGGCGTTCTTTGGAGATGAGACTCATTTCCATATACCGAGCTAAATCTGTGAAAGTGGTCAGTTTTGCTCGGGGCTTCCGTTTCTCCCTGCGTTCGCCTACCTCAGCGGCTTTGTTGGACGCGGAAGCCGAACCGGGGAACAAATTGTCCCGTTATTTCTCAGTCGTTTGAGATGGCGCCTTTTTTTTGTCTCTTGCCTCCTGAAAAAATGTGTAGGCACAGTCCATTTATTTTTACTCGACTGCCCGCTAGGGCGAAAGACGGTAATTATGCGTCTCACTGCGATCCTTCGACTCGGCAACTTTTCGCAGGCGCCAGTAAATGTTTGAACGGCAAAAAATTACTTGATAGATTTTGTTATGCCAAAAGTTCATAGCTTGATTGATGTTTGCTACAGTACATTTGTGTTAGAGAAATCCTGGTTAAAAGTTCCCGGTGATTTATCGAAAAATCACGTCGCTCATCTGCACTAGTACTTACAATCGGAAATGATGCCGCATACTTGTTCCCAGTTTTCAATGCCCAATGTAAAAACCTGGAACGTCGTACCTGTTGTTCATTTATAATCGCTGTGTCTTTTTCACTTTTTTTTTTTTTACTTCACCGGTGTTTGGTGCGTGATCAGTGTGTGTGTGTGAAAAAAATTATTCAATGCAGTGTCTATATCTGGTGCAATAATCAACGAGCACATTGATAATAAAAATTATCATAAATCACACACTGAAACTACTCTCGCAACTTTGTCGAACGCGAAAACTGGTCGTGCCAGGATTAACGAGCGGATGACGCGAGTTTTTTCCTGCAATCTCTTTCTCCTCTTCGGTTTTCTTTTTTTCACATTCTGTTTTATACACTATTTGCAGATGTATCCTACATTTTCAATGTATACATATATATATATATATATATATATATATATATATATTTTAAAATATTTTCAGTGTGGTTATAGAGTTAGTATGCTTGTAAAGGTATTAATCTGCAACGTTCGCCGAGTCTGCACGACATTGAGACGTACAAAGTGTTTTCTCGGCTCGGTGGCGTGTTCGAGGAGAAATCCCAACGGCGATCGCGGTAGAAGTCAGGATAATCGGAAGCCAATACACAGCGTCGAGCCGACGCGCGGCAAATAGACGTTTCATCTCTCCATCCGTTTAAACTACCGAGGAGAAATGGCAACTGTTTGCTGCCCCGTTTCGCTCGGACTCTGGTGCGACCGTGTGTTCTCCGATTGCCTCGCCTCCCCCGCGGTGAGTGCGAGAGCGAGAGAGAGAGAGAGAGAGAGAACGGACAAGATGGACGGAGCGATAGAGAGCAAATGCCGCTCGTCTCTCGCGCTGCGAATACTAATTCGTCGTTGATCGCTCGAGGCTCATCCGGTCGCGTAGGTTCAGGTTCACCGTAATAATTAATCATTGAATCGATCATGAACAAGTGAGTTCCGGCGAAAGCTCTCCCTCGTACCTCACTTCGGGTTGCATGCTGCTGCGGCACCAAGTTGTACAAGATCAACATATTTCTCGTTGCATGTTTCTCCTCGTTCCGGTTTAATCGATCAAACGGCACTGTACCTTATTTAATTAATTACCGTAATAATTAATCAGCGAATCGATCACCAACAAGTGAGTTCCGGCGAAAGGTCTCTCCGTACCTATCTTCGGATTGCACGCTGCCGCAGCACCAAGTTGTACAAGACTAACATCTTTATAACAAGGTAGTTGTTGAAAACTGACATATTTGTCTTTGCCTGCTTTCATTCATTCCGGTTTCATCTATCTAAGAGCATCGTGCATTATAGTAGTGGTAGTGTGTTTATTGACGATGCACAACATGTACTAGTTTTTGATACCTAACAAACTTATCTCTGTTCACCTATACTGCATATTGCCAACTGACCATTGACCGCAGTCTTTCAGCTGTCGTACTTCGTTCTAAAGTGAAGTACGAAAGATCTTTTGCTGAAACTCACTTGTTCATGATCGATGCAGCGGTCAATTATTACGGCAATTAATTACATATATGTAATTAATTACCGTAATATTTAATTGTTATATCGATCATGAACGAGTGAGATCCAGCGAAAGCTCTTACGTACTTCTCTTTCGTACTTTCATTCGATTGGGGATTGTTTGGGTGCTCGAAACGCATGAATCTCGCGTATTTCCATAATACCAAGTGTTTTTCATCTTATAATACGAGTTGGAACGCCTATAGCGAACTCAAGACTCGAATGTTCGATTTCGTTATAAAGCAACTTTGCATTCGATTGGCGCTTTTCTGGCTGCTCGAAACGCATGAATCTTGCGTATTTGCATAGGATGAAGTGTTTTTGATGTTATAATGATCCCTTCGGGTTGCATACTGTTGCAGCAGCAAATTGTATAAGAGCAACGTATTTACAATGATTTATTTATATTTATACAAGTTAGGTGTAGAATATTAACATATTTGTTTTTGCCTGCATTTGTTCCAGTGTAATCGATCAAAGACCACCGTACTTTATATTTATTTAATTAACGTAATAATAAATCATTGAATCGATCATGAACAAGTAAGATCCGGTGACAGCTCTCTCGTACCTATCTTCGGGTTGCGAGCTGCTGCGACAGCAAGTTGTATAAGACGTATTTCTCTTTGCCTGATTCCATTCGTTCCGGTTTAATCGATCAAAGAGCACCGTACTTGATATTTATTTGATTACCGTAATAATAAATCATTCAATCGATCATGAACAAGTAAGCTCCGGCCAAAGCTCTCTGGTACCTGTCTTTGGATTGCACGCTGTTGCAGCAGCAAGCTGTACAAGACTAACATAATTCTCTTAGCTCGGTTCTATCCGTTCCGGTTTAATCGATCAAACAGCCCGGCAGAGTACCCGTCGGTATAAATCGAAAACCCTTGTAAAAAAATATGGTATTATTCGCTCGATAGAGAGGCAAATGAGACGCTACCATTTTTTTTTTTAATTCAATTAACCGATCGCCGCATCCGCCGGAATAATTAGCATGGGAGAAAGATTGGGTCACAGCGTGCGTTTTTTAAAAGTTAAGCGGAACGTTTTGACCTTGCCAAGGAGAATTCACTTTTGCCGCTATCAACGCAATGATCAGAGCCTACCGAACAAATTTTAAAGGTCAGTTGATGACGTTCTCAAAACACAGTTGTAACACTGCGCCTCATGAAACATTTCTTCGCGACATGAAATCCAAAGATAAATCTGCAGAACCGAACATTTTTTGTTTTCTTCTAAGTTCTCTACGCACTTTTTTTTATCGGAGTTTCGCTGCAAATCGCAACCGCACAGACCGTCCCACATAGATATAAGGTGAACGGCCCAATTACTGACTATCTAAGCTCCGCATGGCATTGAAAATGAAAGAAGATTGTTAAAAACAGTGGAGGTATTGAAATAACTGATATTACAGAAAAGTTTAGAGTCTTAATTAACTTAAACACGTATTATTTTATTATTTTTGAGCATTTTTTAGTAATAAATTCGAAATATAGACACCGTTGTAAATGACCCGATTAGTGTCCTACGATATTGTCATTTAGCCCATATAGTGACCTATCCAGGGCCCAATCACTGACCTATGCCGTCTTGCATCTATGCCCGATTAGTGACTAGGAAAAGAATAATATTTTGAGCAAAAGTGAGGTTATCGTATTCTCTGTCCGATATTCGAATTGTGAGGCAGGGAAAATGACATGTTATTCATAATCCCGCTAATTCAAATTAAAATTGTACAAAAATTATGCATTACTATAACTATTTTAGTTAAATTCTGTACAAAAAATACATAGGGCAATAAAAACATAATTGACTGAAATATCTGGACACTAATAGGAGCATACGGCGTTTTTATGGACTTAATTCTGACCCATGTATTTTCCGGCGAAATTGTAATTTCTCATTTTTTTTTGTTGTCCTCCACTGCGGTTTCAATTGACACTCAATCACACAATACAACTTAGATTCATCATTTTATTAACTTCCGATAAAGAACACAAATCGATTTTAGAAACGTTACCTCTTAACGAAACTGACAAGAAAATTGCCTGCACGAGCTTGTTTCTGGCCGGTTCACAGATTAAATTCGACGAATTTATAAAATTTTCTATCGATGCTCATTCAATTACATGATAAACAATATAAAAAATGTATAAAAAAATAATTGACTATGTCGGACATAAATAGGGTTTTATATCGTAGATAATATGATAAACGGACAGTAATTGGGCCACGGTCAGTAATTGGGCTGTTCACTTTAGCTTATCGCTCTTCGCAGATTGTCGTTAAACCTTGAAAAAGGCGCTGTTATAAAGGCAACCCTTTCGATTGTCGTCGAACGTTCAATTAAACTGTTTTGCTTTTGCCTCTTATAGCAAATTAACGAAACGAACCGACTCCGTGCAAGAGCGACGAATGGAAGTGCATTGGGTTTTTTGCACATAACAATAGTCGTTGTCCGAGCTGGCTCGCCGCGCGGGTAACGAGATCGCGCGGGCGCCACGCCGGCATCGACGGGACAAAAAATCGTCGCGTCTAAACGCCGGGGCGTCAAGGCACGTAACCATCCATCCATCGGCTCCCCACTCCGTAGTCAACCAGTAAGTATGTAACCGAAGGTAAGGTACATACGGTAAGTACGGTAAATGACTATCGTGTGTACAATTCTGGATAGCCCGGTTTATCCGTGGTAGTGGGATAAATAGCGCATTGTATTGGTCGCTGAGAGTTCGAACAGGCAAGGCGCATCTACGAGCATGCGCGCATGCGCGACGAATAGAGGAGCCATATCTTCTCGGTACGTCTCTCTGTGTCAGTCAACGTGGCTCAGCGTTTCGCGGAAAAGATCGAACGAGAGGTACGTGAGGACGCGTACAAAGTTCCTTCGAGCTATACGGATCCCTGCGGCCTCGGGAGGGGGGGGGGGAAGAGGAATACGGTGTGTACGTTTTATAAGCTCGTCGCCGTCGGGTACATAGAGAAGAGCGAGTTAACCGAAGGTACCGACAGGCCGAGGGACGTGCTGGCACGACGGCGACGTGGAGAGAGGCCAGGACGAAGGAAACGAAAGAGATTAAGAGAACAACCATTCGAGCGGCCCATTTCTCCGAAGTATTACTATCCATTCTCACGATAATCGATAGATTTGGTTGGACCATTTAAAATTCGTAATGAGGACCGAGCACGAATTTTCGATATAATATACTTATTTATCTTTATCTATTATTTATTTATTTATTTATATTTATATATAATATATTTATTTATATATAATATGCGCCTAGTCAAGAATAATGACTTAAGAGTTTATGAAGGAACGACAAGAGATGTCCAAAATTTTAGCGTTGAGCAAATCACTAGAAAAAAAAGATGTGAGAAGGAAAGCCTACGAATTTTATGGGAATAAACTGTTTTAATACGATAGCAGAGAATATAAGGAAAGTGTGGAGTCATAAAGAATTTAAAAAGAAGTTAAACGAAACTGCTCTCTTCAAACGAACGAATATTAAAGACTGCATTTCTATAGTTATTTTAATGGATTAACCGCCTGTTAGAAAAGTTTAATGTTATTTACGGATTCTATGTTTATGAGATTTAGTATGTAAGTTAGAATTGGGGGTCGCGAACAAGCTCTTTGAGGCACCAAATGCTTATGCCGGTGGCTCAAATGTTAACGGACGGAGCTGCTTACAAAACGGCCCATGCCCTTTCGAATAATTGAAACAAGGCACCAAAAGAATAGTCGCATCAATATATATATATTTATTTATTTTTTAGGTCAATGTGGCCGCGATCGATAAGAAACTAGCATTGGATAATCGAAATCGAGGTATAGTATACAGATATGCATGAATACAGTTATTTGTTTTTCAGGTCAACGTGGCCGCAATCAATAAGAAACGAGCGTTGGATAATCGAAATCTCGTTTTCTATTCGTCAGGGACGAAAGGAGAAGAGGCAAGAACGATCCAAGGACATCGAGGGAGCGAGCTTCATGCGAGGTCGTCAGATGAATAATTGACAATCGATCTCGCTCGTAAAATATAATCGGGATACCAAAAAAAAAATGTACAATACGTCTCGGGACTATAATATACATTTTTTTTTCTTCGAGTTTTCTCGTTTTTATTTCTCCTCATCGTCTGTAGACCAATAAATAATCACTGTGTGGGCAGTAACGTTGCACTATGGTGTAAGTAGCCGCGGTATACGCGGGGTTGCGGCTCAGCACGAGTGCGCACGCTCGCTCGCTCGCGCGCGCGCGCTCTCGCTGAGTGCAGTTCAGCAAGGCCGATGCGCTGCAGCGAAGGGTCCAAGGACGCGAATGCACCGGCGAGTCCGCGTCCGAACGCAGTCCGGCAGCGAGAACAAGGCGAGTCTTTGGACTCGGAGTGGATTCCCGTGGGTCTCTCTCGCCGCTCTTTCGTTCCCAGCGCTCTAGCGCTCGGAGTCCGAGAGTAGCAGCGTTTTACCTGCATAAAACGTGCCACAAAACTGCCTCATTCTCTGTTTCCACCGTCTCGCTCCCCCGGACTCACTCTCTCTCTCTCTCTCGCATTCCGCGTATTAAATACCTTCGTTACGAACACACTGCGAGGAGGGAGATGCGTTCGCTCGCTCGTGTAACGCACACGCACGCGATTACCGGACGACGGAGAAGGACCGGGTGGGATACGGTGGAGGGAAACATCGTGAGGCGAGCGAGGAAGAGAATCGAAGGAGAGGATCGGGGGAAGGTTGAGAACCGCTGAGGGCGCGTATACACGCTGTACAGGTCTCTCACGGCTCCCTCTTCTTCATTTTCTTCTTCTTCGTGTTCTTCTTCTTCTTCTTCTTCATTTTCTTCCTCTTCTTCGAGAGAGGAAGAACCGGCGCAAAGCGGCCTCGGAAGAGATTGGGAAAGAAGAAGCGAGAAGAGTGCCCGCGCATGCGCACCGAGAGAGATCGAGCTCTGGGCCAAAAGCCGAAAAGAAACTTTGGTATGCGGCCCGCGGAGCGGGTTCACACACGGCCGAGCTCGCGGGGCCCTCGTGGGCCTCTACCCCCCCCCCCCCCCCCCCCCCCTCCCTTCTGGCCCGAGACATTGCTGCGCTGCTCCCGCTGTTCCTGTCGGAGTGCTCGCTGCTGCCGCTGCCCAAACCGGCATCGCGCTGGCGACGTTCCACCTTCATTTACATACGCCATTATACACCTGTACCTACAAGACCCGATCCTCGGACTGCATGTATGTACGATTATTCGTTTCTTTTTTGCTCTCTTCTTCACTCCGATACCCTCTCCGAGGCCGCTCGTCTCGCGGGTCTCGTCTCTACGGACGAGTCCTCACGATATTTGTCCTCTCCACGCTTTCTCTCCCCGTTAATTTTTCCGTACATACCGAGCGAGAGTTTCTTTGCTTTTTTTTTTTTTGTACCGCGAGAGCTATGTGTGTACCTGCGCGACTTACGCACACTTCGCGATTTACCCGAGCTTGTATGCAAACCTCTCCGCGGTCCAGAGCGCGAAGCCGGATGGAAAGCGGTCGGAGAAGAGCGCATAATGCGTGTGTATACAAACGTCGCGTCACGTGTACGATCGCTCCTCTCGAGAACGCACGTGCGTCAGTGGGCGTCTTCGTGCCTCTTCTTCCTTACTCTTTCTCCTCCACTCTTCCTTACAGTCGCTCCTTTCTCAGCTTGCCAAGCGCACACAAATCTGTGCTCTCTCATCTGCTAAGAGCCTCCACCCTCCCCGCCTCCCCCCTCCACCCCTCCGCCGTTACCCGTGCAGACATACACCTGTTCGTACCTGAGTCATTCGACGACCGTACGGTGGTCCCCTGCGGTTTCTCCTTCCTACTTCACTCCCGGTCTCGTTCCAGCGGAGAGATCGAGATAGAACGACGACGATGACGATGCGGAGAATGAAAAAGAAACGAGCGGAGCGACTTACAGGCTATCCGCTCCCTTTTCTCCGGCCATCGTTCATTTCCCACGATCGCTCGCTCGGTCGTTGCGTATTCGCTATATTAATTGTCGATCGATTTTTTTTTTTTTTTTACCGTTTCGAGCTATACGTCGAATTGATTTTGACAATTCTTTTTGTTTTGTTTTTTTGTTTTCAATTCTTGATAAATGGGTTGGAGTGGAAACTTTGTTGGAGCGATCGATGATAGATGCGGTATGTGCGGAGGGTGAAATGGATTTTGGAGCAAACACGGCCGGATAGATCAAGCGAAGAAGAAATTATATCTACCGAGCTTAATTACCGTGTCGCTTGGAGACAAGTCAGAGATTTACAATAAAAATTTACGAGATTGTGAGAAATGAAAAAGAAAATGTGACTATAATTACCATATGAATATATATATTGTAACGTATGTAGAGATGAGGATTTACTGAGCGACACGATATTAGGTCTGTTCGTTTTCGGAGTAAGTTAGAGCAGAGCGCTCTATTTTACGTGGAAAGTATATCTATATTTATTGGATATATAGATATAACTTTAATGTAAAATCGAGCGCTCTGCTCCAGCTTTACTCTGAAAACGAACAGACCTATTAAATACATTACTGGAATAGCTCGGTATGACAAATGGCAAACGTGCAGATCATCGATTGACGATGTGATTCGAGTCTTGACGGGACTTTCGGAGAGAGAAGACGTTTGACCGTTCGAGATATTTAACTTTGACTATCATTAATAATTTCCGCTCCAAAACCAAGTACGCGCATTTTGATTCGCTCGGTCGTCACGATATAGTATAAATAAACACAAATCTCACATTTCTTTTTCTCAAGATATTTTTACTGATAAATTTTTTTGTTTTATCATTAAATAAATGAAATTACTGAAGCGTAAATGAACATTTTTTTAAATGCCCCCACTTTACACGCTGTTCGATAAATCGCACACTTAAGGTAGTTCTGTCACTTGGTGTTCACTACGCATAAGTTCGAGAAAAATGAGACAAAATTACAAATACTTCTCGATGGTATAAAAATCTGAAAAAATTAATGCATTTTAAAGGTACTGAAAAGATTGATTTCGCATAATAATAAGTACAAAATGTTATCAACAAATTAATCAAAGAATTATTTGTTTAACAAATTACCCGGCAACCTAATTTTTTTTCATTACGAAAATGATTTGTTCATTTTTCTGAATACCTATGAATTTTTTCACATTTTTCAATTTGCTTTGAATTTTGTGTTTATCCTCACATTTTTCCATATAAAAAAACAAAAAAAGCAAAGCAAATTTAGAAATCTGAAAAAATTCATACGTATTCAAAAAAATAAACGAGTCATTTTCATAAAAAAAAAAAAAAAATGTTGGCTTTCCGAGAAATTTGTCGACCAATTTTTTTTCATCAATTTGTTAGTAACATATTGGAATTATTATTATCGAAAATTAATATTTTGAGTGCCTTTAATATGCCCGAATTTTTTCAGATTTTTATACCATCGAGAAGTATCTGCAATTTTGTCGAAATTTTCTCGAACTTGTGCGAAACGAGCGCCAAGCGACAGAACTACCTTGATACGATCGATGCAAACCGATCGAGCTTCACCGTTCTGTATGTCAGCGCGCCTCCATTCGATATGTATATCGACGGGGCGCGAGTTACGCGGAGTCGATGATAACGCCCCGCGGCCACGTGGCCGATGCACTCCTCGGCTCTCCACCTATGCGTTCGCCGTTCCGCTCTCCGCGGGTTCTCCGTGTGACGTCATATCATTGATAGAGGCGCCCACATGGGATACGCACGACCCGTACGCTTTCAGCGCGTAGCGCTCCTCTCGCCGTACATCGAGCAGAGATATCGTCGAGCGTAACAGTAACGAGCCTACCGAAGCGGGGGAGGATAGAAAAGAAAATGAGAAGAAGGAAAAAAAAAAAACCTACGGCTAGAGGACTTTGTGAGCTACATCGTCTAGCCCGGAGCGAGAAGAATAATGAAGAGCCGTGGGCGTTGATGCGGAGGTAGGAATAGGATTGTGCAAAGTCCCATGCCCGACAGTCAACTTCTCATTTTCGATGTAGCCTCGCGGACGAAGTAACTGCGGTGCAGCCGAGCCGAGGTCCTTCCTCATTCTGCGACGAGAGAATTCTTGTACACAAAAGCGCGCCTGAGAAACTATCGAGGAATCCCGAGAATAAAAAAATGATGATAATAATAATGAAGATCCCGGACTGAGTGGAACCGGAATCGAGTAGGTAAAATATCTCCTCCAGTATATATATATATATATATCTGGATATATATATATATATATATATATATATATATATATATATATATGTACGTATAGATATATGTATATACCATGCATATATACGCCTTTGCAATTCGGCACGGTTATCCCGGCAAACTTCTCCGACACGGAGCAAAACGAACGGACTGTAAATCTTTGCTCTCCTCGATCGTGTCGAGACTCGAAGCATCCGTGCGCTCTGCTGCTGCTGCTGTTGCTTTGTCGACGTTCGGTTGCCGCTATTTTAATGAGAAACATCGGCCCGAGGCAACATCGGCGAGAGACTTTTCGACTCTGGGTCTTTCAACTCTTTCGTTTCTTATATATTTTTTTTCCGCCCAATTTTTTTGATGAATTCCGACCTTCCGCAAGACCCGGCGTGAATACTAATGAACCGAATCGTCGAGGAACGAACGAGACCGGGGAGAAAACACGATTACCTTTCTATTCCGGTACCGAGCCGTTAGTGATTTTCGTTATGTGAGAGATAGCGAGACATCCGGGTGGTGTTTATCAGCGATATTGGAACACGAGATTCCAGGTCGGTGTGGGCCACATGCTGGTCCCGACTTTCCCAACCCCGTTTCACGTGCGCTCCAAAGCCTGTCGTATTCTCTTCGTTAGCTCTTCGTACCGAAAAAAAATAGAATATTTTTCAAGAACGCAGCCAGAGAAAAAACCGAAAAACGACAGCAGCGTTCGGCAGAGGCGAGGTTCGTCTAATTGAATTAGCCCCGTCGGTCAGGACGCTAAATGGACGAGTTTGCTGGAGCGTAGAGTGGCAAGAAGCGCGGAAGCATCGAGCATTTATGGGGTACACGTCGAACGTGAGCGGGTAGAAAACACAACGGGGGTTTACAAAGATTCCGTGTATTTTTCTCTCCCGGACACTCGTCGGGCTGCAGTGAGGCAATTTAGGGGGTTTGTGTTTATTAGCCTGGGGCGTCGGTCGCCACTCGAGAGAGAGGGAGAGTTGAAAATATTGAATAAAAAAGAAGAAGCGAAGAGGAATAAGGTGGTAAACACACAGAAACTCGCGAGAGGCTGCGCGCGCAATCGGTGGAGGAAAGGACTCTTGTAAGTTTTGCCCTTTAGGGGGTTCGCCTGCGTCGACGGCGCGAGAATCGCCCGCCGGCTCCGGCGAACACTTCCCTGTCTCGAAACGAGGAAGCAAAGGAGGATGATGAAGAACACGTAAGAAAGCGGCCCTCTCAGAGAGACGGCCCACGGAACCGCGACGAGAGACCGAGTTATGAAATATACAAACATACAAGGCGGTTGGCACCGGCACGAATGAACATCACCGCCAGCCGAGAGAGGTGCCTCTCTAACCGGCAGCGCAACTCAAACAATCTTACTTTACTTTATATCCTCGAGCGTGTGTATGCTCAGACGTTCAATGGATCCGCGGGAGCGGGACTCTCGAAATATCGAAGAGAGGCTGCGGAGAATGGGACGAAACGAGGAGGCTGCGAGACCGAGGACGCGGGGCAAAATGGGATGAACTTCTTTTTAATTCTTTGGAAGACTCGGAGATAGGGCACATTTATATCTCTACCGCTCACAACTCTACCAAATAACAAGTCTACCAGAAAACATCGCTCCCCAAACAACTCGTCTACCAAAAATGGCGGTTCCAACAACTCTGCCACGTAAGAACTCTGTCAGAAAACATCTATACCGTATTAGAACTCTGCAAAAATCTCTAACACTGAAGAAAAAAACTCTACCAGAATTGAAATAAAACTCTACCGGAATGGAAATAAAACTATCGGAATTGAAGTGAAACTACCCGAATTTGAAATAAAATTCCGGTAGAGTTTTATTCTTCCGGGTAGCGATTTTGGTAGAGGACTAATACGGTAGAGTTGTAATATGGTAGAGATGTTTTCTAGTAGAATTGTTAGAACTGCCTTTTTTTGGTAGAGTTGTTATCCGGTAGAGTTGTTTTCCGGTGGAGTCGTTTGGGGCGAGATGTTATCCGGTAGACTCATTATACGGTAGAGTTGTGAGCGCTAGAGATATAAATGTGCCAAAGGTAGTGGGGTAAAATCTGGAGGTGATACACTCAGAGGGAAGAAGGTTCAGTTGCAACAAGAATTGATCCTGTCGACCATTTGATTGGTTAGGCCAACTAAGTAAATTGCTTGTTAACTGACCCAAACGACTCATTGTTTTTTGACTGTTTTACCACCTGGCTCTACGAACTCTGAGAAGATAGCTGAAGCATCCGATCCATTTTTTTTTTTTTTTGCTGTACTGATTAAACCGCTGCGAATTGAAAGATTCAACTTCCTCGTCGTCGCTCTGAGGTCCGAAGGTATTCCATTTTCCATCGCTAATCCAATTTTTCTCCGAACCTCGGAATGATCATTAAGAATTTAATTTGTTTTGACATTAAACCAGTCGATTCACAAAATCATAACTCTGGACTCCTTCGAACTGTCCTTGTTAACATAAAAAATTGAAAAAATAAAACGCAGCCTCAGCATCTCCGATTTCCCGTTGTTCGTTCCATCAGTGCATCTCGGTATTTCATTCGTAGAATTCGCCTCCTCGAACCCGTACGAACTTTGCAGCGATCGAAGAAAGGAGGTTTTTTGACGCCACGGATCGACGACTCCATTGTAAGATTCACAAGACCTCTCGATCTTTCGGGACGGTTCGTAGATACAAATGGTACATCATATGTACGCCCGTACCTGAAGATCAGGCCTGTCTCGCGGGAGTTTTCTGCCGATCCTCCGGCCGGAGATACCGAGAGAGCCGAACACAATGGCAACGCGTTTCGGATCGTCGTACACCGGCGCGGCTATTATTATAGGTAACTCCGGCTTATTACCGCGAGGCATCGGCGCACACGCGAAGAAAGGTATAAGAAAGGGAAAGGCTCGTATCTTTTGTGCCGCACACGAACGAACACCGCGCACACGGTAAGTGTGCATATAACATCGCGCTATTGAAGATAAGGTACGCGCCGGCGATATATCTCATTCGGGGAGTTTCGTCGGTGACGTGAAAAAAAAAAAAAAAAAAAAAAAAAATTCTCGAAAGCAAGCGATGCGGCGCGTTTACCACGCTCTCCCCGGTATTTCGGTGTGGGATTCGCGCAAAACGAATCGCCGTGCGGTATCGGTGCGGACGATGGGTTTCGCTGCGGTACGCCGATGCAACTGCACACCGGCATAGTTGTGCGCGAAGACTGTGCAACCCCGTTCGGGCTACCGGAACGAAACCAAATTCCTTCGACTAACGAGTGAGAGAATCGCCAGACCGGAAATATCCGCGATACCCGCGCCACACGCGTAAACAGCGAGTCTTCGGCTCCGATCCTCCGATAGTTCGCTTCCTCATCTCCGTTTCCGTACATTTCGGATTTTACGATCTTTCTCATGTTCCCAATAACTGTTATCAAAATTATCGTACTCCACGGTTGTGCTGCGATGTTCGGACGATCGTTACATCGTAATTTATGCTGCATACCGTCGAGGAGCGAATCGCCGACGACGATGCCGCTCGCTCGGAGTACGTTGGGAATTACCATTTTTTAACCGGAATAATCCGCTGTTCTCTTCGAACGTCGTTACTTTTTATTTTAGATTTTGGGATAAAAAAAAAAAGTTTATTTATTTTTATCTGTAGAATCAAAATCGTATCGAAAATTCCATGCGTTTCACAGTTCGAAAGAAATTGCAGTAAAATTTTTTCAATATACACAGTAAAAAAAAGTTGTACACTTTACAACAATTTATGTGTTCACAAACGTCCACAATTTTTTATTTGTTAATTTTCTAGTTTTAAAAAAACAAAAGTACAAACTAAAATTGTCAGTGACACGGAAAATGAAAGGACAGGTTCGTACATTCAAATAAGTGACAAACTTGTTTGTCACTTATTTAACAAAATTATTTTTACGAAATTTAGCATTTCGATTTTACGAAATTATTTTTTACTGTGTACTTTTTTTTGGTATTGTTCATTAAAAAAAAAAAAAAAAAAAAAAAAATTGAACGCCGTTGCATTTTTAATATTCGAAGTTGGGGATTTTATTCACACTCTAACACCCTTACAAACGATTAATCACGTGGTACTTTTTAATGCCTCTTTTTGTTTACCGATAAAATAATATTTAATGACGACACTCAACGATGCAACTTGAAAAATCGAGCGAGATGATATTTACGGTCTTTTTAGTTTTGATTTCAACTTACCGTCCATCTGAAGGTGAAGTGCAGCTGAAGTGTGACGGGTTCGTTGAGGGTGAATGTGTTCTGGCCGAGTGCGTGACTAGATACGTTGCCGAAGCTGCACGAGCCGATAGCTGTTACATTGGACTGATACTCCTTGAGACAGAGCCAAAATGCTGTCGTGCACGATTCCGAGCACGGCGGATAACCACCCCTAGCCGAATGGTCGGAGTCTACTCCTCCGCCGCAGCATCTTCCGTCCACCAAGGTGCCCCTGTTGTTCGTTAACGACAGTATCTGCACCTCGAAGTAACCGCTACCAGTTGTCGCCTGCGAAACAAAAAGACACGACGATTTTTGTTAGTCGATTTGCAAAGACCAAAAATAATTAATTTTGTTTTTTTTTTTTCGTCGGAATGTTAGTATTATATATGTCGCGTCGGGAGTAAGATATATATTATCAAATATGTACATTTTTTTAATATAAAATTCTTTAGGAAAGCAAAGGAACTAAAAAAAATATTCTGGGCCATAGCAATCGACATACTTTCTTCATGTTGGACGCGAATCCGATATCAGTTTTGGCCTAGAGCCAAGCCGAACATTGGTTTTTATTTTCAAAGTTCCGGCGCTACTGAAGTAAACTGCAGTAACTGCAATAACTGCATATGTATCATCAAATATATAGCATCTCAAAAGAGTGCCATTTGTCGTAAAATTAAAGGGCCATTAAAGACGTTCTGGACCTTACAAATCAACGTACTTTCTTCATATTGGACGCGAATCCGATATCAGTTTTGGCCTAGAGCCAAGCCGAACATTGGTTTTTATTTTCATAGTTCCGGCGCTACTGAAGTAAACTGCAATAACTGCAATAACTGCATATGTATCATCAAATATATAGCATTTCAAAAGAGTGCCATTTGTCGTAAAATTGAAGGGCCATAAAAGACATTTTTGGATCATACAAATTAACGCACTTTCTTCATGTTGGACACGAATTCGATATCAGTTTTGGCCTAGAGCCAAGCCGAACATTGGTTTTTATTTTCAAACTTCCGGCGCTACCGAAGTAAACTGCAATAACTGCATAGGTATCATCAAATATATAGCATTTCAAAAGAGTGCCATTTGTCGTAAAATTGAAGGGCCATAAAAGACATTTTTGGACCATACAAATCAACGCACTTTCTTCATGTTGGACACGAATTCGATATCAGTTTTGGCCTAGAACCAAGCTGAACATTGGTTTTTACTTTCAAATTTCCGGCGCGAGTGAAGTAAACTGCAAGAACTGCAATAACTGCAGCGACCGCATATAATATCATCAAACATATAACAATAGCATCACAAAAGGGTGCCATTTTTCGTGAAATCGGAGAGTCCGAAAAAAAATCTAGACCTCATAAATCGAGGTACTTACTTCAGAAAACTGTAGTAACTGCAGTAACAAACTGAAGAGCTACCGCCTTGCATAGCCCGGAAATAAGGAAGTAACAAACGTTTCGTTGGGTTCGTTGAGTTTGCTTCTTTTGTTTCCCGCTCTCCTGTCCTCTCTTCCATTTAACCCCTTTATTTAGCTTAATTTCACTAAAGTACGATAATAACGGTGCGCACTGTAAACGGTCCCACGCGAGTTGTCGCGCGTACGCGTTTATCCTCACGTGCGTTAAGAGCGGTCGTTTTCTAATTGCGATAGCACATCACAAACGACTTTGCTTGAGAGACTCCCGGTCCTGGTTGGCGCGGATAAGTCGTCACCGTGGGTCGTCGTTGAAGTTTTTTCATTTTATATTTATTTTTTAACTCGTACTCTACGATTAGTATGGTAAAATCGCGTATACGCAAAGTGTCTTTCCGTATCTTCCGCTCTCTCCCGTTCCGTGGCTATCTCTCATAATGGTCCCTCGCGGTTTCGTCTAATGGCACTGACAAATGGCCACCGCCGACGTTTCGAGACGAGAAAGACGCGAATATGTAGGTCCCTCAGCGTTCAAACTACTGTACACGTACCACACTGTAATACACCTATCCGCCAAAGTGGTGTATATAGCGCGTGTACAAGAAGTCAGCGAAGAAACGGAAGTCTCCAGTTAGGAAGGGGGCCTCAGGGCGAAAGGCCCCGGGGCTTTCTGTTACGTGTGTATGTATCTATACGCTACCTCCTGCAAAAAATCTCGAGTGTATGGCGCACACTATATCTCCGTATAGTTTTTACCTCTTTCACCCTCCGGTCCCCTTTTTGTTGTCGTTGTTATTTTTCCGTACATTCATACTTCTATCTAATTCTATTTAATTTCTACTCATATCTAATACTATTTCTATTATATCAATTCTATTTAATTTCTATTCATACCTAATACCATTTCTTTTCTATCGATTCTACTTACTTTCTATTGGTGTTTCTGTTTTTATTTTCTATTTTATATGTATTATGTCTTTGCCTATATTTTCGTTTGCGATATTAATTCATGTAGTTGCGATATATTTTTTTTATCTTACTGTATTTTTTGTATTTTACTTTATTTACTTGGTTTATGCGAAGTATGCTAGGCTCATGTGACGTGGTGCGCTTCTATTAGGCGACTTCGGTCCCAGAGAACGAAGTAAATATCCCTTTCTCTCTCTCCCTCCGCCTTTCGACCTGTCCGAGATCACCGTCGAAGAAATCGGTCATTCTCGAGAGGCGATTCGCGTGGCATTTATCAAGTAGATACACTTATAATGTAAGTCGTGAAAGATTTTAACGTGAATGCAAAACTCGACTCGGACACCTCAAATTGACTTCCCATTATACGTATACTGTACGAGAGAAGCTTTCCCGTTACGAGTTCCCGATGAGGTTCCACCGCGATCGTGTGCGCACGCGCACACGATCGCGGATTCCGCGGACACTGATGATATGTGTTCACGTGTCCACACATATCACCCTTTGCACGTGTGTAACGTATACTGTGACAGTGTTTGGCGTACAGTCGCGGGATATATAATATGCGCGTGCGGTGCACAGAGCCAAGCTAGCCTACATAATTACTGTAAGAGAGGCACAGAACGTGGTATAAGATCGAAGGTAGAAAGCGCAGCGACGACCGAGCCGCGGAGAGGATCGTCTGCTGGCCTTTGCTTTCCATAACGCGGACCATGCCACACAAGCTGAATATTATTCCTCGGTGAGCTTCTCCATGCTCGCTTCCTTCTAACGTTATATAAGGTAAGCAGTTTCAGTCGGCGTGTATATATATATATATATATATATATATATAGATGTATATAATATACTTGTATGTATATATGTATATATATATTGTGTATTGTATACTGCATCAGAAGTTGGGACCTCTCAGTTGCCGAGCGTGCGCTCGTCAACGCCGCGGGCAGCGTGCGAGTGACATTTTCACGAGAGACCTCTCGGGTTAAGCGGGACGGTAATTGAAGCAGCGGGGTACGAGTAACGTGGAAGCCAAGATGCGAGGTGCATTCCACATCGAGACCCGCTTAAGATCGATCATTTTGATTGACATTATAATCGATTATTCGATTATAGTCGACAGACATTTGGTTAGTTGTTTGTCGATCGACGGCGGGTTTTTATAACTCGTTCGGGTTATCGCGTAGGAGAACGAGTGCATCGCTATCTATCGAGGGACTACTCGAGGGTGCCAAAAATCGCGGAGCGGATGGAATTTTATCAAAGACGTTGCGAAGTTTTTAAAAACTTTAGTTTTACTTTCCTAAAATATAATCTGGCAGTAGAATTTTTGTTTTTTTTAATTTATTACAACACTTTCTCTCCTTGCGTGCCTCGAGTGGGTCGAAAACACTGAGAGGATAAATAATCATGGGTTTAATGGAAAATAAAATTTTGCCTCTTAGCGGAGATAAAGTTTCGGACAGAGAATCTCGACGAGATACAAAATCATTACGACCTTTCGTGAACCAACGAATCGCCGTAAATCTTCGAACGATTGGTCGACCAAACAAGAAAAAAAAAACCATCCATTACCTCCGTCTTTCTCTATATCGCACAAAGCATAAATAAAACTTGTCGGACTCCCGTTCGCGACGAGAGCTAGCAAGGTGGTCCGTAATGATCCTCCGGCAGCGGAGGAGGCTTGACGGCCTATAAAAAGTCGAATACATAAATATAAAGACACGTATGCACGGGTACGTGGAAGCGAGCACGCCGCGAGAGCGGACGTCGGCACCGAAACGAGCCTTTCGATCGGATATTATTGCGTAACGAGGGGAGGAGCGGAATCGATCGTTATCGCACATGTTTGAAAATTAATCGATAACATCTTTTTTTTTTTTTTAAATCCCGACGATCGATTTTTCTCGTCCGGTATTGCCACGAGTTTCAAAGAGGAACCGGCGGAGAGGGTGGTGGGAGGGGTCGGGTGACAAAATGGTACATTACGATACTAGTGCGATAAAACTTTTTCGCGAAAATGGTTTATCGCACGAGTATCGTACGAAATTTTACATCACGACGTGTGAAAATGGAGTTTTCCGCACGCGAAGCGTGCGCAAAATCACATTTTACACACGGAGTGATATAAAAGAAATTATTCTAGAATACATCATTTCGTAGATTTTTACGATCGGTCGACGATGACTCTGCCACTCGTCGCTCCAAGGCGCGTGAACGTTCGTGCGCATGCGCAACATTTTTATTCACGTGTGAGAATTCCGCGGCCGTGTGTGTCGAACCTATTCGAAGCGGCTTTCGGGTGTAAAAGCGTGGAATGTATGCACGAAGATTGTGAGGACAAGTTGCTGGCACGCGGACACGGTGAGGAGAGGAGAAAACGCATTGTACGCCGGATGCATGCATCCAGAAAAATGATTTATTTAACGGATGTTCCGTTAAGAAAATTTATGCAATTCAAATAGATATTTATTTAATTAAAAAAATTATTTAATTCACGTAAATATCTCTTTAGTTAAAATAAATATTTGTTTTTCAATCATCCACCAAACACATTTTTTCTGGGTGTTTATAACCATTACTGTATACATTAGGGTGTTTCTCAAAAAGGACATTTAAAAAAATTTTCCTCCCACCCTTTTAAAGTATACATTTCGATCTCAAATTCAACCTCGCGAAAGACTGGTCCGAGCAAAAAATCCTAAGAGGTGCCGGATTCAACGTTTGTAACGAAAAAATTCAACAACTTCTTTCTTTTTGGGTAGAAACGACACATGCGGCATCTCTTAAGATTTTTGCTTAGGCCTGCCCTTTGCGAATTTCAATTTCACATAAAAATCTACACTTTTGGAGGGTGGAATGAATTTTTTTTCAACGAATTCACCCTACTGGATATTTTAAGAGTTTTCTATGTACCTACGAATTAGATAATCGAAGTCTTTTGTGTTTGATGCAAAAAACGACAAAAAGTTAAGCGCCCACCCCATAGAACTATATATTGTAACGAATATGTCGCTGCCTATTCGTTAAGACGCACGATATTAGTTAGGTTTGACAATAGACGAACGCACGGACGATTGATACAAGATCGATCGTCATGTATGACAGTCTCGATCGGACTTTCAGAGAGAACAGACGTGTGACAGTTCATACTCGAGACATTCAGCCGTTGTTATACTAATAATATCCGACCCAAAACCAAATACGCGCGTTATTCATTCGATCGGTCGTTACAATATTTTGGTCGATAAAAAAATTCAGCCTAAGGCAGACAATTAAGTTTGAGAGATGCCGCTTTTTTTGCGCAAAACGTCGAATGCAGCACCTCTTAGGATTTTTTTAAAGCGTTCGTCTCCGTTACACTTGAGTTTGAAAATGAATCGATACCATTTTTTCAATCTCGACGATCAAAGTTCCTCGTTTCGAAATTATCCCGAGTCTCAACCAGCGACCCGGGGGGGGGGGGGGGGTGGATAAAAACGAAACGCCGGTGATTTTTCTTTCAAGAAAAAAAAGCTAGAATTCATTAGGAGAATTAGGGAAGCTTAAAATCTAAGAAATGACTCTCAGATTTCTACGATCCGTCGACGACGACTTTGCCACCTGTCGCCGTAGGGTAAACCTCCCTGCGCATGCGCAGCATTTTTATTCACGTGCGAGAACTCCTCGGCCGTGCGCTGAGAAAGAAAAATTGGTTGGTTTAATCGAAAGTCGCGATGACATGCAGTGTAAAAAAAATTTGTTTGAAAATTACTGAACAGTATTGGAAGCTTTTTTTACACAAACTGCTTCTGAAATTTCAAATACATATGCGTTGCAATTTTACAGTAAAATTAGTATTTTTTTATGGAAATTTTTGTAAATCTCAGGCCAAAGATTTGTAATCTCAATATCTCGTATTGTAATTTTACAGGAAAAGTACATTAACGTTCAATTAATGTAAATAATGTAAGGAAACTTTAATTTCCCGTAAATTACATTTACAATTTTTTTTTTTTTTTTACAGTGTACGTTCAAAGCCGTTATTTGTTTGGTACAAACAAAGCATTGTCTTGTTAAACGATTATTTGCTTCAATTTATTAAAAATTTGTCGATTGAAAGAAATATTTTTTTTGCACCAACAAAATACACCTTTGAACGTATGTCACCGCGCATTTGCTTAATCCAATAATTTTTTTTGATTTTCTTTCTCAGTGCGTCTCGAGCCTAAGGTTCATCTTTCGGGTGTAAAAGCGTGAAACGTGTGCCCGAGGATTACGAGAACAAGTTGCTGGCACGTGGACGGGTGTGAGGAGAGGAGAAAACTCATTGTACACGAGGTGCGTACGTATAACGATTACTTTACACACAACACAAAGTGTACGTCTCAAAGGGTACCACCGGCCGAGATACGGCCGATACCGCGGCGAGCGAGCGGCTACTCTTCTTTGAAAGCAATACGTGCGCAAATACGGAGTCGAAAGCTCGCGGGATCCTGCGAGAGTGCTCGAGCGTTCAAACAGCGGGTCGATGCATCGTTAAGGACGAGAGCCGCGGAGGCGTCGACGGCGTCGCGAAGCTTGTGGCTCGGAACCCGAGCGATCGTGGACGCAACCGCGAACCACAGAAAAATTGGGAAAAAAACAAACCAAAAAAAAAAAAAAAGTATTACAAAAACCTTCCGAAACGACGAGAGATTCGAGCCGTAGTGACTATGTAAGCGCGTTGCGAGCGTTACCGTGTTTGCTTGCGTCTTTCCGAAGTTTGCACAGTCTCCTCACGTGCCGACGTCAAATTACGGAAGACCCGCGACCGAGAGCCTTCCCTCGTGATCTCTCACTCTGCCGTCTTTCTTCCTTCACCGGTCGCGCCGTTCAATTCCCAAACTGGCCCGGACGAAATCACGGCCGAATAAGAGGACACGGCGAAATCGTGTACGCGAAGAGAGGAAAAAAAAAAAACCCAACGATTAAGCTCCGTTGTCGAAAGAACAGATTCGAGATTCGTAGTCCCTTTATATAGAGGTGCTGACATGTCTCCCCGGACTCCGTACGAGACGTGAATTCGTTTATTCTCTCATCGGCTACTAATTCATTCTCGTACGGTCTCAACTCTGAATGTGTCATCACCTGGGGTTTTCTATAAAAGTGGAATCTTTAAGTGGACCCCGTCGAGACCGTTCTTTCGATGGCTCTAAATATATATATATATATATGTTGCCTTACACCTGTTAGGTGTCCGGCCTAGCGCCGAGTGAATTTTACGACTTTCGTCGAGTTTATTGCGTCAGCTCCTTTCGAAAAGCGCTCTCCGGCTCGATTATAGTCTGCGAGAATCCTCCCGTCCGTTTATCATAAAAACAGCGGAATATCGTTTCGCGAAATTAAGAAGAAAAAAATGAAAAAAAAAATGAAAAAAAAATCGCCGAGTCCTCACGGTGAAAGAACTTTCCCACGGCGATGAGTTGCGTCGTAAATTACAACCCGACTGATATTTAAATTCGTTCCGTGCCTCCTCGATTGATTTCATCGTCCGTCGAGTTGCCCGATCGCCGCCTCGGGATTCACGGGACGCGTGCATTCGAGTGCTCGTGCGTGCAACGTCCTCGCGATTTTATAAATCGCATCGAATAAACATATCCATAACCTGTTGCGCGTCTCCGTGCGTTCGTTCGCCGCGCGCGATGTAACGCGCACGACGATCGAATTTCCACGGCGTGCCCGAGGAAAGAGCAAACCGATGCCTCGGACACGCCGATGGGGGCTTTCCTTTCCGCATAGTCGGGGTGCAGCGAGCCGCGTTACTGCCTTACCGCGCGCTTTTGCGCGACGACGTTCGCCGCCCGCGCGCCGACTTAATATGAATAATTTGTGTAAGACGAGCAGAAAAAGGAAGACACACAGACGGGGGCGGTGCATAAGAAACGCATAGTCTCGAACGACTGTAGCGTGGCGCGTGCGAGACTCGCCGAGTCTTCCCTACGTTAACTCTTTTTTCCCCTCCCTGTAACTATGCGGTGCAACTATAACGCACCATGTACATATCTTATTAATTTTTTTTTTGCATTTTCTTCAACACATTCTTTTTCCCCTCTATGAATTGCAGCCAGCTCATTTCGGGATAATTCGCTCTCGCCTCGGCCAACTCTCACGTCCGAATCGCCTGGCGAACGGTGAAAGTCTTCCTGATCGGGATGCGATCAATCCGCGCGCTGGCGATCTTCCTACGATCAGGAAACTGCACCGAAACTCACCATCGTCGAATAACAATAATAACAATAATAACAATAATAACAATAATAACAATAATAACAATAATAACAATAATAACAATAATAACAATAATAACAATAATAACAATAATAACAATAATAACAATAATAACAATAATAACAATAATAACAATAATAACAATAATAACAATAATAACAATAATAACAATAATAACAATAATAACAATAATAACAATAATAACAATAATAACAATAATAACAATAATAACAATAATAACAATAATAACAATAATAACAATAATAACAATAATAACAATAATAACAATAATAACAATAATAATCGAGCTAACGACCTGGACCGTGTAATTTTCTTTGGAAAAACCGATCAGAACTTCAAGACAATGGCGCAAACCAAAGTCTACACCCAGCAAAATAATTTATTCGACGGCCATCGTTTATTTAGATTATGTAAAATATTTATTTGCTTGAAATAAATATTTATTTTACATATGTAACGATTTCCTTAATTTAAATAAATATTTATTTAAAACAAATAAATATTTTACTTAATCTAAATAAACGGTGGACGTCAAATAAATTATTTTGCTGGGTCTACTAGTTAACGGTTTTCCGTTTGTTTGCTACTTCGAATAATTATTTGCTTAACGCACGAAGTGTGAAAAATTGATTATCTTGTTTATTTCTCTATCTAAAAGACAAGAAAGATTTATCGTGTTATTAAAGTATAATTAAAGTCTACCAATAAACACATTAATTAATAACAATAATAATAATAATAATAATAATAATAATAATAATAATAATAATAATAATAATAATAATAATAATAATAATAATAATAATAATAATAATAATAATAATAATAATAATAATAATAATAATAATAATAATAATAATAATAATAATAATAATAATAGGGGAGTGACGACTTCAACGTCGGTTCAGTGTTCGCAAAAATTCACTGGCAAGGTTATGAAGGAACCGTTGCCATTCAGTGCTGGGTAAGAGGTTGGCCCTTGTGCCAGCATCGGCAAAACCCACCTGGGAATATGAAGAAGAACTGAATCGGGACGCACGCGATGTCGGCCGAGGAAGAATTCGCGTGATAGCCACGGGAAGCTTGTATCGTATACCAGGTGTTTGAGAAGCGAAAGCCGCATCTCGTTTCTCGTCCGATCGATTTCGATAGAAATTATCATAATCGACGACTCTTATGTAATTAGATCGAAACGATTGAATGCGCGCCGACCGAGGCAGATGCTGTACGTAACTTATCATGAGACCGTTAGCTACACGAGCACTCGTACGTGAACGCTATACTAGGAACAATAAACGAGAGAAGACCGAGAGCGTCTTCCACTGTTCCAATTCCACGCGACGCTCCCATTATCTTAATCCGCGGGTCTCTCGCAGGGCGAAGCACTCATGACGACGGCTCCGGCTTCTGTACAGTACAATACGTCGACGGCTAGAAATCGAAAGGGCCTCATGCTAAAGTGCACACGAGTTACGCATTAAAAAAAAAAAAGCTTGTGCATTTATCGAACATTTATTGTCCACGAGAGTTCACAATCTTTTTTTTATTCGTATTTTTAACTAAAATAAAACATTGTAAAATTGACGTGAAAGAAATCGTATAATTTACAAGAAAGAAATAGAAAAATTGACGAGACTGGAATAGCAAAATTGACGAGATATAAATAGTAAAATTGAGGTGACAAAAATAGTTAGATTGACGACACAGCAATAGAAAAATTGACGAGACAGAAATAGAAAAATGGACGAGACAGAAATAGTAAAATTGACGAGAAAGAAATAGTAAAATTTACGAGAAAGAAATCGTAAAATTTACGAGAAAGAAATCGTAAAATTTACGACAAGCACATTCTAAAATTGACGATAAATAAATTCTAAAATTGACGACAAATAAATTCTAAAATTTACGATAAACAAATTCTAAAAATGAGGACAAACAAATTCTAAAAACGACGACAAACAAATTCTAAAATCGACGAGAACAAAACAAAGAATTCAGCATGTTTATGGTTAAGACACGTTCGTCAAATGCGCAAACCTTTTTCCATACCGTCCACGCCCTTTTAATGTATCGTCGTCGATATATGTGCAGCGGTAGTGACAGATTGATGGTGATCGTCCGCGATCGAGACGGTTCATCATCGCGCCCCGTCGACGATCACTCGCAATAGGCTGGCGCACGGCATAGATTGGTGGCTGCACGATGTGTCCGATAAATAAGAAACAGCAAAAATGAACGTGAGACGAGAGACTGACGAGACGATGATCCTCATCCACACTGCGCAGCCAGTGTCCGTGTGTGTCTCTACGGTACGAAGTTTTGAAGAAGCAACGAAGCAACGCGCGTGCGCGCGACGCCGCGAAGAAGATGACGTCGACGACCACCGTACGGTCGTAAGTTTTATCTCTCCCCGCTCGCCCAGCTCTCTTCTAAGTCGCGCAGGTAGTAATTACCGGTGGCCGCTACCTGCCCGAGTGAAATAGGCCTCCCGAACGAACATTTAATTTTATAACTTGGTAGTGGTGGTCAGTGGGCAGCGTTCGCCGGGGACCGGGCCTTCTCACGACCACGAACGACTCACGCGCATGCGCACAAATCTCACGAGTGTATTAAATATACGTACGCTTATAAAGTGCGTAGCGCACTTGTGTTGGCTCGATATTCTGCTGTGTCGTATAGGAAAGCTTGGTGATTTCTTGACTCGCAGCACCTCGAGGGACTCTTCTTCATCTTCCTCTTGTTCTTCTGCTTCGCTCGTGAACTTGTGTTTTACGGCTCTTGTGGCTCTCTTCAGCCTCAACGGCGACCCACATATATCTCGCACACGCCTCTTGCGCTTCATCCTCTTCATCCTCTTCATCCTCTTCATCCTCTTCATCCTCTTCATCCTCTTCATCCTCTTCATCCTCTTCATCCTCTTCATCCTCTTCATCCTCTTCATCCTCTTCATCCTCTTCATCCTCTTCATCCTCTTCATCCTCTTCATCCTCTTCATCCTCTTCATCCTCTTCATCCTCTTCATCCTCTTCATCCTCTTCATCCTCTTCATCCTCTTCATCCTCTTCATCCTCTTCATCCTCTTCATCCTCTTCATCCTCTTCATCCTCTTCATCCTCTTCATCCTCTTCATCCTCTTCATCCTCTTCATCCTCTTCATCCTCTTCATCCTCTTCATCCTCTTCATCCTCTTCATCCTCTTCATCCTCTTCATCCTCTTCATCCTCTTCATCCTCTTCATCCTCTTCATCCTCTTCATCCTCTTCATCCTCTTCATCCTCTTCATCCTCTTCATCCTCTTCATCCTCTTCATCCTCTTCATCCTCTTCATCCTCTTCATCCTCTTCATCCTCTTCATCCTCTTCATCCTCTTCATCCTCTTCATCCTCTTCATCCTCTTCATCCTCTTCATCCTCTTCATCCTCTTCATCCTCTTCATCCTCTTCATCCTCTTCATCCTCTTCATCCTCTTCATCCTCTTCATCCTCTTCATCCTCTTCATCCTCTTCATCCTCTTCATCCTCTTCATCCTCTTCATCCTCTTCATCCTCTTCATCCTCTTCATCCTCTTCATCCTCTTCATCCTCTTCATCCTCTTCATCCTCTTCATCCTCTTCATCCTCTTCATCCTCTTCATCCTCTTCATCCTCTTCATCCTCTTCATCCTCTTCATCCTCTTCATCCTCTTCATCCTCTTCATCCTCTTCATCCTCTTCATCCTCTTCATCCTCTTCATCTTCTTCTCCCCCTTCGTCTTGTGCTTGTTCTTGGTCTTGTTCCTGTTCTTCGTCTAGTTCTTGTTGCTGAGGCTGCCTCTCGAGGAGACCTATACTTAATATTATTTGCTACCCCGGCTCGAGTACCGCTCGTATATTTCGCCGTCCCTCCTCTATTGCTCCGGCTGCCGGTTCCTTCGAGAAGCTCGTTCCAGCTCCGATCGACCGCGCGCTCTCTCAAATTACGAAAATAATTAAAAACTCGAAATATCTCGTGTCTCGGATCGTGCCCCTTTCGTCCGGGCCTCCACGGTGCCAGGAAAACTGGTTCTCGAGAAAGAAAGAAAAAAAAAATCGTGTTCTGCCGAATTGATCGCACAGCAAACAAATAATTTCGTAAAATCGACAACGAAAAGCCGTTTCTCACGGACTTTCCTTATTTATAATAAAAATAAAGCAAAGAAAAATATTATTCTATTGTTAAAATAATTTTTTTTGTTTTTCATTTTAAGGAGGTAAAAAAACGATTGTCGACTCATGTGGATAAAAATCGTAATTTACGACACTAGTGCGATAAAACTTTTTCTGACGAGTGTGACTTTGCGACACGAGCCGAAGTCGAGTGCAATCACGCGAGTGCAAAAAAAAGTTTTTCGCAAGAGTAATGTACCAAACTTTGTTTCACGAGGTGTAAAAATGACAGTTTTTCGAAGCGTGCAAAAAACTGCTATTTTCGCACCGAGTGTAATAAAATCGTTTACGGCTGTAAACATTTTCATTTAGAGTCTGCGTGAGCTAACCGCCTCAGCGATTTGCGTATCGATTTCGAGTCACGAGGCTCTTGAAAAAATATAATCCGTGCGCGGATTTGTTTTTTTTTTTTTGTCTTTAGGGATAAACGAACGAGACACTATATAATTTCGTTTCTTCGAGGGAAGTGAAGCGTAGTTCCAGGCTCGTGAAACCGGCCCCGGTGCGAAAGATCCAGCTCGATTTACCCGTTCTCCGCCTGTTCGTGAGCGAGCGAGGGTGCGCTGTGTATCGAGTGTACTTTAAATACCCATAGGAGTGCATCACACGATTGCCGGTCTAACAGGTGTACCTCGAGAGTGTCACGGGTATCGCGTATTACGCGACGGGATCGACGACGAGGACAAGCTGCCCGTCAGGTATACTGGATACTCGCAGCGCAGCTCTCGAGGGCGGTGGCTATACGATTAGTCTCGCTCGACTGGCCTGGGAGGTCGATCGAGATTCGGTTCACTGCAAACATTTTTTTTTTTTTTTTTTTTTTTTTTTTTTTTCCACAAAGTCTCGGTCGTTCACACGGCGAGCGTCGATTATGTTACGTCAAAGACGAGGCTGGTCACAGATCAAACAAATTCACCTCGTCCTCAAAGTGAAGTAAGCTTATGAGAATTCACATTTCTTGTCCGTAAAGGACCAACATTTTTTTTTCTCCTCGATAACGGCGTACATTGATAATGGGTGAAAGAAAGTTTTAAATACTTTTTTCTCGGTAACAAAAAAATTGCATCGCAAATTCCTCACGTCGGACCGTTCGCAACTATATTCTGAACGTGGACATTTTTTTTAATGCCTAAAACGTCAAAATATAAAAATATAAAAATATAAAAATATAAAAATATAAAAATATAAAAATATAAAAATATAAAAATATAAAAATATAAAAATATAAAAATATAAAAATATAAAAATATAAAAATATAAAAATATAAAAATATAAAAATATAAAAATATAAAAATATAAAAATATAAAAATATAAAAATATAAAAATATAACATGTAGTATTTTTTAAATAAAAAAATGTAACATATTGTCACATTTTTATATATAGTATTGTTTTTTTTATTCATATTATCTGTTTCTTAAACATTTTTTTTCATACGATCAGAGCACCGTTGCGAATCGATCGTAGGGTGATTAGCGATTCAATATTTCACCAAAGCGGCAAACAAATAAAACCTTTTTATGCCGGAAATCGGTGGAAATCCCTTAAAACCACATTATCCATTTCTTTCCGAACGAACAGTACTATGTTTAAAAAAAAATCGTCACATTAACAAGATAAAAGAAAAAAATTGCGAACGTATGCGGCTGTGAAATATGTTTCTTAAGTGTCTACGAGACCAAAGAAAAATGAAATTTAATAGCATGCGCGACAGGAAAAATCGAAATCGACATGTGAGATAATAAACTACACCTAAGCGCAGCCAGAGGTCCACCGCCGGTCGTGTCGATCCGACTGGGCGCCTAATGAGCGTGGGTAGCGCGTAAACGTTTTCACATAGTACATCCGAGACCGTTATCGGTATATTATACAAACGAGTTGTGTATGAATAATAGCGATCTGCCGGTCGTTCGTCGGTAGCCTGTAATCATCACTCTGTATACTTCGTAATATGCATCGGTGATTATCCCACGATTACATCGTTGTGTAATTAGCCGCGACAGAATCGTTCCCGGCGCGCGGTTCCCGTATCCTCATTTTATTACGTATGCGCGGAAGCGTATTATCGGGTATGATAACAGCCTCAGTGAGAATATAATGAGCCGGGAGGTGTCACAAATGAATTATAAATCGTTCGCCGCGTCGCGTGTGGAGCTCGAGCGGCGGATTCGTCCGGCCGAGAACCAGAGGGGCGGTTGTCGCCGCTCCGAAGCGTCCGGATCGCGCCCGTCGATCCTAAGCCCTCGTTATAGTGTGCGAGCTGTTTTACCGGCCCGGCGCGAGCTACAAAGTCACGAGACGAGACGAGACGAGATGAAAATACATGAGAGAGAGAGAGAGAGAGCTCGGGAAGGTGAATATAATGGGATGAGCGTTTAATCGCGGCCTGATCACGATCGAGACGAGGCAGGGCGTTGTGCGGCGTCTACGAACTGTAGCTGTATCTCTTTCAGCGGAACGAACACATTCACCGTCGCGCACACTATCGCACACGCTCTTCGGTACATAAACAGGGCAAAAAAATGTTAATAAAAAATAAAATACAAAAAAGATCAACCTGTTGATGACAGGTTTGTGGGAGGAGCGAGCTACACGCCTCTCCCGCTAACAAAGAAGGCCCTGCTCTTTCGATCCCCTTTCGATCCTCTTTACCCCCCTCGCCATGTAGAGCTCACTCTCCTCTTACTCCGTTCCTCGGCTTCGCGAGCATTGTTCCTTTCGGTCTCCGATACCGATGATTACCCGCCGCTGATGAAAGAAAACGCGCGTTGTTTTGCTGCCTCCTCGTTGCTGCTGTATTGCACCGAGCGTGTTCCACTTCCTGGGTCTGCTCCCTGCCTCTTGATATACAACCGTGCTTTGTTTCCACGCAACATCTCCCGAGATTTTTCGATGCAGACGAGAGCGACGGAATTTCTCGATGCGGCCACGCCGCGGGAGGCTCGTCAGCTTCGCTCGGAACACCTCTCACGCTCGATTCCGCACCGGCGAGACCCTCCGACACACTTAACACCTTTTTGTAACGACCGCAGTTAACCCGCGATTTTGCCGTGAAATCGCCCGACGCGTCCGATAAGAGCGAGCCAAATTTTCGCCCTCACACCAGAAACACCGTGACGCATTGCACTGCGGTGAGCTTCACTTTTTTCAATGGGGGGGTTTCTTTTTTTTTTGGAGCAAAATTCCCATCATTGAAGAAAGTTCATTACGGTTTTCGTTACCGACCGAGTCCATTTCGCTTCGCCTTGAGAAAAATCTTGCGCATTATGCACTGAGAAAAAAATTTACATAATTAAAGCAACACTGAATTTTTGTCCACAAAAAATAGTTACCAAGGGGAAGGTCTACATTTTATGGTTACGACAATGACAAAAAATTATGGCTGCAATCGCAATTATCGTTTAACTGATTGAATATATACTATCAGTGACTATCTATATAGACTTTCCTACTGGCGACTGTTCGTTATAGCAAGAAACACTGATCTTTTTCTCAGTGTGGCCAAAATTCTTCGATCGGCATCGTCGTCATCCTGAAGACACCTCTCATTGTCAGGGACCGCGAACGATGGGGTTATTTTTTTCTAGCACAATTCGCATCATCGAAGAAAGTTCACTACGGTTTTCGTTACCGATCGAGTGGATTTCGCTTCGCCTTGAGAAAAATCTTACGCACCATGCACTGATAAAAAATAACATCAACAAAAGAACAACACTGACTTTTTACCACAAAAAATAATTACCAAGAGGATCGTCTACATTTTATGACTACGACAGTGACAAAAAATGATGGTTGCAATCATAATTATAGTATAAATAATTGAATTTATACTATCAGTAACTGTCTACACAGTAAAATAGGTACCAGCGTTTGTTGTCCACAAACTTTTATAATTCTTTGCTTGTTATCTTTACAAATAATTTTGTCAATTTTACCAAAATGTCTGTCAATTTTATGAATATTTTTTGTAAAATTAAAAAAATAATCGTGGACGTTTGTTTGACAGAACAGGTTTATCAAATATACAAATCTGTGTATAAAGACGTTCCTCCTGGCAGCTATTCGTTTCGGCAGGAAACGCCATTAATTTTCTCAGTGTGCCCATAATTCACCGAGCGGTGTCCTCGTCATCGTGAAAACACCTCTCATTGGCGGGATCGCGAACAATTTATCTCAACATGCGAGATACATTATTCGCGGTCACTTCGAACGGAACGCCGCGAATCTGGAGCAATGCACAGAGTTTCTCCAAAGCCTCGAAAGCGATTACACTGCATTGGGCCAGAATCGACGTCACGCACTGTCTAAATAAATTTCCTGGAAGAATCAAACAGAACGCCGCTTCCTGACTTCCATGCGATCATAAGTTGCGCAGATGCCGGAGCAATAATGAGCCAGCTGAAGAGGCGCGAGAACAAGTTAAATGTTCACCTCACGCCAGACAACCCTCGACGCACCCGACTGACGCACACTAAAAAAAGGATGGTATTTCCTACTGCAACGAAAAGTTCCCAGAGGGGACATCTATATAGATAGTTTGTGATAGTATATACTCGATTGATTAAACTATGATCATAGTTACAACAATAATTTTTGGTCATTGTCGTAGCTATAAAATGTAGACGTCCCTCCTGCACCCAGAAAAAAATTTTATTAATCGTCAATAAAATCGGATATTAGAATATTTTTATTTGAATTAATTAAATTTTTATTTGACTCAAGGATATTTTTACTTGATTCAAGTATACGCGATATTGAAATCTAATAAAATTTATTAGATTTCAATAAAACTCTATTAAGCCCATATTTAAAAAAAGCAATTTTATTTGCTCTAAATAAATTTTATTCGGTTTGAATACATTTTTTTTTCTGCAGCTTCACTTTTTTTAATGGCGTTAATTAAAAAAAAAATAAATAAAAATCCACATCATTGAAGAAAGTTCATTACAGTTTTCGTCACCAGGTCTGTTTCGCTCCGCTTTGAGAAAAAAAAAAACTAGCGCATCGTTCAAGATATATTCGAGAGGCCTTCAATCGGAAGCCCGCGAATCTGGAGCAATGGGCAGAGTTCCTCCGCGGCCGCGGAAGCAATTACACTGCACCGGAACGGAATTGACGTCACGCGGTATCTAAATAAATTTCCTGGAAGAATCAAAGAGAGTGCCGGTTCAGAAAGGTTCGCCGGTTCCTGACTTCCATGGGAGCATAAGTTGCGCGGATCCCGGAGCAATAATGAGTCAGGGGGGCGGCGAGCGGGAGAGGGGCGGGGGGGCGAGGCCATAACTCTCCGGTAACACCGGTCTGGGATGCCCCGAGACGTTCCGGGAAGCGTTACAAGGCGTCCTGGGCGATAGAGAACGCTGGATCTGGTCCGGCGTAAAGAGCTCCCGACGTTGTGGCGGCGACGTCTTTTGCTCTTGGAATTAAAAAAAAAACACACACAAAAAAAATAGACCAAGAGGAAAGAAAATATAAGGATGATCTCGTCGGCACGCACCTGTGCGGCGCGCGAGGACGTTTAGCTCACGGTATTTCGCTCACTTTCCGGCTAGATATAGGTGGACGGAGGGTCCGTCGAGGGCACCGCAAGCGCGCGCGGTAGAATAAGCCCAGCTAACCCCGAGAAGAAGAGGAACCGAGGAGGGAATAAGGAGAACACGACACCGGGCCGCTGGCGTCGTGTCTAATGGTATTTATCTGGCTGCTGCTGCTGTTGTGCGACTCCCGGCGAGTGTATCCTCTCGGCGATGTTTCAACGAGAGTCGGCCGTGCGGTGAGCCGCCCGGTCGGGAGAGCGAAACGCAACGCAACCCAGAAGAGGCCCCGAGGGTACCGATTTTTATAGCGGCCTCGCGTGACCGCCAGTTAAACGCTTCGCCCTGTGCACGCCCAGTACGCTCCCGCTGGTTGCGACTAAGAGATTCGCCGGTCGGGAGTCGATTGGCCGACTTCGTCCCGAGGATTCGATGTTCCACGGTCTCTCGGCACAGCCAGAGACATGCGGACCCGAGTCTCGAAAGCCCCTCAGCGCACACTCGCAGACGCGCATCCCGACTTGACTCGACTGCGTGTAAGTTTAGCCGTTGATTGTCCGAATGTCCGTCTTTCTCCGCGAAGGCTCGAGGCTTCCTTCCGCACTTCTGGCAGATACTTCTCTAATTTGTGGCACGCCATGCCAACAATTCGGTGGAGGAATACTATTCGCCTCTCGCGCGTTACCGATGATGTTATCCTTCCCGGCTGCGTTCTCGTCCGCTGCCGTCTGCGTTTCCCTTCGGGGCGAACAACCCGGTGGGATTTTTCGGGCGATAATGGGCACAAGGAGAAACCTCAGCAGCCCGCGACAGTGGGAGAGGAGATTGTCGGGACGGAGAGGAAAACAAGAGGAGCAAGTTAGAGGGAAAGTTTCGAGTGGAGGATCTTCTATAAGCCAAGTGTCTCCGCGGATTTGCGGATCGCGTTATTCGGCAGACGCGCATCACGATCTAACTTAACTGCACTTAAGTTTCGCTGTTGTTTGGCCGAATGTCTGTCCGTCTTTCTCGGCGAAGGCTTGAGGCTTCATTCGGCACTTCTGGCAGATACTTCTCTAATTTGTAGCACGCCACGCTAACAATTCGGCGGAGGAATACTCTTCACCTCTCGCGCGTTACCGATGATGTTATCCTGCCCTGCTGCGTTCTCATTCGCTGCTGTCTGCATTTCCCTTCGGGGCGAACAACCCGGTGGGATTTCTCGGGCGATAATTGGCACAAGGAGAAACCTCAGCAGCCCGGGATAGTAGGAGAGGAGATTGAGGGGATGAAGAGGAAAACAAGAGGAGCAAGTTGGAAGGAAAGGTTCAAGTGGAGGATCTTCTGTAGGCCAAGTGTCTCCACGGATTCCCGGATCGTGCTCTTCGGCAGACGCGCATCCCGATCTAACTTAACTCCACCTAAGTTTCGCCGTTGTTTGGTCGAATGTCTGCCAGTCTTGAGGCTTCCTTCAGCACTTCTGGCAGATACCCGTATAATTTGTAGCACGCTGCGCCAACAAATTGGTGGAGCAATACTCTTCTCTTCATCTCTCGCGCCTTACCGGCGATATTATTTTTCCCAGCTGCGTTCTTTTTCGCGATGTGTGCGTTAGTGTGCGTTTTGCTTTCCTTCCCTCCGGACGAACAACCCGGAGGGATTTCTTCGCCAATAATTGGTACAAGGAGAAACCTCAGCAGCCCGCGACAGTCGGAGAGGAGATTGAGGAGATGGAGAGGAAAACAAGAGGAAAAAGTTATCAAGGAAAAGACTCAAGTGGATGGTCTTCTATATATATATATATATATATATGTATACGCTGGAAAGAAGAAGACGAGGATGTCGCTGACGGAGTCTCTCTGCCAAGTGTCTCCACGGACTCTTGGATCGCGCTCTTCGGCAGCCGCGCATCCCGATCCACCTTAACGCCATGTAGGTTTCGCCGTTGTTTGATCGAATGTCTCTCCATCTTTCTCGGCACAGGCTCGATGCTTCCTTCCGCACCTCTGGCCGATAGTTCAACAATTTGTAGCACGCTACGCCAGCAATTCGGTGGAGGAATACACTCTTCTGGACGGATCAGTTCTATCCGCTCCTACGTCAGTGTTCGTTTCCCCTCGGGGCGAACAACCCGGAGTGATCTCTCGGGCAATAATTGGCATAAGGAGAAACCTCAGCGGCCCGCAACAGCGGCAGAGGAGACTGAGGTGATGGAGAGGAAAACAAGAGGAAAAAGTTGCCGGGGAAAAGACTCGAGTGGATGGTCTTCTATGCGTGTGTATACTGGGAAAGAAGGAGAAGAGGCGGACGTCGCTGATGGAGTCTCTCGACCAAGTGTCTCCACGGACTCCTGGATCGCGCTCTTCGGCGACTGCCCCAGCGGCTTCCCATCAGCCCGGGGAGCAAAGTTGCCGGGAAGTGAAAAAGCGGATGACGCGAGGAGGCGACCTTAAGTGGCCGATGTCGGAGTTCTCGAAGCGCGCGCGCGCGCGCCCGCGCGCCGGACTGAAAGACACACGATGAGAAATCACACACGACGAATGTACGTATAGCGTGTCTCGAGGCCCGCAGCACTCGCGATCGTACTCGCAGCGCACAGTGCGTCCGATCTGCCGAAGAGAAAAGTGCTGCCCGGTGACAGGGAGGCAAGACGGATCCTCGGGCATCGCCGAGTGATTAAGTCCCGAAGACGATTGATACGACGGAACGGATACGTGAGGACTCGCGCGGTCCGGGATCGGGAATGAGCGTAAAATTGAGACGACTACCGTCACCGACTCGCGGCATGCTCGCAAGAAACCGAGACCGATGAAGAAACGGGAGAAGCCAAAGAAGCTGATGGAACTGGCTGCACATATATGTACACGTATGTATATCGGTGGCTGAGAATCAAAAGGGCGTAAGGCCGATATGGAAGTATATGGATTGCGCCCTTTCGATTCCGAGCGGTCGGTGAAATTGACTGAGACAATACCGACACGATTTGTGGGGAGACCTTAAAATCTTCGTTGCGAAGTGAAATTTCTACATTAACAAGTATTTTGCAAAGTTGATTGGTCAGGGTGGACACTAAATCGGACGAAATAAAAAAAAATCACTGACATTAAGCTGATAATTTCGATAACTTCTGATAGTTTGTCAGGGACAAACTATTCAGAATTGTGAAAAAAGTAACACGGTAGGAAGATTACATATGTTTATTTTTATTTATTCTTTGGTATTTTTAAAATTAAATCATATCTTTTGAAGGAATAAACAAGATAACATAAGAATCATTTTGCTTCCTTCAACGCCTTAATTTTTTTTCATTGAGAAGAGTTTCTTCCTGTTTTGCATTTTTTACGAGTTCTTTACACTGGAATGCCTGAGCGAGTTTATCTATATTCGCCGATTCAACGGTAATTAGAATGCCCAGTTATTAATAGTTATAATGAATTTGTAATCGTGATCGCGGTTTTTCAATTTGTGTTTTTTATTTATCTTGAAAAACAAAAGAGAAATGTCGGCCCATAATGTTTTTTTTTAGCAGTACGTAAAAAAAAAAAAAAAAAAAAAAATTCGTCCAAACACTTTTTTGTTTCCGATTTTATATTTCGTATTTTCCCTGACTAATAATTAATTTCCCGACATTTCCCTGATTTCCCTGACACTTAAGAAATTCCCCGACAATTTTCAGGTTTTCCCTGACCGTGTCCACCCTGTTGGTTGATGCTCGGTTCCACGGGCGTTTCTTGGTATTAAAAAATTGCCGGCCAGGAATTTAATAGAAAAGTTCAAATGTGATACGGGAGGTATAAGATTTCTTGAAATAGCAGAAGTTCGATCGGCGTGGCCTCGAGACGACAGAGGCGAAGTCTCACTCGCGTATGTGCACATGCGGGGTGTGCGAGAGTTATCCCATTGTGACGCGGAGTTTGCGGAGAGAGGCTCAAGAGAGAGAGAGAGAGAGAGAGAGAGAGCCAGACGCGTCGGGTCTCTTTGCTTCCATCGTCCGCGACACACGATCCTGCGACTTACGGAGTCGTAGATATTATTGTTAGGAGGGCTTTTGCGATGACTCACAGCGGCGAGCGGCGACTGTGTTGTGCGAATAGTTGCCAGGCTGCAGGATGAAAATCTATGGAGTAATTTACCGTGGGACGAGAAGGAAGGTGACCATTGCCGCTGCCGGAGTGCCATATTCTTGCCGTGTTCCTGCGTCTCCTACCGGTCGGAAATAAAAAAAAAAAAAAAAAAAAGAAAGAAAAAGAAGAAAACGTACGTACGCAGCAGTGCGGCAATAATTCCCATGAGTCCCGACCGCCATTACGGGAAAATAGTCGCAGCGATAGATAGTCCGAGGTCGGGGAGCCAAGGAAAGTATCAGAACTGAATTATCATCGCACTCTTACTGCATTGTATATAGATAAGGACATA
Source organism: Amblyjoppa proteus (assembly GCA_963922035.1). Lineage (NCBI taxonomy): Eukaryota > Metazoa > Arthropoda > Insecta > Hymenoptera > Ichneumonidae > Amblyjoppa > Amblyjoppa proteus. Next base: position 13,022,092 of record OY998233.1, read on the forward strand.
AAAAAAAACACAAATAATAAAGATATACAAGGAAAAAAAAGAAGAAAAAAAATCAAATTAAAATATACACACACAGAACAGTGCGGCAGATCTCATGGGTCCGGATCGTCATTACGGGAAGATAGTCGCAGCGATAGAAACTCCAAAGTCGCGGAGAAAAGAGAAGCATGAGAATTGAATTATCATCGTACTTATTGCATTGTATATAAATACAGAAACAATGAAGATATATAAGAAGACAAAAGAAAAAAATATGCACGCGTGAAACATCAGGCAGTGCGCCTATAATTCCCGCATGGGTCTGGATCGCCGTTACGGGAAAATAGCCGCAACGATAGATATTCCAAAGTCGCGGAGGGAAGAAGAGCGTCAGAACTGAATTATCATCGTACCTATTGCATTGTATATAGATACAGAATTAATAAAGATATACAAGAGAAAAAAGGGGACAAAATATACACAGAGCAATGCGGCTATAATTCCCATGCGTCTGGATCGCCGTCACGGAAAAATAGTCGCGGCGATAGATAATCCAAAATCGCAGAGGAAAGAGAAGCATCACGAATGAATTATCATCATACTTCTTGTATTGTATATAGGTATAGAAATAGATACGCAAATAATAAAGATATACAAGGAAAAAAGCGAAGAAAAACCGTAAAAAAGTGAAATGAAAGTATATACATACACACACACACACACAGCAGTGCGGCTATAATTCCCACAGGTCCGGCTCGCCGTTACGGAAAAATAGTCGCATCGATAGATAATCCAAATTCGCGGAGAGAAGAGAACCATCAGGACTGAATTATCATCGTACTTATTGCTTGTTGCATATAGATATAGAAATAATAAAGATATACAAGAAAAAAAAGGAAAAAGAAAATATATATACATAGAGAGCAGACCGGCGATAATTGCCATGGGTCCAGACCGTCATTACAGGAAAATAGTCCCAGCGATAGATATTCTAAACTCGCGGAGGAAAGAGAAGCGTCACGACTGAATTATCATCGCATTTGTTGCATTATATATAGATAATAATACAAATAACAAAGATATACAAGTGGACAAATAAAATGCAAAGAAAACAAAAGAAAATAAAATACACATGCACACACACACACACACCAGTACTGCAATAATCCCATGGCCGAACCGCTATTACGGGAAAATAGTAGCGGCGATAGATACTCCGAAGTGGCGGCGGCAAGAGAAGCATCAGGACTGAATTATCATCGCGCTTATTGCATCCTGTACAGATATACATATCTGATACGGACGTCCAGCGTGTATCCCATCCCTTCCGCGATATCCGAAATAAAGTGTGCGCGGATTATTCCCCGCGCGAAACATCAGGCCCGTAAGGGATTATCGAAGAAGAAGAGGAACGAAGTGGAGGGCGAAGGAGAAGAAGATATCGTCTTTATTAACGCTGTTTCGCGTCCGAGGATCGTTTATACCGAACAGCGAGAGTCCGCTTTTCCTCTCTCATCGTCCACTTCGTCTTTGTCGAATAAACCCGGCGGAGGTGGATACGGCTCATCTCGGCACAGAGAGAACTTGGCGAGCAAGAAGAAAAAAAAAGGGCGTGAGACTTGGCAGGGGTGTCAGCGGGAATCCAACTTTATGGTCCCCCTGGCTCCTTTCAATGCGAGAGGCGAGTTGTTAACTCGCGGTGTATACTCGCTGGACCGAGCGAACTCGTGACCAATCGCCGAATTAACCAGCGAGAGAGACGAGCGAGCGAAACTCCGAAACTCTCGTTCCTTCTTCGTCGCTTTCGCCGAGAGAAGCTTCGCGTTGCTCTTGACCGCGTGAAAACCGTGGCTCGGCGATTCATCGTCCGCCGGTGAGAGGGCTCTCGGCTCTTCGCGAGGGAGAAACAGAGAGAGCACGTCCGCTCCGGGTAATTAAGCCGCCACGCTGCGGACGATGAATTATTGCTTCTGGTTGCTCGGTGCTCCTCTACCCTCGCACCCCTTCTCGCTATCACCTTGAATCTCGCCTGCCGATAAAATTGCCGAGAGCAAAAAAAAATATATAAGACTGTAGATTGCACGAGAGGCAACGCGAGGCATGTACGCGGGAATTGAAATGGGCGAGACCGGGAGGAAAAAAAAAAATCCAAAAATTATGATCGACACGTAATTCGCGATCTTCGATGATCGAGGGACGAGATCCACGGCTGTCGATCCAGATCAGGGGCAAAAAGCTCTCGGAGATTTTGGGGGGAAAAAAATGATTGGCGGGCTAATTGCACGATGTCCGTCAATTCGATGCAGTTATAGTGAGTCGCTATCGGGAATACTGAGATGAAGGGACATATGACTTTCATTCTCTGCGAAGCTGAAGATCTTAAAAAATTGATCCGCGGTAAAAGTCTCGCGTTATAGCGACACTGCCGGAAGTGGGCGAGGCAGGGAGAAAAAAATCTACAAATTATGATCGACACGTAATTCGCGATCTTCGATGATCGAGGGACGAGATCCACGGCTGTCGATCCAGATCAGGAGCAAAAAAAAATGCTCTCGGAGGTTTCGGGGGAGAATAATGACTCGCGGGCTAATTGCACGATGTCCATCAATTCGATGCACTTATAGTGAGTCGCTATCGGAATACTGAGATCAAGCGACATATGACTTTCATTCTCTGTGAAGTTGAAGAATCTTAAAAACTTGACCTACGGTTAAAGTTTCGCGTTACAGTAATACTTCCGGTTTAAGGGCGATAACTGAACTGTGTACTCACGAACGTCTACACGGACGAAAGCGTGTAGGCTATAGGCTCGGAGCTTATCCCTATTCTCCCAGCCTTTCTCGCTATCACCTTAAATCTGGCCTGCTGATTTTAAATTGCAATAAAGTGCCGAATAAAAGAGGTACATAATTCTCGATCTTCGACGACAGATAGACAGAACTTTATTTGGCACTGGGATAAATCCCCTAAGTACCCTTGGTAGTACAGGCGGTAACGATTAGTGCTGAAAAAACTTAAAACCACCATTTAAAGGAGAGTAAAATTTAAAGAAGTACAAAAGTAGCACTGCAAGTAGTTACAAGTACAAAGTGAGCAGATCAATTAAATAAGCAGTACACTTAGCATGTGTGAGATAGTCGGGACGAGATTAGCCTAGCTTAGGCCCAGCTCTATCCCGGTCATGATCGAGGGATTAGATCCAAGGCTGTCAATTCTGACAACGAAAAGTTCTCGGACATTTCGCAGGAGAAAAGCGATTCACGCGTTAATCGCCCGGGTTTCCACAATATCCAGTAATCCGACGCGATCAGAGTGTGACTCGCTATCGGCAATACCGAAGATAAAGGGACATCTGACTTTCATTCTCTGTGAAGTTGGAGAACGTCTTTAGAATAATTGACCCGCGGTAAAAGTCGCGCTTTACAGTGACACTTCCGGTGTGAGGGCTACGGCATTAATCGCACCACGTCCGCACGAACGCCTACACGAAAGGGAGCGTGTAGGGCAGAGCGGGGGCAAAACGGACCACCGTAGAGAAAAGCGACCCGTTTGTTTCATTTTCGCGACGGGACTTTGGGGGGAGAAAAATCATTCAAGTGTTAATGGGCTTGGGTTGCATGATATCACCCAGAAAAATAATTTATTTGATTTAAATAAATATTTATTCAAGTCAAATAAATATTTTACTTCATCTAAATAAACGATGGCCGTGAAATAAATTATTTTTCTGGGTGATCCAGCAATCAGCCACAATTACAGTGACTCGCTATCGAGAATAGTGATACGAAAGAACACACGACTTTCATTCTCCACGAAGTTGAAGATCATCTTAAAAATAATTGACCCGCGGTAAAAGTCGCGCTTTACAGTGACGCTTCCGGTTTGAGAGCGACGTCAGAAATTAAACGGTGTGCGCACAAACGCCTACGCGAAAGGGAGCGTGTATTGGAGATCGGGGCAAAACGGACCTCCGTAGAGAAAAGCGAACCGTGTGCTCCAATTTCGCGACGGGACTTTCTTTTTTTAAATGTTACGCGAATAATTGCCAACAGTAGTCCGTCTTGCCCCGCTCTTTATCATACACACTCTCGAAGGACTCGTATCCTTTGAGTTTGTTTTATTTTTTGTCCCCCCTCCGGCGAAGACATGCGAGAGTGCACGATATACCTGCGTTTACTCTCTATGTTGGCATTAACTAAATTTAACGAGAAGCACACGAGAGCGTACCGCGAGATCTCTCCGTCCCTCGTAACGACCATTCCGGCTCCGCGGTAATTGAAAGAGCGGCATAATTACGCGCGAACGAAATCGTCCCGAATATACATGTATACATATGCGCATAAACTCACTATACAGTAAGACTGAACAGTGTACAGACAAGCTTCGCCGTTCCCCGAACGTGCAGCGACTCTTCGGCGACGTCACACACACACACACACACACACACACACACACACACACACACACACACACACACACACACACACACACACACACACACACACACACACACACACACACACACACACACATGTGTGCGTGTTATTCGTCCGGGCTTCCCGGCTGCCTCTTTCCTCGAAACTCGTTTACACCTCGCAATACGCGTGCAACCATAATTTTAATTAAAAAAAAAAAAAAAAAAAAATCGCAAAAATGCGCTCCTTTTCGAGTTCCTAAACAGCTCCGCGTTTTCGCGCTAAAATAAACAAAAGACCATAATCGCAAAGAGTTATAGCGGACTTATTGCACGCCCGTGCGAACTTTCGTCCGTCGGGCATTTAACATGTCCTCGTTAAACCGCTCTACAAGCTACTTCCCGACCGAGCCCGATTTTTTTTTTTTTTCCATTTTTTCGTTCTCCCGATTCTTGTGGACTCTCCAGTGGCGAGTGTTTTCCTTCGAGAGACACGGCGCACGACCGACGACGGCTCGTTAACTTCATTGACTATGGCAAATGCATCCCGACGAACCGTCTTGCCCCTCCCCGTTGCTTCCCGAAGAGTTCATGCACGTCTCACTTTTATCCCTCATCGTATAAGCCACGATCGTAGCCTCTCCGCACTCCTCGCTCGCGGTTGTCCGTCACGAGCGAGTGAAAGTTTTGCGCGAGGATATAACGAGGAAGAAGAAACTTATGGTGCGCGCCTCTCTCTCTCTCTCTCTCTGTGTGTGTTAAGCGCAAACGTACACACACGATTTCCGCACACTCTCGAGAGGGAAAGAGCGGGAGCGGGAGACATCGATCGGTATCTCGAGCGGGCTCGTTGCATCGCTCTTGCATGCTCATATCTTCTTATCCTCATTTATCCCCCCCCCCCCCAATAACATCTCGCGATATGGCTTTTTCATTTGCGCCATCGCGCCGCGCTCCTGCACATGCGATTTCCGAGTTTATTGCAGCTAATAAAAAAAAAAAAAATGTATATAATAAAAGGCTAAAAATTAACCGAGATAATTTATTCGACTGCAAAGTGCATCGAGCGAGAGGTATGGCGATCGAGGCTATGGAAAGTTCACAACGATTAAGTATCGCCGAGTGGATGCTGTTTAATGCCCGATGGGAAGAAGACTCTTCCTCGGTGCTCGTCTGCATCTCGCGGTGCACACGTCTCGTCTTCTGCACGATGACTCATCAGCGAAGTTCATGCAATTTTCGTCTTTATAGCCTATTATTCGAGCCCGTACGTAGCTCGCTATACCGGAAGTGAACGGGAGGACTTGTGGGAAAAATTATATTAAATTTAAAAAAGATTGATACTTTTTTTTTTTTTTTTTAAGACAGTAATGCATAATCCGAGAAACCGACGATCGCGCCCGCGGTCGATAAGATTATCATAATAGAGTCGTGCGCATCGTATGAGCTTACCTGTATGAGGTGAGCGAAGAGCAGGACGTAGGCGGCGGCCGCCCTCATGGCTTCCCTCGGGAATCCCTCGACTACCGCATCACCAATCGTCTTTGCTCCTCACACGGTCTGCTCTCCTGGCCAATCGCCTTTTTCCTATTCCACACCTCGAGAACTTCGATTGTAGGACAAACGTCTGCTCAATTATCCTTTATCCCTTAACTCTCTCACCGCTTTCTCACAATTTCATATCTTGTTCACTCGACACTTGTTTTTTTTTTTTTTTTTTTTTTTTTTTCTTGTTACTGCTGTTATTACTATCGATAATATTATTATTAATGGCGGATAAATTCTATCGTTAAAGCGCGCACACACCGATAGCAACGCTGTTGCTCACTGTACGGCAACTTTCTTCGGCTCTATTAATTCTATCCTAATACGACCCGTGTTTATAACTTTGCTCTGCATACGTGTGTTTTATCACCGACGTTTTCTCACGGCAAATGACCGCTCGCCGGTTTACTTCCTGGCCGGTTGCTTGTCCTCGCTTCCTCGACGGTCCTCCGTACAGTCCGAGATTCACGAACGAGGAAAGCCGTCCCGCTATGCTGCGCAGGTGAAATTTCGCACTTCGTCGCTCGGATGACTCCTGCGCGAGAATCGCGAGTCGGCCGACACGTAAGCGTCGTTTTGTCCGTAACTTTTTCGCAGCGCGATAACTAAATGCGCCCGGAAGATTCGGCTTCTTTTTTTTTTTTTTTTAAGCGGCAGGTGACGATTATCTGTCTCGAACGCTCACTCTTCCAAGAGCGCGCCTGCGCATGCGCAGTACCGTATTACGCGCTGCAACTGCACCGGACGCGCTTGTTTTTTTTTTTTCTATTTTTATTTCTTTCGCTATTAATTGTTTTTTTTTTTTTTTTTTTTTTTTAATGTGCCTCTCAAGTTCGGATTTGGCGCAGAGCTTTGAAATTCGAATTTAGTGCACTCCGTTAAAATTTGTCTTTAGTGCACATCGTTAAAATTCGAATTTAGTGCGCTCCGTTAAAATTCGTATTTAGTGGAGAGCTTTAAAATTCGGATCTGCTGGGCGCTTTGAATATTCGGATTCGGCGCAGACCTTTAGTGTTTGAATTGGTCGATACCTCGGCTCTTTTTCTCCGACTGGTTCTCGCTTCCTTCGTGAGGTGTCCGAGAGCGTCGCGTTTGCTCGTCACCCTCGATGGGTTTCTTCTCGTCGCGTCTCTTCCCGGTCGGGCGTTCGCTCTGGAACGCGTTTAATTAGGCAGATCGTCTCCGCCGTGGTCGTGCGGCGGTTCGTCGCGCGGCCACACTCGGACGACGCTTTTTTCCTCCGCGCTCGGTTGACGCCTCGGGGAGAGCCCGAGCGCAATGAGATCGACTCACCGACGCCGAGGAAGAAGAAACTAAGGAGGGCCCTCGTGCCCACCGGGACCGGTCGCTCCTTAGGCGTGTAATTGATTGACGTTTAAGGACTTGGCTCGCAGCTCGCCCTCCTGGCTTCCCGCTTCCTCCGGCACTCGCCCAAGCGAATTAAATGCCACCTCGCACCTTCCCCGTTATGCGCGGCTCAGCTGTGCCGATCGAAACCTCTCCGACGTCCAGTGCGAACGCAATGCTCGCACGTGGGCCAGCTCCGATAAACGACGCGTAATCCTTGTTTCTTCGTTTATGAGATTTACAGAAAAAAAAACGCTTCTTTTCTTATCATTAAAAAAAAAAAAAAAAAAAAAAAATGTTTTTCAATTATTCTTCAACAATGTTCTCTTGTTACTCTTTAAAAATGTTTTTTAAATTATTTTTTAACAGTGTTTTATTATTATTTTTTGAAAATCTTTTTATCTGGAACTGCACGATTTATAATCTCCGTTCTGCGCAGTGCGACGTGTATAGTTTTATTTCACGGGCAAATCGACGCTCGTCGTGTATCCCAAGTAGTGACGGTCAAGCCCGACGACGGCACCGACGGTCTGACGGCACACGGTCCGCGATCACTTTGGGCACGTCGCGTAGCGGACTTTCGCGCGCTCGGCCCGGTCGAGGCGCGGCCGAGTTTCCACCTCGGCGGTAACACATAAGAATCCCGATGGCATGTGCGACGCGTTCGACACCCTCCTCTGCGCGCCTTTTCTCTATTTATGTTTTATATATATATATATCTATATATATATATATATATATATAAAAAGAACAACAATAAAAACCGATCTCCGCTGCTCTCTCGCAGGGAGCACAGAACGCGCGCCGGCGGCGCGCGCGCATGCGCGGACGGCGAGCCGGCACTCGGGGGGTTCCCCGAAAACACTTCTCAAACCACCGGTGCGATTCTCGCTCGTCGCTCGTCGAACATCGGCGAAGTTCTCGCAACGACGCTTCAAAAGCACTCTCCCATCCGATAAATCATCACTGTACTCTCTTTTTTTTAGCACTCCTCACTATAAATCCTCGAGTCTTCGGAAGAGAAAAATCAAAAAAAAAATTAAATTAAATGAAAAAAAAAAAAAAAAACGTAATTTAATCCAACGTCGAACTTCCGTTCGAGTCTGCTCGACAAAGGGCGAAAAACACTTGGTCGACGGGTTAATTGCGCGATGTTGTTATTTAATAATCCAATGAACGGTGGCGGGCGAAGAAGAAGAAGAAGAAAAAAAATAAATAAATAAATGAAAAGCAGTCCGAGGAAGCACCTGGAAGACGCCGGAGGGAGTCCTCGAGTTCCTCGATCCGAACCGGGATCCTCCCTCGTCGCCGCTTGAAAACTTCCTTCTTCCCTCGGTTGCTGGTCGTCCTTGCCGCGGGGAGTGTGGCAAACGGCGAGAAGGAACGAGCGAGGGAGAGAGAAAGATAATCGCCGAAGGATCCCTCTGATCCAGGTGTATCCCTCTTCGTTCCCTCTTCCCTCCTATTCAATCCTTGCCACCTCTCTCGGCTCGCTCCTCGCGCACGGAGAACCGAGTCTCTTCTCCGTAGCGGCGCGGACAGTTTTTTTGTTGTTTTTTTTTTCAAATATTTATCGATATTTATTTTCTCCACTTTGCAAAACTATCGAAGCAAATTTCGTCGAACTTTGAAAACAAAACCCAACAAAAAAAAAAAAGAAAAAAAATGTAAAAACAGCTCAGCTCGAACTTGGTCACTTTGATCCAGAGACTTCGGTGCGGCCGCCGATTTTCGAAGATCCACGATTTAAAAGAACATCAAACGATTTAATATTTTTTCTCTTCTTTTTTTTTTTTTGTTAATTAATTTTTGTATTTGAAAAAATAAATCACCGATAACTCGCAGACGCGCAAGTGAAAGAGGGTTTGGTCCTTCGGTAAAAATACGAAGGATCGTGTGTTACGGCACGTAAATTCGTGGGAAGCAAAATACTGTGGGGTAGGCGCTTTGAGCTCGACATGCACAGCACCTCCGCGGGTTACACGTGGCTCGGTTGCTCCGGGGATACTGAGTTGGCAGCCGCAGGCCGGCCTGCGGGGCTCCCCCTCCTGGGTCCGCCGTTCGGCGAGCCCCCCCACCGGCTCGTCGGCTCGCACACGGAGAGCCGTCCGCTGCCTGAGAGCCATGCGAGCGGGCAGCATCGCCTCGAACTGCTGGGAGAGAAGGAACGAGCGATGAGATAAAGACAGCGGCCGTGGCGGGGGGCGGGGGGCGGGGGGGGCAAGCTCGCGAGGCGGAGGGAAAGAGAGGCCCCGATGGCCCCCGGCCGTCGCCCCCGCTCGAGCTCACTCTTCCCGACGCTTCTTTGCTTCACCCCGAGGAGAGAATCCTCTCTTACCTCGCGGATCTCCCGGCTCTTCGGCCGTACTCGCGTGCACGGGTCCTGCCGAGGCTGCTGGCTCCCCGATGCATCTCGCGGTGTTCGGCACGCCTGTACGATACCGCGGGGTTTCTTCGAAATTTGGCCGACGAATGAATTGAGGGTAAATGACGGATAGTCAAATTGCGAAGAAATTGCTTTATTTGCGTATGTTTGTATGTGTAGTTGTCTAGAGACAGGTCCTGCGACGGCTGCTGGCTTCTCGATGCATCTCGGCATGCACTGGCCGGCACGCTTGTACAATACCGCGAGTTTTCTTCGAAATTTCGGAGACGAAATTCACGGTGAATTACTGATTGTCAAATTGCGAAGAAATTGCTTTGTTTATATGTATCTATATATATTTATATGTGCACTTATATGGACACAGGTCCTGCAATCGCTGCTGACTTTTCGATGCATCTCGGCATGCACTGGCCGGCACGCTTGTACAATACCGCGAGTTTTCTTCGAAATTTTGGAGACGAAATTCACGGTAAATTACTGATGGTCAAATTGCGAAGAAATTGCTTTATTTATATATATTTATATATATATATATATATTTATATATATACTTATAGACACAGGGCCTGCAACCGCTGCTGGCTCCTCGATGCATCTCGGTGTGCACTGTTCAGCACGCTTGTATAATACTGCGTGTCTTCTTCACAATTTCACCGACGGAATTCACGGTAAATGATTGATGGTCAAATTGCGAAGAAATTGCTTTATTTATATATATTTATATATATATATGTGTATATATATATATATATATATATATATGTATATATATACTTATATAGACACAGGTCCTGTAACCGCTGCTGGCTTCTCGATGCACCGTACAGCAGGCCTGTACAATACCCCGAGTTTTCTTCAAAATTTCGCTGACGAAATTCACGGTAAATGACTGATGATCAGATTGCGAATAAATTGCTTTATTTATATATATTTATATATATACTTATAGAGACACAGGTCCTGGAACCACTGCTGGCTCCTCGATGCATCTCGGTGTGCACTGTCCAGCACGCGCGTTTAATACTGCGGGGTTTTCTTCAAAATTTCGCTGCCGAAATTCACGGTAAATGACTGATGGACAGATTGCGAATAAATTGATTTATTTATATATATTTATATATATACTGATAGACACAGGTCCTACAACCGCTGCAGACTTTTCGATGCATCTCGGTGTGCACTGTCCAGCACGCGCGTACAATACTGCTAGTTTTCTTCACAAATTCGCTGACGAAATTCACGGTAAATGACTGATGGTCAGATTACGAGGGAACTAATTTATTTGTGGATATTTATACAGAGATCCTGGCCGCCGTTGCCGCCGGACGCAGGCTGTTCAGCAGGCCTGTGCGGTACCGCGAGTTTTCTGCACCAATTTCGCGATAAATGCCGGATAGTCAGATTGATAAGAAATTGCCAGTATTTACGTTATATACTGGATTTTTTTCGATAATTGCCTACGTAAGCTACCACGAGACACCCTTCAAAGGATCTAGGAGTTGTGCTGAAATCAAAGCCGCGAGTAGGTTTCATTTAACTTAAGGGCATGTGAGATGCCTTTAAGGTGACTGGGAAAGCCTTTTTTTTTTTTAAGGGTGCTGAAACTTTAGCGTTTCAATGAAATAGCACGCCTGTACAATACCGCGACTTTCCTTCAAATTTTCACCGACTCACCATAAACGCTGTACAGTCAAATTGCCGAGAAATTGCTTGATTTATTGATTTTTTTTTTTTTTTTGTCGAAAATTGTCTATCCCAGCTACCGCGAGACAGCCTCGTTATAAAAAAAATCCAAGAGTTACGCTGAGATCGAAGCTGCGAATAGGATTCGTTTAACTTATGGGTGTATGTGAAATGCCCGTAAGTCAATTAAAAAAGCCCGTTTTTTCAACCGTGCTGAAACTAATGTTCAAACGTTGTAGGACACCATAGAATTGTTTGTGTTTAAGTCTATATAATAGTACTAGTAGAAGTACTTAAAAAAAGTTGAATGACAATGTCATCTTAATGCAATTCGATAAAGTAAAGAGAAAATGGATACATTGCCAAAGTGCCATCGACTTCAGTCTCTCAGCCGAGGGTTTTCTTTCGCATTACGAAGCCCCCCCCCCCATATTTTATAAAAACTGTAAATATCGAAGGAAAATTAATAACAAAAAAATCTTTAAAATCTCCGAAAAAACACCAAAAAATACATTTCCGAAAAATACAAAGTGAGATTAAGGTAAGCTGACATGATAAACTGCGCTAAACAAAAAAAAAAAACCATAATGAATTTAATTTGATCTCTTACTATTATTATATTATCTGAACTATTTTATGTAAAAGGGCTCGTCCTATAAATAAATAAATAAATAAATAAATAAATAAATAAATAAATAAATAAATAAAAAAGAAAATGATAACATTTTTTGGAGCCATTTAAATTTTTATCGACAACGCAACGCTACTTTACTTTTGAAGACATCGAGTGTACAGCGCACGGGTATTAACATCGCAGGTATGTAAGCCGTCCGCGGTGATCCTGGCCGTGCGCTAGGGATAGCCCATTCTACCTGCGCAAGGAGCCCGGCGTGCACCATGACAACACATGCATGTTCATACCGCATACTCATTCGTCTATAAGCAACGATACATTCGCGAGCTCTTCGTTCTCTCCTCTCTTTCTCAGCCGGTCTGTCCCTCCGCGTCGTATCTCGGCTGGCTTTCCACTATATACGGCGCATTACACGTTATACTACACTTGTGCCCGGCGCTGGGCACAGCGCACCCGCTGTGGATGCTGCGCGATTCCCGCGAGCCGGCCGCGAGAGATCTCCTAGCTACGCTGCCGCTGCCGGCTCTCCGACTCTCTCGCGTATCTTACAATCGGTTTCATCACGAGTACCTCGCAGCGCTTGTACAATACACCCGCTGTATATCTGTATGTGACCACTGCCGGAGAGGCAGCACTTCGCGTCTATAATGCTGAATATATAGTACAACTCGGTATACCCGAACCGCCGCTATAGTTTGCTCTCACCTCTTCAGATCTCTCGCGCGAGTCCCACGACTATATTTCTAGACTATTTCACTGCACTTGCGATTATTTTACCTTCGCTAGGATTTTTTTTTATAATTTTTTTTTTTTTTTTTAATACTCTTTTTAACGAAGAATTGCTTTTCTCAATTTAATAATAATTTCGTTTTGCCGAAGAGCAAATCACAAAGTGAGACAATGTTGACCGAGCAAATTGGCGTTTGACCCGACGATGCCTGAAGCGCCATATTTCGAGACGCTGGTAATATAACAGCTGCTTTTTGAAAACGTTCTCGCCGATAATGATATGCACAAATTGTGAGCGAAGAATTTAACGAAGCGTTAATTCCCGGAAAAATTCTCACGAACATAATTTTAGAGTAACTTTTTCTCATTTTTTAAACAGGTACGCGTAATTGAAAGAAGCGACATTTTTTTTGCCGAACGGTTCGATTCAGCAAAGCGGTAGTCGAGCAGCGGAGAAATTATTATTATTATTATTATTATTATTATTATTATTATTATTCTATAAATATCTTGTTGAACATATCGTTCAGATATTCAACGATGGTTGCTGTCGAGGCTTGTACGAGAATTCAATCACACACCTCAGCTCCCCCCTCGTTCCAGTTATTAAATGATTTCGAAGATGTTCCGATGGACTTGATCGATCGTTCGTCGGTGACTTCGTTCCGCAGATATCGTATGCGATGTCTGGTGGCTTTGGACCTGCGGGCAGGCCATTCCATATGCGAGAGTCGCCTCGCATCGGGTTCGATCGATGTGCCAGCGAACATTTTTTCCCAACATTTCGATTCAGCAAAGTGGTGTTTGAGCAGTGAAGAAAAAAATATATATATATTATTAGTAGCAGTAAAAGAGATTTATTGCCAAAGTTCACATTCACAATTTTTGTTTATTAAAAAAAAAATGTATACTAATTTTTGTACCTAATGTTAATTTTACACCTTGGCGAATCGACCCGGCTCCTTCAACCCAATGCTGACCATTTTCTCATAATTATTTTGATCAACACGTCGTTCAAGTACTCAGCGATTGTTGTCGAGTTTTCCGCGACAATTCAATCCCACACTTCACCCCTCCTCCCGTTTATTAAATGATTTCGACGATATTCCCGCTGAATTGATCGGTCATTCATCGGAGCCTTCGTTCCGCAATTATGGTTTGCGATGACCGGTCGTTTCGGACCTGCAGGCACGCTACTAATTATTCGAGAGTCGCCTCGCATCGTTTTCGATCGTTCTGCCAGCGAACATTTTTTTCCCAACATTTCGATTCAGCAAAGTGGTGTTTGAGCTGTGAAGAAAAAAAAAAAATGATTATTAGTAGTAGTAAAAGAGATTTATTACCGAAGTTCACATTTACAGTTTTTTTTAATTAAAAAAAAATGTATACTAATTTTTATACCCAATGCTAATTTTACACCTTGGCGAGTCGACCCGGCTCCTTCAGCCCAATGCTGACTATTTTCCCATAATTATTTTTATCAACACGTCGTTCAACTACTTGACGATTGTTGTCCAGTTTTCCTCGGGAATTCAATTCCACACTTCACCCCTCCTCCCGTTTATTAAATGATTTCGACGATATCCCCGCTGAATTGATCGGTCATTCATCGGAGCCTTCGTTCCGCAGTTATGGTTTGCGATGCCCGGTCGTTTCGGACCTGCAGGCACGCTACTACTTATTCGAGAGTCGCCTCGCATCGGGTTCGGTCGATGGGCGAGCGAACCAGCGGCACACACCGGGACGGCGAGGCCGGCGTTTCTGCCGGTCTTCTTCAACCGGAGGAGGTTCGCTCGCCTGTTTGCCAGCTCGGCTGCCACGGGTTGATAACCCTCTCTCGCGGTAAAGGGCCCCTCTCTCTCTCTCTCTCTCTCTCTCTCTCTCGTCGAGCCAGTTTATTCGAGATTCGCGGGCCATACTCTCACGTATACCTGCGAACGCGAATAAATATCGTACCGTATCTACTATACCGCTCTATACGGACTTGCATATCGTTCGCACGAAACGGGCCAGAGCGCGCATGCGCGCACGTCGCGTCGCTGC